>JAOUZG010020842.1:2431164-2444044 GCA_026289955.1 Argiope argentata
TAATATATATATATATATATATATATATATATATATATATATATTACGTGTCACCTTGTTTGTCCACGATGGACTCCTAAACTACTAAACCGATTTTAATAAAATTTACACACAACATGAAGTTTGATCCAACTTAAAAGATAGGATAGTTTATTTTTCGAAATATCTATTAGTTCGGGAGAAATTAATTAAAACCTCTTAATTTCTGTTAAATTTAAACCTGTAAAGTTACTTTCCGAGTGAAACATGGCCTTCCGGAGCAGCGATCGCTCATGAGTACCTTTTCGTCCAGTAAAACCACGTTTTTAAAATTGCCATCGTTACGCGTCCGTTCAACTTATACTCAATATCGCTGTGGAATCGGATGGACTTTTTATCGTAGACTACGGAGGTATAATTTATTTTACGAAATATCGACGCAAAAATTAAATATCGATTTTTTTAAAAAAGGTCCATTTTGGCGGGTCTATTTCTTGAACGGCCCTGTAAAATAGACGCTTAGCTGGAAAAATACAGAAAATATGTTTTCTGAAAGGTAATACGATATAGTATTCTGCAATATAATTTAAAAAATCGAATTTTTAAAACTGAATTTTTGACGAATTTTTTAACGAAGAGGCAAAATTTCGCTTTAATATTGAATTACGCCGAAACTTTTCAATATAACTCAATCAAAATTTTTTTTTACATAAAGTTCGATAAATTTTTCAAAATCGTGTGAAAGATTGAAAAAATCTGATAGAAAATTGCGCATTTAAAAATTATTTTGTCGTTTATTGGGTTTCCCTCTTCAACATTACAAATCTAATCCATTGATGTATAAAAATGAGACTAAATTTTTTTTGTATAATTTGGCATTTCTTTGGCACACCCTGATCAATTTTGAAAACAATCCTGCAAAAAGTACGCGTCTTATGAATTCATTCCAGTTTTTCCACCTCGTATACATCACCTGAAAGTTGGGACACCAGTAATGCAACTACGAAACCTTCCTCCACCTAAATTTTGCTATGACACCAGACTACGAATGACTAGACTTAATAAGTATGTAATCGAAGCTACGATTATTACTGGATGTGCTCGAGGAGTGTTGGTTTTAATACCCCGCAGTCCACTAATTCCGTCGGACTATCCTTTTGAATTTAGAAGAGTGCAATTTCCTGTAAAAGTTTGCTTTGCATTAACCGTTAATAAGTCACAAGGACAGACATTAAAAGTAGCAGGTATCGATTTAAGAGGAGACTGTTTTTCACACGGCCAATTTTATGTAGCTTGCTCCAAAGTCAGTTCATCAAGAAGCTTAATAAATTTATCAACAGAAAAAAATCTCTAAAAAAATGTTGTATACAAAGAAGTTCTTGCTTAAACACAGGTATAACAATAAAATGTAGATGGCCTGCAATTGAAAAGAAAATAACTACTTTAAAAGCATCCTTAAGGATCGGTAAGGACAAGGGCATATATATAAGGAATCCAGGGGCGCCGCGACCCTCCCAAAATTAGGAAAATATTATAGACAATAAGTAATTATTATAGAGGAATTTCTTAACTAAGTGCACGAAGCACTGTTATCCCCCACTAATTCCATTACCCGAGCAATGCCGGGTACGGGAATGCTAGTATATATATATAAGAAAGAAAGAATCAGTTTAATAAAACTGTGATAAACTGGAGATTTTTTTTTAAAAAGTTGAAAAAGGGAGAAAGAAGCATAATTTTTTTTATTTTGTCAGAATTTGCCACAAACATTTCAGGACTCCCTTGAAGTAAACCTATTTTTTAGACACAAATTTAATAATCTAACATCATTATTGGGATTTTCATTTATCATTTTCAAACTTTATTTAGTGGAAAACGTCTTTCGTCGTCGGCTGATTCGGTTGGATCAATGCACGCTGAAACGTGAAAATAATATTTAAATATTAATTGGTCTTAACGATTCCTTCAAAATGATATTTTAATTTCCACATTTTGATAGATATTTAATTTATAGGATTTTAAAAGCCTTACACCGTTCTGTTTATTGCACTATAAATTTCCCTTCATTTCTAAGACTTCCAATTCTTGAATTAGTAAAAGATGGATACATTCTGCTATTTCTGACTTTTTAGCATTGTAATCTAATATCCAAACAATAACAATGTTTGAAAATTAGAATAAAAATAATTAATTAAATTTCTCACTCGATCAGCATATTTTAAATAAGAATTTAAAAATTTTATAGAATCCCATCAGAATCGAGTAAATGTATCGCTTTGTTTCTTGAAATCTGCTTTGCTAACAATAATTTATGTAAAGAGCAGAAATTTAATTTCACTGCTTTGCACGTGTCATAAGTTTTAGTTCTAGTGTCTCGAAAGTAATTCCTAATGTAAAACTAAACACTGCCGGCAACTTTGATGATACACTCATTTTCAAAATAAATAAAAATCTATTACTTGTATTCTGTATATTAATGAGGTATGAGGTACTTACAATAATCAATAAATCAAATTGTTCGAAACACAATAATTCCTGATTAAAAATCGTGACTGACAAAGCAAAATTAAAATAAAAGAATCTTAAGTAATATTTCGTTTTCTAAAGCAATTTTGCAAATTTTTAAATATTGTTGCTTTTAAGCATGAATCAATTTTTTTTTAAATTCTAATTTAAATTTAATAATTTATTTGTAATAGAATAATAGTTATAAAATGGCGTACTGAATGTTTGGAGCATTTTCAAAACACTCCACAGGGTAGATCATTGTCGATGTAAAACTACCAAATTCGGTAAATTGTTACTTCATGAATAGAATACACACAGGAAATAAAAGAGTTTCATGATTTTTTTAATTAAAAAAATTTATACGTCTTTTCTTAATAATTTCTGAGAATAACAATCTTTTTAACACACAAAAAACACAACCCCCTCCTACTTTTTCAATGATATAATTTTGCTCTAATTATAATAAATAAAAAAGAATAACAACAATCAAATAAATTTATCAATGGCTTTTTGTTACTGGATTTATATTCATGCTCTTGGTAATTGTGCTAAATGCATATCACTTTTATATAACTAATAGTAAAGTTTAAAAAAGTGCATAGAGGAACCAAGTTTTAAACAATATCATGCTATAATGTTTCCGACTAGAAGTTCGAATCTCATTTAGGAATTTTTCCACTATGATTTTATCTTCGGAAAATAGAAGACTTCTTTTAAAAGTTCTCAGCAACATCAGCGTCTTGCAAGTTTTTTTCCCTCCTAAAAAAGAAAGAAAACGCGGGCAATCTAAAATCGCCAAGTAGGTGATTTTACGAAGATATATTTTTCGGTATCTTCGGAAAATCACGAACCTTTTGAAGTCACTGAGATGTTGAAGTATCGAGATCATGCATTGCGATTTTTTTCCTCCCTCTTATGATAGTCTGCATTTTGTGATTCAAATGAGACCAACTAAAGTAAATGGTAGCTTTACCCCTCAGGCATTAGGATATTTGATGATTATTATCAACAGTATATATACGCAAAAATAAGTTTTCAAATTCTGTTAAATTATCTCAGTCATGTTTCCATGCAACTTTTACAAACGATGAATAGTTGTTACGCCATTTTCGAAGAATAGACATAAATATCTGTTTTGATTTCGATAAAGTGTTATTTCCATTTAATGTTATTATTAACACATTTTTTTAATAACCTTATTTAAAAAAATAATGTTGGCTTTAATATTAAGAGTTTCATGATGTCAAAATTACCCTCTTTCTTTAAACAGATTAAGAGAAAGATTGAAGCTCATACCAGAATTCCCTAAGTTAGCGATTAAAACACCATAAAAAATCTTAGGAACGAAATGGTTTGGAAATGCATCATCTTTAGATGAATTAATATAAAAACATTATTTCCTTTTATTTAAAAAAATTCCAAAATTCGTTTTACTCTCGTGTTTGTAATAAATTCCTTATTCGCACGTGAAATGAACTTCGACTTTTGCGTGTACTTGAATGATCTCAGTTGTCATATAACTTACTATCTATTAAGCAGAAATTAAGTCAGAAAAATAGTTACATAAGTTGCCAGCTCAAATGTCACTCTCATCATCTAATTGGGGTTCGAACTTGTAAGGCCCATTCCAAAGTAATCTCAGTTTTACCTTCAAATGGGACGTTAATAAAGCCAAATGCTCTACCGCATTCTTTCTGTTAATTAATTGTAATTGTTGAATATAAGACCAATTCATGTTTACAATACAGAAGGGAAACGATAAGAGCCGCTTCATAACTTGTATTTAAAAATTCCTGATCATAATGTTGTGAAAAGCCGTAAGATTGTGGAATTTTTTCTTATTTTTAGCGTAGTATTGCATTTCTCAGTGAAATTCAATTTTTAATTAGAATTTCCAATGCTTATAAATATTTATTTAATTTCTAAATTTCCAAAATTCAATTTATTCCTCTTCGTTTTTTGATGTTGACAATCGAATCAACCATTCATGACAGTTCAAAGATATTCTCTTTTATTAATAAAGGCAAAATTATTAATACAAGCAAGCGAATCCTATAAGCAGAATGGGATGAAACTAAATTCCTGGTTGATGCGTGAAGAGATTGAGGAATGAAAGCAGCATGACCTCCATTTTGATCCAAAATCAGATTTATATATTTCTGTTCATCAATTGGTATTTATTAAAAACAATTAGTCGCATAAAAAGCAACTAACGTTTGGGGAAAACTAAGATTCTTTAGAGTTTCTGTAAATTAAGCTAAATTAGAATAATCGAAAATAAATTTCATTAAAAATAAAGATGTTAAACCAATAAATGACATGAAATGAAAATTTGGTCGGGATTAAAAATGGCTGGAGCTAACTAACTGTTAATTAACCAGCCCCTTTGACTACATCTCGAGATTGTATTGAATTTAATTCGTTTTTAGTCACATAACAACAAAGTTATAAACTTTTGAATAACAAAAGAAAAGAACTTTTGACAGTTCTATTAGTTTCTATTTAGTAACATTTAAAAAAAAGAATTTATTGTAATTAATTTCAACGTAATTGAATATACCAATGAAAGATTTGTGTTCATAGATTTATGCTTATATTTTTAGTGTATACAGCTTCACTAAAACCATTATTGACATTAAGCTCTATTTTTTTCAATTCCTACTATTAGTTCACATTCTCTCTCTCTCTCTCTCTCTCTCACACACACACACACACACACACACACACACACACACACACACACACACACACATATATATATATATATATATATATATATATATATATATATATATATATGCAGAAAATGTTATAAAAGAGTAACTATATCCAAATTATATTTTCTTTTTTGCATGACAAAAATATTAAGTAAGTACTATAATCCCTTAATTACATATTTATGCAGAGTATTTCGTAATAATTTAAATAAAAAATATATAAGGCTTTAAGTATAATAATTATGTTCCGTTAAATTCCGACTCATTTCCAATTTGTGTCTTTTGTAAAGAAATGAAACACAGAACACATAGTTCCTGCTACACACAATATTAACTGACATGTATAGAACGAAACGAAACTATGTGGGGTACCGAAGATATTTTGGGGGTTGAGTGGGAAGACGTGAAATTCCCAAATGGGTTATAATCGAGATCTCATTATCAAGCTATAATGGACTCTGAGTTAATCGCATAATTTTGAATCACGTTGTGATGAGCACGACGCCTCAAGCGGCCCTCCCTAACGAACTTCCACACCAGCAGTTTCCGATTTCCACCCACGAGCGAATGTAACAAGTATGATATCCGGGCATAGAGGAGACGTTTTACAAAATTTCCTCCCGAATGTGAAGTTTTTAAAACATCTTATAGATATCAAGATCCTCCGCATTTCCATAAAATATTATTTTACGAGCATAATCATTGTATTGAGAGGAATGTTGGTACATATTAGTATTCCAATCTCAAAGGATCATAAAGCAGAAAATCAATCAATAGCTGCAAATGTATTTTTTAATTTCAAGAGTATGAATGGACATATATCGCACGTAAATTTCCGCAACATTTAATGGATATTTTAAAATTAATTGCAGTGCTTCGTTATGATTAGAATTCTTAAGATATGCAGCCAAAGAAAAGCAATATATTTGCGCAGACTGGAATAACGAAAAGGCAAGAAAACAAAGTCTGCTTTCTTTGAAGCCTCGTGATCTATCTCGGCAAATTTAATTACTTCATTATAAGAAGCGGTGGAGTGTAATGATTATAAAACTTTCTAGACATTCCGACGTCTGCTCTGTGAGATTAAATAAAGTAAAAGTACCCATGTTGAAACGTCTTAACATCAAAGTAAAATTTGATGGCAGGAATTTTATTGTAAAAATGAATAAATAATTTTTTTTTTCATTTTTTGAAGTTATTTAATGTGGAATTGTTATGAAATTCCGTATTCTTTTTCTCAAAATTAGTAGTATATCTGTTGATAATGATTGAAAGAAGAATCTCAATTCTTTTTCTTCGATAATCTTTTTTTAATATTCAATTATAAGAAAAAAAATTTAACAGCGTAGATATTTGGTGCGGAAAAAATAATAAGGAATTTTTTCACTTTTCATCTAAAGAATTTCCTGACTGTAGCAAAAAAAGTCTGTTATAAGAAAAGAAATTATATTCCACTGCATTGCACGATTAACCTAAATTTAGGAAAAGACATTTTCTTTTTTTAATTCTTATATTAGTTTTCCTTTCCTAGTCAACTAGAATAGAAACGTCATTTTGAAAGTAATTTTAATTATTTTTATTTTGGTATTCAAAAATTTTATTTAAAAAAATAATTTTCTGATTACCTAAAAAGCGATTTTAAATTAACTTTCTGAGTAAGTTCGACTATTATTAAATCACTTTTTGATTTCTTATAATCTTCTTTTCCCTTTCTTATCCAAACGTTGAAGTCACCGTTGATTACAATCGACTACTTTCACACAAAAGTTAACGAGCTTCGAGTAAATGGTGATAAGACGTGGGTTTTTCGCATTAACGACTCCTCAATATTATTTTGTAGAATGATAAAATGCAATATCTCAAAATGATAACGAGTTTATTTTCCTTACCACTTATTTAGACAGTGTTACGGAAATTCTTGGGTTGTGAATTCAAACTCCGCCAGTCGAAGACTCTCCGTGTACATGGTGGCTGGTGCACGTATAATTCTGTCGTAGCTAGAAAGCTCTCCAATTTGAGTCAATACCACTGGGTACTGGATCAGAGATGATCGCGTACAGAGTGGACTCGAAACAGAAATATGAGTCTCAACGTCAGGCTACTGAATGCTCGAGCTGAAAGGAGTCTTACCAGAAATGTCCACTCCAACAGAAGAGACGAGAATATCAATGCGAAAGCCTCTGAACTAACTGTGAGGCACACGTTCACCGTATAGGCTATGGAAGCCGACGACCTGTTCGAAAGCCTCTGCTGTCAGCCTTGAGAAAGAGCGGACTTCTCCAGTTGGCAAAGACGCGTAAGGATTGGCCAGTAGATGAATGTAAAAGGGTCGTGTGGGCTGATGAAGCCTATTTTCATTTATACCAAGCAGATGGCAGGGTTTGAATATGGTAAAAACAGCCTGAAAGCATGGACCCCAATTGCACTGACACAACATTTCAGATTTCAAGCTGGTGGAGCAAATATTATGGTTTGAGGGATGTTTTCTTGCAATTGCATGGGTCCGTTGATTACTGTAGAACAACATTTGGATTCCCAAATGTTGTTCTACAGTAATCAACGGACTCTCTCTCTCTCAGATCAAGTACATCCATCTACGTTAATGGTGTACCCTGCCGGGGATGGATACAAGACTCAGCACGACAACGCTCCTTGTCGTTCAACTGGTATTGTCTTCAGGTGGTTCGAAGAACATGAAGTTGACTTTACCTGCCTTCGTTGGCCCACACAGGCACCAGATCCCAATCCAATTGAGAATTTGTGGGATGAGAGTGAATGGTGTATCAAACAGCTGGATGCAGTGCTATCTAAACTGAAGGAACTGGAAAGTGCAGTTCCTCGGATATGGGGTAGGATTCCTCCTGCCACCTACTGCCATCTCACAGAATCTATGACAAGAAGATTGAGAACAGTATTACGGGCTAAAAGTGGTATACCTCTGCATTGAGGGTTTGGTCATAATAATTTGACCACTTAGAGTACATTGCTTAGGAGCCATTGTCATTCTACTAAGGAAACAAAACTATTAGCATAAAAACAGGTAATTAATAAATGCAATAAAAAAATCAGTATTCTAAAATGAATATGAAATGCGTCAAGTGACTGGCCACCAATTTTTCTAAAGCCCAAATTTCTCAGTTTATACATCTTGGAAGCGACCAACGCTGTTAGAATCCAGAGTTTCATTAGGAACAATTTGAAAGATTTCTTCATCAACCTTGCCAGTGCCTATGATGTCCAAACCGGGCTGAGAACTGTTCAGAAGCCAAGTAAGATAGTAGTCAAAAAATGCCTCAAACAAAATAAATCAAATGGTGGAATCGTAGTGCTTCAACTAGTAAAAATGGCTTCAGCTTTTAGCGTTTCTTCTTGAGTAGAGACGGACACCCCGCCACCGTTGAACGGAGCAGTGCAGATGCGATTGGTTGTGGCCGACTTTAGAGCCATCCAGCTCCGCCACCAGTTCTCCGAACTAATATTTTTAAGGGACCCTAAATCCTCCTTCAAACTTCAGCACTTGGTATGTTCAAAATATCTCGTGCCCGCAGTCATCATTCCTTGCAAGGCTCTTTTTTGCAGCGGATGGCCCCCTTCTCAACTTCAGAAGGGGTCAATATTCCCTCTCATTATCCCCTACATTTGTTTTCCTTTTTCACAAGGAGCAGGTAACTCTGTTGATAGTACTAAAGGCATACCTTTTCCTCCTTTATTTGTTTTACTAAGAAATATTTCAAACATTACGCACTTGAAGAGAACGAGAAAATCTTGATGTTTAACTAGAAAGGGTATTCGGAGCTTCGTAGGGCATTTTATTAAACACTTCCAAGTAAACAAAAATAAGTCTGTCTTATTTCTTCTAGAAAATTTTAAGTCCTAGAAAGACCATAAAATTATTTTTTGTGTGTTTTTTACTTTTTACTATGCAAGTTGCAACCACTACGCAGGTATATTCTTGGACTTTTCAAAAAATTCACCAACAGTGCATTAATTCTTGAATGAGGAATAATTTTGGAAAGACTCTTACCATGCACGATATTCTTTCTGAAGTAAAAGAGACCTTTCTAAATGCTACAACGTCGAAAAAAAGATTCCGTCAGTTTCCTTGGCAGCTGGTGTCTAATCGTTTAATAAGAAATTTTTTAGTTATGATGAGTTTTCGATATTTGTTGAGATTAATAGTCCACAGTGTACTGATTTGCCTGATGGACGTAAAGTTGCTGCTGGTATACGAAGCAGCGGTGCAACAACGGCATAATGCCATTTTTATATCAAATACTGATCTTCGCAAGTAGGTCCTCCATTCGAAACAAAACACCGGATGTCGAAAGAAATTCCTCCTATGTCCTGGCATATTGACTTCTAGAAACGAGTACATTTTCCAGCAGCGATAGGAAAGTGTTCTGTGAAAGGAAATCGATGGTGTATGCCATTCTGGCAAACTGAAACATACTTGGCATGTCGAAGCAGCGGAGAGACCGACTGAGCGAGGACACAACCACACACTTGTGAAAAATCGACTCCCCCCCCGCCATCATTCCACGAAGCAGTATCGACAGGATTTATTGCGCCGGATTTTTGCATTCATCATCACTGTTACATCAGCAATCGATTCTCCAAAATGGCATTCTTAAAAAAATCTGCCTACCCTGAAATAAAACAATATCAACCAAAGGAGATAAAGAAAATGCGGTTAAATGAAGTATATTCGAAAGTTTTTTTAAAGATATGTCTTAGGATGACTCGCCACTATATGTGCCATCTGTGTTTTGAGAGTGATATAAACCCAGATGGAACATATAATGGCTTTAATATTTCATTTCACAAAATTAAAATCTAGTGAGCTAATTTTGAAAAATTACATATTTTTAAAATTTTGAATTCAGAAAATGATTAGTATTATTCTTCACATGAATAAGTTTTTAAATTAAGTGAAACTGTATAAAAGATAATATATAACTACTCTTATTGTATTCAAATTAAAATAAAATACAAATATATTCATTTCTATGACGTAACGCATTTTATGTAACAAATAATTACATCTATTGTAATAACTTGCTTTACTTCGGAAGAAATAAATATGTGTGTATAAAACTGGAAACAATATTTTTACATTTCAATTATCATTTTTAAAAATATATAAGATTAAAAGAAAATCTGTAATGCATATTTCAATGTATCATGTCAGAACATCATTTCTTAAATTGCCAAACACCACGCAAGTAAACGTTTATTTTTTATTATCATGTCAGAGCACGATGTCGTTTTGGGGCTGAAGGTTCTGGCGTCAACAAAAATCCGTAGGCGAAAAATAAAATTTTTATTATCTTCACGAGCATCTCAAAAAATAAGCTTTTAATAACGTGTTGACATTGCATTTACAAAAGTTCTGATTAAAAAAAGTTTATGACTACAGAAAATAAAACCTCGAAAAATGTCATTTTGAGCACGTGATTATATAAAACAAAATAAATAGGAAATTTGATATTTTTTTAAACGATACAAAAAAAATGATACAAAGTTTTTTTGGATCATTTGCAATACTAAAGTACTAATCCAATGATACAATGAAAATGAATAAGATATAATTTAATTTGCAAGAGCCTGTGGTGCTTGCCAGTTCAAGAAATTTTGTTCTGACATGATGCATAGAAATATGCACAGCAGATTTCATTTTAATCTTTTTATTCATTTTAATTGTTTCATTGAATTAGTAACTTTAGTATAGTAGACGATACAAAAAACTTTGTCTCGCCTTTATTGTTTTAAAAAACATTACATTTCCTATTTTTTTCATTTCATAAAATAACGTTCACAAAATGACATTTTTCTACGTTTTATTTCCTGTAGTCATTGAATTATTATTTTTAATTAAAGCTTTTGTAAATGCAATGGCAACACGTTATTAAAAGCTGGGGGGTTTTTTGAGATGCTCGCGCTGATAATAAAAATTTTATTTTTCGCCTATGGATTTTTGTTGAAGCCAAAAACCTCATCCCAAAAACGGCATCATGTTCTGACATGATAATAAGTTTGGATAATTAAGAGGAATTTCTCTAAATTGCCTGAAATAGTTTGTTTCGATAAAAAGAAATTGAAGATCTATTCACCACAACGGTGCACTCTTTGGATTTGTCATGCACTGAAAATAATCGAGAATGTATTTTACGTCATTTCCTGAGGACAAAATTTGATACAGATCTAGAATTCGGGTGTCAAGATCATGTACCGCAATTCATTTATTTAAATCATTGCTTTATATTTTAATTCGATTAACTAAAGGTTACACAAGAGACCTGTTTCTATGATCTTCAAAATTGTGAACCGTGAGCAGAAAACGAGGATGAAAATAGTACCGATAAATTCGTCTTTTAACTTCCTGATCAAGAATTAATGATTATTTCTTTACTAATGTGCTCTCGTTGACAATGCATTATTTTAAATACTTTCAAAATTTCTCAGTTGAATATATAATTTTATATGAGTAGTACTGCCATATGAACTGTACCACCCTGGCAGTGAATTAAAAAAATATTTTCACCTTCCCAGTGCTCATAAAAATAAAATATTTATTAAACTAAAAAGAAAACATAATTAATTTTAAAATTCCTTCTTTATAGTACACAAAAATATATTTATAAGAAAAACGTTTCTTTTTATTCCATTTCTTTGAAATGATAATTTTGTCTTTTTTGAACATTAAGTGAATTTCTAATATTGATTTTCCTGGTATTTTTAATTATTTTTATTCGTTTCATTCCTTATCCCGATGTATTATTGAGCAGAACCAAAAAACAAGTTGTACCTCGGAAGCGTGTATTTTTCTGTCGTTGCTATGGTAACTCCATCTTGATAATAATGCATCTTCTTAAAATAAAATGATTAACTTTGAAAATAAAGAAAGGGAAAAAATACTATTTTGAGATGAAAACGAGACGGAGCTAAAATATATCTATGAAAAATATTTCTCCACAAGAATTCATTTCACGTTAGCGTTCTGCTTATTTCAAATAATGAAATAAAGTTGCGCTTTATGAGACGAAAGAACTCGGTCTTAAACCAAACAGCATGAGGAAATCCTTTTATTGCAAGTAAATGAAACGAAAAAAGTTGTTTTTTAAGTGCATGTCACGAATGTTCACAAATTATAAACTGTTGCAAATAAAATCATTTCAAAGAATTCGGCTCTTCAGTTTTCTTTTCCATGGGCGAATCAAATCAGATTCCCTTGAAAGCCATTTCTGGTATCAAATTATACTACCAATCAATTATTTTAGAAGTACTCGAGATTTCCGTAGGTGAAAAACAATCCACATTTTCTTTTCTTTCTGACTTTCTAATAAATTTCCGTAAAACTATGCTTTCTATCACTTGTATGAAATATAAGAAATCAATTGGAATATGCTGTTATTAAAACATGGAATTTGTCACTTTTCGAGATGAAAAGAACTGTCGTTTAGGTAACTAAAGGCTTTTGAATGTTATCTCTATATAAATATTATAAAACTAGAATATCCG
This sequence comes from Argiope argentata, assembly GCA_026289955.1. Taxonomy (NCBI): domain Eukaryota; kingdom Metazoa; phylum Arthropoda; class Arachnida; order Araneae; family Araneidae; genus Argiope; species Argiope argentata. Next base: position 2,443,887 of record JAOUZG010020842.1, read on the forward strand.
TCAATGAAAATGGGAAACAAAAATGAGAATTTAAAATATATGTATGTATGTATGCATCATTTAAGTGCTCCTTTTAATTCCCTCCGTCCCTCTATGTCCATGTAAAGTTCTAGTAAAATAGTTATGAGGTAACGCATCGTGATTACACACAGCACCAT
>JAOUZG010020842.1:2479044-2495772 GCA_026289955.1 Argiope argentata
ATATATATATATATATATATATATATATATATATATATATATATATTCAGAGGTAAAAATTTTAAGCCTCTGCATTTTTTTTATTAAATTTGCTCTGATCGTTGAAAAATATATGCTAAGGAAATCGGAACTGTTTCGAAATAAAAATAAAAAAGTTGCTAGAGAAGTAATATCACATTCTTTAATAAAGAAATAATAAATTGATTGATTCACAATCTATAATTTTAAAAACAGTTCCGAAGAATGAATTAAACAATCTATAATTCATTTCAAATCAGGAATTGGAAACTAATTTATGCAGTGTAGAACATTTGATAAAAAGTGCACCTATTATTTTTCTTTCAACTTCTACAATGCGAATTATCAGCCGGAATGTCCATTTCTCAATTTTTTTATGTATCTTCATATGCAGACACCAATAACAAAGCATAAAACCCTTCGAGCAACGCCTTTCACGGTCACTTCATCTGGGAGAGGCGGGGTTTCTGGAGACAAAACAATAGGCTTGTAGTATTTTTTAATCATAATGTTTATTTAATTCATTCTAAGGAAGGATTATATCCAAAATTGAATGCATTTCTACTACTTTCGCCTGTAACTACAGGTCAAATTTCATAATTTTAAATATTTTTTTCGAGTAACTAGTGGGTTTGGTTTCCCTAAGACTTCCTCGTATACACTCTAATAAAAGTGTTACATCATAGAACGCCTTGCAGAGTAGTGGCTTACAATTGTTACAAAATATTTACCTTCGGCATAAATTTAGTACTTTTATTGAATCCTCGTGTCATCTTTGGCGATTAATCCATGGCATACTGTTAATAGCATATGAAAATCAAAGTTGTGTTTTAGATGCATTTTCCCCAACAAACTCGAACAGGAATTTGACATGAAACTGCACTTGTAGTTAAAAAAAAAAAACATACAAAATTTGATCTATTTGTCATTATGTCTTTGAGTTATCGCGGTTACATGTTAAGCACAGATTACCAGACTGTCAATCCCAAGTTGAATTTGGCTCAAAATTCGATAAGTGTCTAGACTATGCATTTTAAATCTGTGCAGCCAGTTTTATTTACATAGCTCTCCTCGCTTTGCAGTAACCTCGTTAAATTATATTCAAACAGTCAGGCAGACAGATTTTTTTCTGAGTAGATATTGTTCAAAATTTGACAGAAATCTACATACTTGATATGAAGACTGTATGCTAAATTTCAGCTGTTTAGCATATAATTTTTTTTGTCACAGAAAGATATTTTTAGAATGTTTCTAGAAAAAAAATGCCCATAAAGGTCCAAAATATGGAGATTTTTCAAAATCAAGTTTTTGATTTTTTTGAAGATTACATTACTACATATAAGAGAAAATAAAGATAGTTAACGAAACTTTGTTTTCACTGTAGTTAGTTAAATAAATATGCTTCAAAATTTAGTTGATCTTCAATTTTTGTTAACCTCTGTTCTTGTCTCCAACTTGATATTGCGAATCGTCAGAATTAATAAAGAATTATCGATACAAAAATATTTCAATGGTTTTCCCTCCTTCTTCTATATGGAAATTTGTTTTTATGTTTAGTTATCACGAGATATGTTGATTTATCTATTCTTTGTTTACATTTTTCGAACATCATTCTATTAGATATTATGTAATTCACTTTTTTCATCCCTAAAATCACCATAATAGCGTTTTAGTTCAGAATAACATAATCATGCACATGAATTTATATATCGAAATGAAATGCTTACTTCCATACGGGTAAAAACGAGAAAAGATTGCTCTGAAAGTTTCTTCGGTTATTAATCCGTTTGGACATTCCTGAAAAATAAAGAAGTACAATTAAATCAATCTGGCAGCACATTTCTGAAAATATCTCTTTTTTCATTCATTAAGTAGACAAATGGACATCACTAAGCCGTAAAAACTTCGAGCAACAAATCTCCGCTTGAGACCGACAACACATTTTCAGGACTATTTCTGTCCGCATACCTGTCCATCATTCTGTCTGTCGGCGAAAATGATGTCAAAAATACTTTGAGCTCAAATGAAGGATTATTTTTCAATTATTTTATTTTTATTTTTGCTTATCTTTAAACAAAATCTATTCAGGAAAATTGTGTGTAGCTGGACAGCTATCTGAATATAAATAGAACGATAACTGCGAAATCAGGAGGGATTAATGAATAAAGCTGTGTGCCCAGATTTGACATCTAAAATGTGGATTTGTATCAAATTTAAAACCAGGTCCTTCCAGGAGTTAACCCTCTTTTTGTTTGTACTTGAACAAGCATATAAATGAGATAACTGAAAAATACAAAGACTGAAATGCGTGCAACTTCGGTATATGATCGCAACTACAGTTCTAAAACGAATTTTGATTTTAATCATTCAGAAAAAAGGAGTTCAAAAGATTCATTCTGTTTTCTAATGTTTGTTTATAAATCGCTTTTCAGAAATACCAGAAAGCCAAAAACTTTATTTTTTTATTAAAATCTAAATGCCAATGTAGAAAAATTATAAACTGAAAATTTAATTAAAAGGGTATTTATATTGTTACGAAAATTCTCACACAATAGCGATGCGAAGATGCTGATTTTATTGTCTATGCAAATGCGTATTAATTATACAAAATTACAAATATACAAAAATTACAAATTCATAGCAAATTAACTCTATTTAACCCACTAGTTTCGGGTGACAACAAAGCTATAGAACACATGTCAACGAGAGAAAAGAAGCTCTCTCAAGCTAAGTCAACTAACGGAGCTCGTTATCCGAACTGATCCGATTCCGCTCCTAAAGCCGCAACTTTAAAATAGCGTCCAACTAAGGTGAGTGGGGCAATCGCGGAAACGGCGCTCTCGTTTCAGACAACTGTGGAACTTTCTCCGACATTCTCTAGGAACAAATCTTTATTTCTCAGCTTCTACTACACATTTTAACGAGTATTAAAATCCTTAGAAACCTCATTATGCCACCAACACACCTACATTATCAGATTAATCAAATATGATGATCTTCCGTTGTAAATCCCCTAAGAAAGGTTTTTCTCGATGACGCTCGATTCCATTATAATTAATTTTATACAGTTAAACTATTTACAATATTTACATAAAATTCCTACATATCTATCATCTGTACACCTTATTTACACAAAATTCATACATATCTATCATAATTACATCTTATTTACACAAAATACATTACAATATACTTTTAGAACGATTTCTGTAAAGAATTTTCTAAAAAAGACGAGGGTTCCGAATAATTTTTTTGGAAATAGTTAATTATTTGAAATGCGGAACATCCTCTATTATCCTAGTAACACATATATATTGCACAATATTTTATAAAACAATATTTAAGATATTATATAATATTGTTTAATATTGAATAATATAACATAATATTGTATATAATATCATGCTACAGATGTGTTATCCATCTACTTTCATTCTTATTTTAAAATGCCGCGTGAAAACAAGGCCGGATGATAGATGTGGTTTAAGCTCTACAAATAAAAACACTCTTACTTCAGGATTTCAAAACAATGCAAAACGGTATTAAAATTTTAAATGCAGAAGCATCGCGCATTAATCGGGAAAGAAGAACACTATTACAGCTAATCTTTAATTCAATGCAAAAAGAAGACTTCTCATTGATACCGTAAAAGTAATATTATAATACATATTTTTAAAAATCTTTTGTGACAAGTGAAAATTCGCCGACAATGAAATCAGCTGCAACATCCGGAAATAAATCTATTACAACGTTAAATGAAATAATGGACCAAGATTTACAAATTGAAAAACCTGAAGGAAAAAAAACTACAGCATAATACACACCAGCCATTGCCAAAGGCATTTCGCTCAACGCAGACAGTTTATAAAATTCGCTTGAAAAGTATTTCACTGGTGGTAAATTAAAGTACATTGTGACTGTGATGGAGTCCGAATTTATCTAAATGGCAGAGACAAAAATTGGCCTATTTACTATCGAAAACGGAAAGGAAACAGAAAAATACTTCAAGGCTAAAAAAAACACCTTAGGAACAAGCTTATGGTTGTAGCAGTCTCGAACACAATAGAAAATAAACAATTAATATTAAAAAATAATTAAGTCATTTCCTACTTAGATCAACAAAGATACATTTTATTTTAGTTGATTATTATTAAATAATTACAATTAATATAAATAATTAATCAGAACATGACTGATTTTCGCGAGAAATGAATTTGCCTTCTTCATTCACAAGTGAAAAATACTGAAATATTCGCTAGTTACCGATTGAGTTACTGCCAGTCGATTTCAATTTTCATTACAAAGTTCTAGAATTCTATTTAAAGTATTGAAAAGGAATTAAGTTTAATGAATGAACTGATATTTGAAAAAAACTGTATTAACATCGAGTGTCATCCACTAGAAGTTTAAAAAATGTATTCGAACTTAATTGGATGAATAAAAAGTATTTTATTTACGATTGAAAATTTGAGTAATATATATATAGAGAGAGAGAGTATGAACTAATAGTGGGAATTGAAAAAAAGCAAAGTAGGGGTAAATGTTAAATTTAATTCAACATACTATAAAGAGAGATATTTACATCCAAATTTACAGAAGAAATTCATTTTTTTTTTTCATCTCAATGACTTTCAAGGAACGAAATTCCTCAAGAACGAGCTATAAAGCTTACTTCGAAAAGTATTATTGCATTCCTTGGAAAACATACGAGCATTCCCGTGATAACTGATTGATTAATTGAGCAATCCAATGATCCCAAAGCTAGTTTTAGTTCATTATCGCTGCCATTATTAAGAGAAATTTTTAAAAAATATTATCAAAATCGATTAATCAGGTTTGAAACTTCATCCTTTTGCAACATTCGAATTGAAAATTTGAATACTACTTTTTGTGAACTATATTAAAAACCTAAGTTTTTCCAATTAGCAAAATCTATTCTAGCATATAAAATGTAAGTCGATATTTGATGCATTTTGACGAAACAAAATATACTGGATTTATTTTAAATTCCGAGTATATGGTTTATTTTCGTTAACGAACTTGAACGAACGTGGTACATAAATAATTCTTATTTTTTATTGCCGGATGGCAACAGTCAAAAGAAAAAGAATAAAGTTGCATATTGCTTCATGGATGTTTTACAACCTAATTCAAAGCTTAGTTAGTGAAAATGCAAAATATAATGAAAAATGCCCTGGATAGGTCCAACAAAAAGTATTCCCTCAGATGTAAAAGACGTAAAAGAAACGAAGAAACAGGAGTCAAACAAACTATAATCGAGCTCTAAAAAGGTTTAAGCATGACCCGATGACAAACTGCTATGATTTACCAACGGAAATTAATGACAGCATATTCCAAAACTGTAATCTCATAAAATAATTTTTGTATTTTCTTAAATTCAAAGCATTAATTTTAAAATTATATTAATAATTTCTGAAATATGCTACATTAATATTATGAAATTGAAGTTCATGCGTTGATCGCGTGCTTTTATCAGTGTTAAAACTGTTACAATGATTTAAAGAGAAAAAAAATGCTTTCCTTGGATATGAATTAAAAAATAAAGACTCTTTCCTTCCGCTTTTATTTCGTAGTGTTTGCACGTTACACTTTATCTCATACAAATAAACTCGCGTTTTTTATCCTCATCAAACAAAAAGGTAATAAAAGGAATAAAATTCAACATTAAAGTCTAAAAATTAATAATCTGAGAGAGTAAACACGCCGCCAAAGGCAGCTTGTAATATAATGTTTTCTTTTGCCATATTATTAACTTTAAAATTTTAAAACAAATGAAAAAAAATTAAAATCAATTTGAAATGTAAAATCAACATCTATCTATCTATCTATCTATCTATCTATCTTTCTATCTATCTATCTATCTATCTATCTATCTATCTATCTATCTATCTATATATATATATTATTAAACATGTTTTGTTTAGACATGCAAATTACAAAGTTGTGTAAGTTACCTATGACACTCATGTGCTCGTAAAAGTTATGTAAGCTTTATATATAGTTTTAGTTTTTTTAGTTTTGTAGCAAAAACATTAATTTTATTTTAAATACTCACCTTTGGTGACTAGCTACTTCGTAGGATTGTATATAATATTATATATTATTCTTTGTATTCAATTATTTATAATTAATTACTTATTTTTATGTTTGCGTCAAATTGTAAGGTATTAAAACCTTTCTAATGTAGACTATTCTCATGAGATCACAGCATAATTTAAAAAGTAAATATTCGGTTCATTTATAATCTAAATTTCGCAGTATTCTATATTTAATTTATTATTCACCTTTTAAACTGCAGATATATTAAACAGTATCCTTTTTTTCAAACACGGTAGAAAATCACGAGAATAAATATTTGATGAAACAAAAATTTTTTAATTCATTGCTATCTGTTGTAGAAAATTAGACAAAAAGAATATTTTTTAAAAAAACTTTTAAATAACGAAAAAATTTACAGGACTATCAAAATGATATGAAAACCAATTTTTAAATTTCATATCAGTGTAAAATCCATTTGTGCGAAATATTATTTTCAAAAGTTATCGCAGAACAAAATGCAGCTTCAGTTTTAATTAATTTTTTTTAAAAATAGCCCATTCAAATTCATCTTTATTATTAATTGATATAACGCAACATTACTTTAATAGCTGGAATGAAATCTCTAGAGATGCATAAGGTTTGTTATTCGTTTTAACTTTTATTTACTGAAATGTAATCCAGGGGCAATACAAAGAGAAAAACAACCTTGAATTCTTCCCCCATAAAATCTAATAAAATTTAAATTTGCAAATTTCGAATGAAATGTTTTGTGTGTTGTTCCAGGCCGAATATATTCTTTCCTTTTGAATTAAGGGATTAGTGGCAAGCCCCGTAAGCGGTTTTCTGTGGAAGGGATTTTCATTTGTACAAATACCCGCCACACATCGCAAAACACTTTAAAACTTTTCGAAAATGTCTTTGAATAATACTTCCTCTGCTACCAGTATCCTGTTTCCCCATTGGGACAAAACATTCTTGATAAATTGTTCCACAAATCCACACGCTCTGTTTTGCAGTTCTTCTCCTCCGTCAGTTAGTGTCGTTGCCACGGCGACGGAGTTGGGAATGATGTAATGTTGCCTGGCAACCGTTTTCTGATCCCGCCGTCTCAACCGTTCTGGATGTAAACACGTTAAGTAGAGACGCGGCAAATTGTGCACGAGAACAAATTTTTAACTGCAAAGCGCTTTTTTTCCCAAGTAGAATTTATTTCGACAGATCATTTGATTTAACTTTGAAAATGTTTTTTACTGTCTCGAATACAAAATAAAGATAAAATATTCTAATCGTCGAAAGGTTCGAACTCGAAGTTTTGACGAACATTCTAAGGGGACTTTCTTGGATTCTAAAATCATATTATTGGCATTATGTCTGTCTGTCTGTATGAAACTTTGCGAACACGAAAATTCAAAAACACTATGAGCTGGACGAAAGAAAGTTTCCATATGGGTTTCAGGCCAAATTTGTAGGTTCCTATCGCATTTTGAACAAACTCTGCTCAGAGGAAATCCATCTGTCTCTATGTTCAATCATACGAAAGTAGAAAAAAAAAGGAAATTGGAAAATTATCAAGTTCATCAAAGAAAAGAAAATCCGGCCTGATGACTCACTCAAGGATCACCGTCAGGTGGGGATTCCAAAAAAGGAATTTTTTATCTTTAAAGGGCTTGACTATTGTCTGAATATAAAGCCATTTTTGACGCGAAAAATTGCAATGAAGGTCTAAAAGGAGCACTAAATTTTATAAATATAAAAGGGAATAAAAAAATTATCGGAAACAAATGAAAACACACAATAATAAGCTACAGAAGAAAAAACACAATAATAAACGACAGAAGAAAAACAGACCCTAATTAAGAATTAAAAGTAGAAATAAAAAAGGAAGGAACATACTAGAAGCCGATAAAGTTATTGCAAAATCAGAATAATTATTCGTACCTTCCTTTTCTGCTTTTTATAATACTTTAAAAATAAGCTTTAAAAATATACTTTAATAAAAAGTCTGTTTATCTGTACTTTTCCAAGCATGCGAACGCAGTAACTGAGAAACTCCTTTATTTAAGTCATTGAAATTTATAATCTGTGTCAAATTTTAGAATCAATGAATGAGAAAAAAACATATTAAACATACAAAAAACATTTAAAAATATAGAAGCATTACATATTTGTTAGATCGATTCAGTAACACTGTAAAAATTGCATTTTCATAAATACTGCTTGCCAATGCTGCGTCAGAGAATCGCGGTCTTTGCCATAATTTTGTGGAAAGGAAGGAAGAAAATAATGCTTTCATAGCAGAGTCTGCTAGAAAGTTTGGAGGAGTCCACTCCTATTGATTTAATAAGTGCATTTATGATAAGCGATAAAACGAGAAAAGTAAGAATTTTCAATCGGCTTCGTTTTTAAAAGTTTGTACGAGTAATATCATTCACATTTTAAGAAATTATTTTTACTAAGAAGGAAGATAATTCTTGAACTGTTCGCATTAAAAAAAACCACATGCTGACACTCGATATCTGTATATTTATGTTCATAAAATTCGATTTATTCATTTTTATTTTCTCGTATATGATCTGTAGAAAATGTATTTTAATAGTTAGAAAATTATAACTCATAGGGATAACCCAAAAAGGTTTTAAATTAAAATGTATATGTGTTACGGTATTTTGTGATTGAAAGTATAATTTTGTCTCTCTCTCTCTCTCTCTCTCTCTCTCTCTCTTTTGAAAATCGTCTGGGAATAACATGTCTAAAAGCTGAAAATCGATTTTTAGATACTTTTGACACATGTTAGGGATGAAGCGTCAAAAAAATCGCCAAAGATTTCACAATTGATTCCGAAAAATGTCTGAATTCAAGATAAAGGCTGTTATTTCGCTAGTGTCATGCAAGCTGTTTTCTGGGATAAAAGATCTCTCCCTAAAAGCGAAAAATGGCTGCCTCATAAGTGATGAATCTAAAATTAGTTGCCTACGTATTTTGAGACTTCAAAAACCTTAAACTAAAACAACATTATGTTCTCACATGATAAAAAGAAATTAAAAAATCGACAATCATTTTTATTTTTATTTATGAATTGCTTTTAATGCTTTGTGCGGGATAGTTTAGCTTATGTGAAGAGAAGAGCAGAGGATCCGGGACAATGATTCCATTCAACGTTAAGAAACCTTTTCCTTGCCAAGACATGACGTAACCACAACGTCAAAACAAAAAAATGATGTAAAGATAATAAACTGCGGGAAACAAATGTTATCTGTCATCGTAAATATAAAAATAGATAATAACAAATGCATCCAGAGTTAGAGCAGACTCGAGATGTTCGCGTTTTCCTTTTGAATAACAAAAAATCATACGTCATACGAAACGATTTCTGAAACATTGCTTTAGAAATGGTTCTAATAGCATCGATTTTTCAAGAAATTTTCATTTCGTTAGGGGAGTTTCAATATTTTCCCACTTAGGTCTCTTTACAGTTTCCTCCCTCTCACCCATCCCGGGGGGGGAGCACCTCGAAATGAGGAGGAGATGCTTTCGGCATAGTGGTTGGATTTCGCCACTTTGGTGGGTACAGAATTAGGTTGGGGACTATCTCCTCCCATTTATGACGGGACGTATTTCCTACGGGAAAGTTGGAGCCGCGGTGGCTTGGTGGTAAGGTCTCGGCTCGCAAGCCATAGGGTTTCGAGCTCGACGCCCGATTCCATCGAAGAACCGTCGTGTAAAGGGGTCAGTTGCACGTTAAATCTGTCATGGTCACATGTCAGGGTCATGTCCTCCCGTTGTTGGGGTGTGATGTGGAGAGAGAGGGTGAGAACTCAGGTGTCGTCCTCCTCATCTGATCGCGGTTCAAAATTAAAAAGTCTGTTCCAAAATTGCCCTAGTGTTGTCTTACAATGGAATGTTAATATAACTAGATTAAATTAAACCACAGTTTCCGACAGTGTTTAACCACCTGTCTAAACTAAACCGCAGATGGGTTTTAGCGCGGCCGGTGATGGCTCCACAGTTCCCACATGTGTTGCTGTTGCGGCGGTTCGGCCATTCAGTCTTATGATTTATTCCCTGTGTCTTAGATTGGGTCGGAGAGTCTGGTGTTACTTATAGTGCCTCTCTTTCTGTCTCTCAAAGTAGGAATTTTAAGTGAAGGTTTTGATGGGACACGAATCGTATTGCAAAAGACGAACATAAGATTCTAATTAGGGTCAGAAAATTCTTTAAAAGTGCAAATGGCTGATTCTATTTACTAGTAATTGAAATATAAAAATAATAATATCGGTATTAAAAGTCTTTTTATAGTTTATCCCCGATTCATGTTGCTCAGTATTTTTTAATAACGAGGAATATCATATGAAACTATTTTTTTAAAGAAATTCTTGAAATCACAAGTATCTAATCAATCGAGTAGCAAGTACATAATCATCGGGTTTTGAAATTTGGGCTCGTTCCTTAAAATGTATCTCGTCTATTTGATGAGTATCACGTGAAAATGAACTTACACCATTACAAAAGAAAACAACTTCCTGGATTATTTTTGAGAAAAAAATTTTATACACCTTAAAACTCTATGTAAATAAACTAAGAAAACATACTTTTTTTCTCTTTTTTTTCCACTGTTAATGGACGAAATCATTCATGTCAAATTTCTTCATCTGAATATTTATATTAATGATATTTGATTTAAATAATTACAACATATCTTTATCCTTTTGGGGTAGTTGTATCCATTTTTTGCTAAAAATCTTCAAACTAAATTATATTATATGAATATTATCATATAATATAAGCAGATCCATTTTCATATGGTAAAAAAAACTTTTGCACTATACTCAGTTATAAGTTATAACACTAAAAAAAATATACAGGAACGGTTTCCTCTGAATAAAAATTTTAAATCCCAACAAAAAAGAAAGAAATTAATTCAAAATCCAAAAAATTCTACTAAATTCTTATTTCACAAATCTTCATCATTAAGCTAGACTTAAAGAGTTAATGGAATTATGCTTTCATAAGAATTATTTTAAATACCGACTTTTCAATTTAGAGATTTTAAAATATTAGTTTGAAACCTCAATAAAATAAATTCAGAATTTAAAATTGATAAAATGGCAGCAGAGAATAAAAGAAATTTTTTTTATTCCTTAAGATAATAGTACATCCAAGTTAGGCGAAAATCTCATAAACAACGATGGTCTGTCAGATTTAAAATAAAAACTTTCCAAAATATCATTAATTTTTTTTACTCTTTTCTCATTAACGAAAACTTCGTAAACCTGCCATAAAATGCGAGCGCATTATAAAATCTCATCCATGAATTAGATTTATTCTTCTATTCATAATAATTCGTATATCGTCTGAAAAATTAATTTTCATATGTTTATAACCAAACGACAATTATTTTCTTTAGCACGAATATGCAAATGAAAATTTTAAGCTATTAAATGAATTTTAAAAGGAGATTTTTTAAAATCTTTTTCTCACGGCGGCTGGCAGCACCACACTTGAGAGGCTTCTTTAGTAAAAAAAAAGTCAAAGCCAGTCTTAATTCTCATTCACCGAATCGGAAAATTAAACACGGGTATTCAATCGCTTTTAAAAATCCATCTGGTGCTTTTGAACTTATTAAAACCTTTGAGTTGTAAGGAATGAGCTCGAAAGAATTAGAAAAAAAAAAGAATTATATTCTTTATTTTCCCGCTATTAATTTTCTTTGGAAATAAGATGGGTAATTTAAAAGTTCTGGACACTGAGGCAGTAAATTTTCTGAAATAAACTTCCTATTAAGGGAAGGTTTATTTTAATTTCCCTCGAGTGGTTGAAGTCCCATTTGGAAAGTAAATAGTTGGCGAAGAAAGCGGGGAACGGGCGGTCGTGATGAATGAATATTTTCGAAAAGAATCAACCTGATTGGCTAACGTGAGCATTCTTTTAGGCCTCGCTTCATATTTGCTTTGCTTAATTGAAATACTGTATTCAATTTTAGGCTGTCTTAATTAGCGCTTGGAATACAACCGGAGGCATGCAATTAATATCAACAAATGATTCCGCGTGTAATCGTGGCGAAAGCCGATCAATTTAGGAAAGGATTAAAAATTAAATACTTAAATATATTTTAAAGATACCATTTTATTATCAGTTCAGATTAAGTGACTAATTACAATTGACTCGGAGACTTCATTTAAACTTTTTATCATGTCAGAATATGGTGTTTTGGGAGAGAGGTTTTTGGTGTCAACAAAAATGAGTGGGTAATGAATTGAAATTTTACTATCTGCACGAGTATCTAAAGAAGAATAAGCTTTTAACAACGTGTTGCCATTGCATTTACAAAAACTCTGATTTAAAAAATTAGATAATGACTACGGCAAATAAAACCTAGAAAGATGTCATTTCGAGCACGTAATTATATGAAATTAAATAAATAGAAAACGTTTTTAAAACAATAAAAGCGAGACAAAGTTTTTTGGATCGTTTGCATTACTAAAAAGACTCGTTGATTGAAACAATTAAAATGAATAAAAATATAATTTAACTTGCATGAGCCGGTGATGCTTCAATGTATTCAATGGGATGAGGTTGTTGGCGTCAACAAAAATGTGTGGGCCAGGAATTGAAATTTTAAATTTCAACTTTCTGAAAAATAGGCCTTAAAAGACTCAAAAAGATTGGTAAATGGCTTCCATTTCGAAATAAAAACCTTTTTAATCTCCAGTTTGACACTTTTTGTTGAGATGATTTTTTCTGCTTTTTTAACTTTATGAAAGCTTTCTTCAAACATTAATAAAAATATTTTTAAAAGTAGAATTGATTTTTTAATTAAGTAAAACATTTTCAATGATTGGCCCTTCAAGACATTATGTTCTGACAGGATACATTGAAATATGCATTGCAGGTTTTAATTTTTAGTATTTGTTTATTTTGTATTTTAATAATGATGACCAAATAGTAATATCTGCTATTGCTACGAGCAAATTCTTCTCTGAAACAACATGAAAAATCATTCATAATTTTGTGAAAGGCAGTTTAATATTTTAAATATTTTGCTAAAATTGCTGAAGCACGGTTTATGAACCAGAAGAAATTGAAACAGAAATGAAAATGACGCATTGAGGAAACTGGTAAAATAAGCAACAGAGTGTAAATAATATATTGATGTTCTTTTATTATGATACCTATAACTGCTCTTTAGTCAAGGAATTCAAGAAAGAAGATTGCTTAGCTTATCCATGCAAATTTATGTTATCATTTATCCGTCGACGGGGGAAGTCAACAGTTGTGAATGTGAGGTATTTAATACGGTTACTAAATTTTAAATAATTAATCTAAATTAAATAATTAATTTCTAAAATTTCTACATAATTAAAATAATTAAATCGCTAAAGCAGAATGATATCAAAACAGTGGTAATTCAAATGTTTACATTAAAATTTGTTCTGGCATTTAATAACGAACTAACGAAAATTTATTATGTAAGCTCCACATAGGCATTAAATAATAGAAGCGATTTATTTTAATCTCAACAAACTCTCTCTTTATCTCTACGCTCATAGAAAACAGAACAACAACATTTGGATAACATTTTGCGATATTAAGTAAAAGAATATTTATCAAGAAAGTTGCTAATCACACATAATGTTTATTTTGATTGGTTTGCAGTTACAACTTCAACATTAAAAAAGACAGAGTTAAAATTTGGGAAATCGAAAATTTAAGACTTTACAAAAGTAGAAGAATATCGAAAAAGAAAACAAAATCATTTTCTCGCAATTATGTATATTATAGTACACTTTCCAAAAGAATATTGTACTTCAATTACTAGAAAAGGCCGGGATAGCCCGGTTGATAGGGCGTTGAATTCGCATCCCTTGGGTTGCGAGTTCGAAATCTCCGGTCAAAGACTCAACGTGTAAGTAGTGGCTGGTATATGTATAAATCGATCTTGGCTACAAAGCTCTCCAAATCGAAACAATACCACTGGGAGGACTGAATCAGAAATGATTCGTCTTTGAATCAGGTCTAGATTACGACCTGAGGAGGAGTGAATGAATTTGAATGAAGTCCACCCCTTAAAAAGGATTGCGAAGCTTGAGTAGCTAAGTCGTACTCTTGACGCTAGATGGCTCTATTGAAAAACAAGAGATGAACTTCTTGGCATAAAATCGCTGACATATTGTGAGCGGGCTTGTCTATGACGCCATAAGAAACAGTGGCAACATAAGGAGAAAAGATAAAGTTAAAGTTATTATATTATATAATTGAAATACGTACCACGCTGCGGAGGAATACAACCGTCGCTTTCTAAACATTCGGCCTCCTTTCAGAAAGTGTTTAATAGAACGAATTTCTTTTTCGAAGAACAACGAAAAGGATGACGTGTTATAAATGTGATGCAGAAATTAATATTTCGGATTATTTTTCGAGTTATCTCCGTGCTAGTATAAGAATAGTCACTCCAGCACTCAACCTACCAAAACCAGAAATATAAAGAATAGTTGAACTCATTAACTGGTTTCGACGCATGTGAGAATGTTACAACAATTATACGGGCAATTACACATGGATGTCCAGAATTTTACCATTGAGCCCTACTTTTTCTTCTTCTGAGAAAAATAATTGGGCGAAACGAATGTCACTTTAATAGAGACAGAAATATTAATTTTCAAAACATCACTTTCGTAATGCAAACCGTTATTCTTCGTGTAATTGGGTCATTATCAGCCACAGATTTCTAAAAATGTGGCATTTTGTTTGCTTACGTCTTGTTCAACAGTTTAGTGAATAGTGATCACATATTTAGTTAGTTATGATTGTCATTAAGTCTTAACAAAGGATAAATTGGCTTTTGCAGTGATTGTAGATTTCTGTATGTCTTTGTTGACGATTTCAAAATGCGTTTCTTTACGTCAGAAGAGACGAATTCAATCGCATATATGAAAATAATATTAAATCCAATATTGTATAGATATCAAAATAGACCATTTTGAATGAAGTTTTAAACATTTAAGTTAACATAATACTTTATCGTTGTTGTTTTTTCAAATGTGATGAAAGTTAAATTTGACTTATTATATTTTTACTCTTCCCCTTTAATTATTTTTCGTGATATGTATGATAGTTCTGAAAATTACAGCAAAAACCTCTCTCAAAACACGATCACATATAAGGAAAAATAATTTGTCGATAGACTTTCTTTTTAAAAATTCAGCAAATTTTACAAATAGAAGCATGGAATCTTCTGTATTTATAAATGAACTAGCAGTACCCGCACTGCGTTGCTCGTGGCGTAGCATCCAAGAAGAAAAATTAGCTCTAAACTCAAGTCTAGCATTTACCCGATGTGACAGGGGAACGTTACGCTACATCAGACAGACATAAAAATATATTTAGAAATTATCGAAAACAGCAACAAAACCATTTTTATAGCACACACTCAGAAATATTTAGACTGTTACAAAGGTAAAAATAGGATATGTCAGTAGACAAAACACAGGCGATCATTTCGCTCCTTAAGAGATTCATTCTGTCCCCGCAATTCAGTTGCTGTGCGATTTAAAGAAAGACGGTTATTTCGGATTTTAAAGAAAAATTTTATTTCGCTCATCAAAAAACTCTCCTTCCCTAAGTGTGGACATTATTACTCTAATATTGACTATACGAACATTTTATAACTCTTCATTTTATTTGTCGCATAAAAGCGAAGCTTTTTGATATTTAATCTGTCCCAGGCAACGTTCGATTTCCTTTTTTGGGGCATAATAAGATATGAATCACTGTTTAAAATAAGACGTAAACAAAGGAATGCATCACATCTGCATACCACAGCTCTTGCTATTTGCACATGCGCAGTTTGAGGTTTTCTCATACGCTCGGATAAGTTCAAAGTTATAATCGCAATTATAAAACACCTTTTTTTATTTTAATATGACTTTAATTTATTAAATCTTTCCCCAATAAATGCTATACAAAATGCTATAAATATCTCCAGTATCCGCTAACTATTTCTCGAGTTTTTGTTCTTCCAACATGCATACGTTTTCTGGACACTTTATTTTATATGTATACATATATGTATACATCTATACATATTCATACTACGTATAGATATAAGAAAACAATTTCACATATACATACTATGTATAAGAAAACTATTTCACATATACATACTATGTATAAGAAAACTATTTCACATATACATACTCTGCATAGATATAAGAAAACTATGTGGTGCGTACAAATATTTAATTTTTGAACCTATTATTTTCTTAATAGAAGCTAAGATATTTAACTTTAGTATCTTAGTTGATCAAACTTTGCAATTGGGTATAATTATTTTATTGTAATAGTTAAAAAATATAGCCGGTCTCAGCATACATAGTGAAATATTTCTGTAAAGAGACTATAGAACTGAAATTGAATATAGTTTAAGGTTAAACCTTGCAATACACAATTTAATAATTATATATCCTCATAGAATTAAGACCAATTATAAATTATCCCCACAATGAGATTTTAATTAAGTTTCCATTAAATATTTAAAAATGACCTCTAAAATAAAAATAATAAATAGTTACACTAAACAATTTATCAACATTCTGTAAATAAATTTAAATTCCTTTATATATATATATATATATATATATATATATATATATA
>JAOUZG010020842.1:2504551-2519830 GCA_026289955.1 Argiope argentata
GTGTGTGTGTGTGTGTGTGTGTGTGTGTGTGTGTGTGTGTGTGTGTGCAGCCAACCACCCCGCTACCACTAAACGTAGAAGTATCAACAGGATTTGAAAATAACACTATTCTAGATTTAATTTCCAGTAACAGTGAACATATATATTTTATTTTATTAGAACTTTTGTCAATATGATGGCAGCACGTTGATAAAAGCCATTTTTTCCCTTTGTCTCTCATCTTTAATTTCATTTTTACTTTGTGCGAAATGAATTGTTGAAAAATATGATTAAAACATTTTTTTACAAGTTCACTGAAATAGAAATTTTATTTATAATTTAAAATGTTGGTATCATTGAAAATACAAAGTTCTGAACTCAATATAAAAATCATATTCGTGCCATAATATTTTCGGAAATTATCGCTAAAACACGCCAAAGTCTTGCATAATTTTTAATTAATTAAAATCCTAATTAAAAATTTTTAACAAATCTCTTTGAGGCGCACATTCTCGATTTGCAAGGTAATATGTGCCAAATTGGGTGCCTGTAGATCAAATGGTTTGGCCAGTAAAACACCAGCACGTGCACGTGCACACAGACACATGGATTTAGTGAAAACTACATGAAGATTTCTATTATTATGTATAGTGAAAAAATTACTATAAAATCCCCGTTACTATTTTACAAAACAGTTGCCCCAAAATAATCCCTATTATACGTTGGTGTTTTTAAATTATACCATTAAGGTATATAAATTCCACTTCGTTGCGCTTATTTTTGGCATGGTTGCAAAAATTATTGCGAAAACCTTTCAGATGAACTTTAATGTAAATGCTCATCTGTTACATAGATTTAATAAATATTTGGTCACGTGAATTAGTTCTTGTTCTTTATCCAAGCAATAGTCAAGTTGATAGTCATTGTTTTGATGCATTTTGTCCTTCCACCATATTCGTTTGTTTTTAAATAATCGAATTAACTTACACTTTTACACCTATTTTCTCGAATTCCATTCAACATAAAATCAATCGCATTTAAAACCGTATCACGATGCTAGTTTAATTGAGAATCGTTTTAGTCTGGTTACCTCATTAATGTCCCCAGTGTGCAAGAACAGCCTTTCTATTTTTTTGAATCAAACAATTTTCTATTATTGTTCTGTAATCTGTTTCTTTTTGCATTCTAAATGAAATTTTATTATTACTCATCTACAGTTGAGTTTCCCCTTTGAAAGAATGGACTGAAAAAAAATTCGCGGAGCTATTAAAATTAGCTCGCTGTAATTCTTTAATTGTCAAAAAGTTTTCGACGAAGGACTTCATTTCTATAAATACCACAATTGCAATTCGATTCCAATTCGAAATCGATTTTGTTCCGAAATAGCTTCATTTCTTTAAAAACATTTTGCTTTGAAGTCTTTAATTTCAAGTTAGTTCCTTAGTGAGTCGTAGTGTTGGAAAATGTGACGAATTAAAACAAAGTTTCCAGATCAAAATGGCAACATACAGACAAACTTAAAATAAAAAAAATTTGAATTATGGATTGAAGCCCCGTTTGCTAAATTACGGATGGAAAGGGTTTTTTTCCTTAGTAATAGCTTAACCAATCGAATGACCTGTGCAAAATCATTCAAACACTGCCGCTAGTCTACTTTATCCTAAAGAAATTAAATTCTCATTAATGCTAAATGCAATAACAGGAAAAAGATATCTTTTATCATGGACAGATTAAAGTAATTTCTAAATATTAGCAATTTTTTAGTGAGATTAAAATAAGAAAAAACACGGTTTTCAAAAATAAGGGAGAGAAGAAGAATTTAATATGAGTTATTAGCATAATTTAGATTTCATCTAAAATTATACAAAATTATAAAAATATTTAATGTTAGTTTTCCCTAATTTACATCGAAATACTACATCAATCTAAAAAAATTGTTTTCATTTTTCTCCCTTCTTGTTATTTTAGATAATTATTAAATATTAAACTTTCTTCATCTTAAGAAACATTTGCTAAACATCTTAAAAATAAAATTGAATAAAGTTTAGCTTTTCCATGTCATCAACGTATAGAAATCTGACTAGGAAACGATAAATCAGAAAATAGGTTTGTTACAATGAAGCGTTTTGAAGAGATTAATATTTTTTATCTAATAATATTAGATTAATATTTGAGAAATATTTTTTAAGAACATCCACAGTTTTTTCCCGATTTTTATCGAAAAATGAATGCTTTTTTTTATCATGTCAGAGCATGAGGTTTTTGGGATGAGGTTTTTGAGGTCAACAAAAATCCGTACCTGAAAAATAAAAATTTTATTATCTGCAGGTGCATCTCAAAAAAATCAGCTTTTAATAACGCGTTGCCATTGCATTTACAAAAGCTCTGATTTTAATGAAATAAGTTAATGACTACCGCAAATAAAACCTAGAAAAATGTCATTTTGAGCAAGTGGTTATTTGAAATGAAATGAATAGGAAATGGGGTATTTTTTAAAAAAATAAAACCGTCAATGTTTTATTGAATCGTTTGCAGAAATGATGTTCTGACACGATACACTGAAATATGCACAGCAGATTTCATTTTAATCTTTATTTTCTTTGCTTTCTTACAGTAGGTTTTCAGTTTCGTCACATTTATAACATTTTATACTTTATGAACTGTCCCCGATAATTGATATTTTGAATATTTTCTTAAGTCTGCCTTTAAAATTCTTTGTATATAAAACTCAAGCGCACGTAGAACAGAAATTTATATTTTACTTATTGTCTTATATCAACAAAAAAAAACGCTAACGAACCTTTAAGCAAATGTTTCAGATAGACTCATTGTACGTTTCTGCAACTGTACTTAATTTAAAACCTCTCTAATTAATGAATCTGGAAAAATAGAAATGCTCTGGAGAAGAATCGCTGCATTGCCAAAAATGCAATTCAATCAGAGGCAAAAAGATTTAAAAGAAATCAAGAAATAGACGTCACACAGAAAGTTTAATTAAGCGTGAAAATAGGATGATCGTCTATCAAATGGATGAACGTTACCACTTACCTATTCTAACTGATGATCATAGCTTCCGAAAGAATTAAACTAAAAGAATAATTTTTATATTATCTGAAAACTAAAAAAATATTTCATAAAATCAATTTTATTTCATGTTTATTTTATTAATTTTATTATCATGTTTATTTTATTAATATGTTTTTACTTACATTCTTTTCACAATTCTTTAGAATTTTTTTAATATTCTGATGAAATTTAAACATCCATTAAAGCCTTAAGCCTCTAACTTTAGCCAGGGTTAAAATTAAAATGAAAAAAAAAAGTTTCCCTCGAGCATTAACTCTGGAATTTTTACTCTCACTTTTATTCTATTGTATATATATCTTTTAATTTGCAACACAATAATTTTTAATAGGTAGATTCTATGAAATATATGTTTTTCTTCATATCAAATTAGAAGGTTAAATTTAAAAATATTCCTTCCATTTTAAACGTTTAACAGTCTTTAAAAGCGAAGAAGTTGATGGTCAAAGACAGCCAATTTAGTTTATTCCTCATATTATTTTGTTAATAATTCAACGTCTTAAACTACCATTTGATTTACTATAATTGATGGCAGAGTTATTAAAACAAATTTCACCTTTTGATTTTTGCCATTAAATCTGTAAATAAGATGACATTTATCCTATAATATTTAGAATTAAACTGCTTTATCTTGAAATCTGATTGGAAAATTAATTTTCTTATAAATTTGAATTTCCATTTGATTCATTTTTTACTTACTTATGAAACAACAAGGATAAAATTTAAAATAGTTATGCATTCCATATTCATAATTTAACAGCCAAGAAATGCCGGGATAGTCTGTTCTGTAGGGATTTGGATTCGCATTCCTTGAGCTGCTACTTCGAACCCATCAGCCGAAGTTTCTCCGTGTGTGCGTGATGGGTGGAGCTTGTTAAATCTGTCATGGTCACAAAGTCCTAAATCTCGAGAGTTGTACCACTTGGTGGTACTAGGTCAGAGGTGATCGTTCTCTGTTTCAGATCTAAGTTACGATCTGTTGATGAATGAATGAAATGCGAATTTCATTTCATTTGAATTTATTTTCCCTCTAAAACTCTTAGAGGGAAAATAAATTCAAATGAAAGCGAAAAAGAATTTAAAGGCAAATAAAAATTTTGGGGAGCAAAATTGTTTTAAATAAAAAAGCAAATTTTCTAAATTTGACCTTTAAAAAGCAGTGTGGTCCGTTTAACCCAAGTGCATGGAGAAGTCTAATAATAATAATAATTGCGATCTCTCCAAATTGAAGGTGGAAGAAACACTAGAAACAATTTTTCAGGCAAGAGGAGAGGAACCCTTTTGTTCCCATAAAATAACTAGTGTTTTCTTTTACACTATTCTGAGTCTTGATAACTTTTTTTATAAATCGTTTGAAATGTATTTCTAGCTATCCCTGGTCAGCATAGACAAAAATAGCTCTTGTACCAGAAAAGCGTTCAAAATATACTCTTATACAAATAGACAATTAGGAAACTCTTTCAGTTGCTCTTTTCTTGGAGGAAAAATGTGATATTAATTATATGAAAGTAACTAGATATCCTAGATTCGAAGTAACTGGATATCCTTAGTTATTATTTTTTTCACTAATTGGCCGATTAGAAGAAATGACTACATCATAAAATGTCTCATTTTTATTTCTATCATATTACATAAGAATGACATAACGAATGTCATGGGAAGTAAGGTACAGAATCGCATTGCCTACATGAGAGTAAAGAAAGAGGATTGTAGCATGTACGAATTTTGATTGTCAATCTAGAAATGCTGAAGAATAGAGTATAACTTTTCTTAACGAGTATACACGTTAAACTGGCGAGGGGATAACAGTCATCGTGCCTGTGCGGTATGTAAGTTTAGAGATGGGGTGTCAGCTCTGGCGTCGCAATCGTCATTTGATAGCAGTTCAAAATTACGAGGTCCGTCCCAGAATAACCGTAGTGTTGCTTTGAAACGAAATGGTAAAATAAGTAAATTAAATTTAACGAGTATAATTCTTTGTTAAAATTCCTCATATCCAGTATAATTCTTCCTCGCTCTTTCAGGAAACATTCCTTCCATCGGAATACGTGTAAAATAGGAAAAAATGGTTGCATTTATAATTACATAATTTATAATCATTACCATCTCTACTAAAAATAAAGATGAATGTATGTATGTTTGTGTTATGTCCTTTTACCGGCCACATCGCTTAACGTACAACCATCAAAATTGGTACACACACACACACGCACACACACACATATATATATATATCTTAGATGGTGGTACTACGCGTATTTTTGAAATTTTAATTAATAAAAAATTTAACTGATTTTTTAGGAGTTTGAATTTTATGAGCAATTCTTTCAAAAATTGTATATTACAAAACTGCATTGTTTGATTGAAATATTGCATAGTTACCTTGAAATTTGAAACGTTTTCATTTCTTCGTCAAATATTTAATGATCCGATTTTCTTCCATTGCTGAATGCTAAAGAAATAGAATTTTGTTCAATATCTGGCAGTATAAAGGATGAATAAAAAAGTAAAGTGACAGTTCCAAGGAGGTAATAGAAATGTTATCCGAGATAAAGCCTTTTGTGACATTGGCGTACAATAGTTACGGAATCAAAACTACTGGCGTGAATTGGCAATTTCCTTGAATCTTTTGGCGAGTAATCCCTGGTAAACGGTCAAAAGTATTCAAAACTTGAATTTATGTTTTAGGATATTCTTCCCAATCAATTAAAAGAAAAAATTTTCACTGAATACACTTTTAACCACAAAATTTCCGAATCTTTTGGGGGTATTTCGATCCTTGCATTTTTGATTTAACGCTTTTACCAATTCTGAGAAACCAACGACGGTCCAGACTTTGTTATATTCCAATTTGATGCGTGTCTACATCAAATCTGAATGCCGAAAATTTATCCATTCCGACTATTGGTTTTACAGTTATTACGTTAAATTTTATTTAAACAGCCAGAGACTTCTTCTGGATGAATTTTGCGAGGAATATAACAGAAATCTACAGATTTGGTGTAAAGAGCATCTCTGTCACGAACAGATGTTTTCGAGAAAAGGTGCTTAAAGTAAAAATTTCTTTGAACATACATTCTCTACACCACATATACGAGAATGTAATAAATGCTTTTAAACAAATATATGTGATTTTTTTAATTAAAATACTGATCAATAATTAATAACAATTGAATAGAATAGAAATTATGTTTACAGCATTTGGTTTCTATTCAAGAATTTTCAAAAATTCCATCGGTGAGTTATAAAAGTTAAGCATTATAGGCAGACGCCAACTTCTATGGACCCTTAATGGCCGATAGTTTCACTACCAGTCTCTATAAGTCCTGTCACGGATTCTCCGACCCACCCGATGGCAAACGGAAAATAAAATTTAATGACAGGACGGATGCAACAGCAACATTGACGGGAATTGTCGATGAGTCTTAAGGGCCAACACAGGCCACGGTACAACACTTTCCGTAAGAAATACGTCCTGTCATCGATGAGAAGAATCAGAGCCCCCGCCTATTTTTTGGAAAAGAAAAAACTGGTATTGAAAAGTTTAAGTTTATTTTATATGCATTGAATGAATGTGATTTGGAGCTTATTATTTTTATTCATCTAAACAAGTAAAAGACTTTTCATTCCTTATCACTAAATAAGTAAGATAGTAAAAAGATAAATAATCGTTTTTTCGTGTTTTTGGTAAAAGCTGATAAAAGAATCCGGAAAGGATATCTAGAGGGAAAAAAGACAAGAAAACAAAACAGTAAAACTAATATGCGATCTGCATGAAATCGGGGATAATATTAAAAAATTCCATTCACTGAATAACAGCATATCTTTTCTTATACATCAACAGTTGTCGGCATTTCGCTTTTCGGAGAAAACTCATTCCAAGAATAGGCCTACTAGAAAATGAAAATGCCGCATTCCGGCGAAAGGGAATGTGATGGAGACATGATGCATTTCCAAGAAGAAGAAAAAACATCCGCAACACAGTGAAAAGAGCGCACCACTTTCTGCTCCACGGGCGAAATACAGCTCGTACCAGAAATGAAATTCATGTCAATAAAAACAGATCCAACTTATGCCGAAATCCTTATTCTGCGTTCTTTTGTACCACCCTACAGCACCATTTGAATGAATAGAACTGCACTTCTAGTTTTTAAGGAAAGGATTAAATTCATCGAATCGAATAATTTGATTACAATGCCGGTGAATGTTAATTGGAGAACAAAGTGAGGTGAATTATACCGAGCTTTGAAGTCAAAAAGAACGGTGGGAACAACGCGCTGCTTTTGATTTTTCATTACCGAAATTGGCAACAGCGGCAAAATTAGGCTTTTCAGACATGTTCAGGAGAACGAAAGTTTGTACGAGGACGGAAAAAGCATTAATTGTCTTACTGGAATAAGTTTGTTTCTTACCAAGCGAAGCTATTGTAAGGGAAATGATATGCAGAATTAGAAGAGGGAGTCGGGACGTTGAAGTGACTGGACTGAGGAGACAGTCGCTTTGTCAGGAACAAGGCCAAACAAATTAATTGAAAAATCCGACATAATAAAGACTACCTTAATTTGAATTGTCAGCACCAAATTTTCCGTAAATGTCCCCTTGTTAGTTAGCGTTGTTATTCGAAA
This sequence comes from Argiope argentata, assembly GCA_026289955.1. Classification (NCBI taxonomy): domain Eukaryota; kingdom Metazoa; phylum Arthropoda; class Arachnida; order Araneae; family Araneidae; genus Argiope; species Argiope argentata. Next base: position 2,512,240 of record JAOUZG010020842.1, read on the forward strand.
CGTAGAGTCTTCTGTTTCAACTGAACTTTATCCAACGTACAATAATTATTCATTATAATCATAATTACCGTTTTGTGAGTGCTGCTGCTTTCTAAGCGAAGTGAAATAATGAATTAGACCTGAAAAGAACTGCCAAATTAACCATTAAAACTGTGCGGGGAGTGTAATCAAAAGATAACTTTTACCATTGCTTAATCTAGACTGAAATTCACTGGGACATCTAGCGTAAAAAAGTATAAGGAAATAAACGCTAATATTTTTTTGGCCAAAGACCTTAAAACAGCAAAGGAGCAAGCGTGGTATGAACTGTTTCCAGAGGTGATGCAAAGCTTAGTATCTTGGAAGGAAAACTGAAGCGATTAAAGACAGTGGGAAAACGATTAAATACTAAACTTATTACGGCGTCCCTGAATATTAAACATAAATCCATAAAACAAATATTGTGTCTTATTATGGACTCCCAATTTTCTGCTTTTCTAAGTAAATTCAGTACTTGTTGTTACTAATAAATTAACTAACTTGTACTTTATGTAGTGTTAATAATTATATACTTATTAAAAAAGTGTTATCCTATTTTTACATTCTTTATTATCTGCATTTTATTCTTTAGTCTATATTTTTGGGACAGAGTTATGCCCAAAAGAGAATATTAAATAAATCTCCGTGAATCCATCCCACTGAGAACAAACTGCATGTATGACCACAAAAGATAAAAATTTAGGTGCATTTTCGTTAACAGTCTGTGAAATAGGACATAAGCGTTGTGGCTTAAAATTATGTACAAATATTGCACAGATACATAGATGAAATCTTTCTATTTTACGAACATTTCAATCAAAAAGGGGTTGACAAATCATGAATTCACTTTACAATTGTCTTGACAGATAGATTCCATAGAGACACTGTATTTTCATGAAATTGTAATGCTTGTTATTCAAATAAAATTCTTAAAAAAGAAACGAAAATCAGAAATTAGTAAGCTTACAGAAAAACCAATTTATTGAAATTTTGTGTCGGTGTTAAAATCATTTCCATTGGGTGTAAATCCAAAATTATAATTGCAAAACATCAAAACAATGAAATCAGTACCAGTGAATGACTATCTTTGGAAAAGTTCATTTTCGTCTCTTCTAGAAGACATGCGAAGATGCCAACTATTGTTTGCCAAATGATTCTAAGACTTTTACGCATAATTTAAGATGGGTTTAGTTCGATACAATAGGGGGGGAGAGAGAAAATGAAAGGAAGGGACGTTTACAATCATCAATAAAGTAAACTCGCCTGCATTACTTACGGCCTGAATCATGACAAATTAACACGTTTGGAAGCGATACGTGTTATTATATCATAACTTGAAGGGGGAAATGCAATAAAAAATTATCTAATAGGCGGAAATCAAGGTTAACGAATGATGAAGTATTTCAGAAATGCGCTCATCCTCCCACGACTCACCCCTTACTGAGATAGAACCGTCCAAAAGTGGTCACCTCGAGATACTGAAACCAACAGTATATATTGCGACAAAGCAATACCTATGAACTAACATTTTTGACTGCACTTAATAAAAAGCCTTTTCATGCAGGATAATATGAGAAAGTCGAAGGAATGAACTTACTAATTATCCCAATTTGCACCTTATTTCGAAAGGATCAGAGAATTACTTTAAGCAGAATTATCGAAATTCCGAAAAGAGATCAAATGTAAAGATTCTATCAACTTCTATGCCCTTCTAACAAAGAGCATTTGAATCCTGATATTAGTTCAAAAGTATATCAATTCATTTACTCGACAGATAGTTAACTAGAATAGGGTTTGAAATTTGGAATACACCATCTTCACCCACAGACTTTATCGACAATTTATTCAGTTCTCAGCACGCTATGGGGCATTCCTCAATCTTCAATTAATTGTTCAGCTATTTACAACTTCATTTCGCTTCCAAAAAAGAGAATTTAAGTATAAAACTCGAAATTTCTTCTATCGGCTTTCCATATAATTAATAAATCCATCACCATTTTTTTGGTGCTGAATCTCCTGAACATATTGTTATGAAAAATTCCAACAAGCTCACTGTAGGATAAAGATGCTTTAAAGCACACGAAATCTTAAAACATGCACTTGTGTTACAGAAGAGCAGTATCGCAGTAAACAGCAACAAATCGCTACTAAACCACAACAAAGGGATAAGAGAGAATTCGCTAGAGATTAACACTACAAGGAGAGAATTCATTTAACCGCTTCCTTGACTTGTGCCTCTCGAACTTTTGTAGTTTTCGTGATTGAGTAAAGAAGCTTCCAGAAGAATACAACTTCGCTGCTAATTGGTATATCTCCAAAATTCAAACAGTTTCAGAACTTCCTACTTTTGCCGAATTCGTTGTCAAGATGTCGCATGGTCTTCAAGGCTGAGAAATCAGTAACTCGGCATACATTCAGCATCCATTCAAACTATTTGTGAAACTCTCTTTTTTTTACCATAAAAATAATTGTGCAGAGAAGCAATAATAAAGACTCACAAAAATACTGAGTAAATATACAGCAAACACTACTCGAAATTCATAAAAAATTACGCCTAGGAAGTGGTCCTCTACCTTGCCTGTACATCTGCGTGTAGAGACGCGTGATATACCTCATTTTCTGACTCAAAATATTGTAAAGAAAATTGAATATAAAATTTGAAGATTTTCCATATCGGCTGATTTTATCCAAATTTTAATAATCTATTTCATTTTGGCTACTTCTTACTGTCAGTGTGGTACGGAAGTTTGACATGGAGGAGTGGTTCAGGTGTCGTTTTCGTCGCTGGACTGCGCTTCAAAATAGACGAGATCCGTCCTAAAATAGCACTGAAGTTGCTTCAAAACGTGACGTAAATATAACTAAACTCCAACTTAGGAAAACATATGCTGACATGAAATATCACTAAAAACATTAACAAAATAAATAAATAATCAAAACAAATACAACTAATATGATGCCCCAAATTCAGTAGATTTATTTACATTTCAATTTTTTTTTTTTACATCACGAATGCTTGTTGCTTTATCTATCAAAAACAGTTCTTCACACAAAACTAAAAGGTCGTCAGTATTAATATGTCCATCTTGTTTACGACAAATTCTTTGAGCTAAAATTAAATTCCTGTAACAGTTGTCACCAACAGAAGTTAATTAATTACCAAGAAAAGCAATCTTCGCATAAAATCTTGCGTGCTAAAATAAATATATACCACCATTTAAATATTAAACAAACGCGAGAAAAAACGCTCGCATACTTCTCCGAAATCTTCTGGCATTATTTCCCCTTGCTTTAATTAATTCCCATTGCAGCGATGAATTTTCTGCTAATTTAAATAATAGTACAAAAGAGGCGCCGAGAAGCAATTTAAAATTCTCACATGCACTTTTTTTCTCATGCAATTATTTTGAAACTAGTGTTTCATATTTTATAAATAAACACATTCCGGTATCGATTAATGCTGGTATGATGCAGGTGAAATGCATTGGGCTAATTAAATTTGAAAAGATACTGCGCACTTTTCAAGAAAAATGAAATTTTCTTCTTTCAGCTTTCTCCGTTACCATTTTTTTGGTTCTGAATCCCCAAAACATATTAATATGAAACATTCCGTCAAGCTCAATATAGAATAACGATGCTTTAATATATATGAACACCTGAAGTCCATTTAACAATACTTGCAGTAAGCAGCAACAAATAGCTAGAAATCAACACTCCAAGGAGAGAATTCATGCAACCACTTACTTGACTTGTACCTCTCGAACTTTTATAATCCCATGATAGGATAAAGAAGCTTTCAGAAGAATATCAGAATTCTCTGTTAACCGGTATATTCCCGAAATTCCAGCAGTTTAGAATCTTTCGTTTTGACCGAATTCATTGACCAGTGGTCAAGGGCGAGAATTCAATGGCCCGGAACCCATTAAGCATCCCTTAGAACTCTTTGTGACGCTTTTTTTAACCATGAAATAAACTGTATAGGGAATAAATATTACAGATTCGTAAAAAAATTGAATAAGTATACAACAAACACTCAAAGTTTACAGCAAAGCATGCCGGGGAAGTTTCCCTCTACCTTGCCTGTATATCTGCGGGTAGAGATGCATGATGTACTTCATTTTCTGTCTACACTTTCCACGTCCAACATTCTATATGTCGATACATTCTATTCACTATAGTTTGTGAATAAAAAACTGAGTATAAAATTTTAAAACTTCCCCTATCGACTGATTTAAAACTAAATTTTGGTAATAAAATCGCATACCAATTTTTTTATTTTTCTAATTTGTTTTGTTTTTGGATCATTATTTTCACATACATGGAAGTCCAGAGAATGATAGATGATCACGCCATTGATGGATTAGTTTCATAATTTAATACTCATTATTATTTCTGTTAATGTGTTTTACAGACTAGATTCCTTCAAGCAACTTCTCTTGACGGCTTTAAGTTATTTAGTTTGTAATTCACTTCCCAATGCAAACTTATTTTAATCTCTTTTGGACACAATTGGTCCAAAATCTGATAAGAATCAGAAAAATTGGCGTAAGGACAGCATTCAAATATCCCCAGTCTAACACAATGGTCCATTTCAGGGCACATCTTCTTCAGGTATGAAGGGTGTCACAATCCAGAGGTAATCAAATGATATGTTATACCTTTCAGACTCTCTTCTGCTTCCATCCCTAGTTTAGTTTAGTTGTATTAACGTCCCATTTTAAAGAAACACTAGGGCAGTTTTGAGACGGAACTCGTCATTTTAATGTTCATAAGACCTTCTTTCATGACAGTTCAACTGTAGAATCGGGTCTGAAACTTGGAGCCCCCCCCCCCGGTTCCCACGTCGTGACCTTACCACCACAAAACAGCAACCCTCCTTTCACTTCTCGACGAAAAGTGAAGAAATTCTGCAGAAGAAGCTGGAGCTGCTTTGTTTTGTTTCTTTTTTTTTCTCACGTACAGCTTCAAACCGATGTGTCAGAATATGCGTAGGTTTTTCGGGTGGTGTACTGTGGTCCCCAATGCATGAATTGGCCAATAGCTCCTTACAAGTGGTTAATCTTCTAGGAATCATAACTAGAGCTCATTTTACATTAGGGCACTGCTCCTTATGAGGATTCTATGGACATTAGTTCCGGATAGTACTAAAGTAAGCACCGGCTTTGGGAATTTCCAGAGATGGTGGCTGCTTTTCCTTGTTGGACTCCTGGGTGCAAGGTGACATCTGGCTTGACCATATCATACGAAAAAAAAAAAACTCTGCAGTCTTCTTCAGAGGGTAACAAAAAAGAAACAAAACAAATCCTGTGAGAAGGCAAATAAACTTTTCATTTGGTCTCACACTTTCTTGTCGAATAGGCCGTCTCCAACACACTTGGTCAAGTCATTTGTATTCGAAAACTTCATTCCAGGTACTTGTTAGTCAAAATTGCCTTTAGACAGTAAACTTCTCAAATCATCAAACTGACGGCTTTATAGACGATTCCAGTCAAAGTAAGTCCCCATAACTCCAGTAATTACTCGAAAAGTGTAATAAATTGAAAGAAGTTGTATGAAGACATTAAAGAGGAATTACAGCCTAAAGGAGTAATGCATATTCAATAAGGTGGGATGGGCATCTCTTCTCTCGTAAAACTTTGTTCTTGCATTTAAAAACCCGTTTTTGTAAGAATCGGTTAAAGCGGGTTACATTAAACTGGCCACCCGATCTTTTATTGCCAATCAATCCTCTTGGATGTTTCCAGTGCCAACCTTCTAGGCATTATAGGAAGGCCTGCTGAGGAACAATCACCCATTTCTTCACTACTAAGTCTTCCGTATATGTGAGTCCTTAGTAATTCATCTTCCAAAAAAAGAATCTTAAACGTGATTAGATTCCTAATTGATCATTGAAAACTGTTGCAGTAAAGCTCATGCAAATAATAAAATTTTTATTTTTCAACCATGGATTTTTGTTGCTGATAAAATCTCATTACCCCCCCCCCAAAAAAAATAATGTTCTGACATGTTAAAAAAATCTGTTGAAAAAAAGGAATTTAATTGAATTACTCTGCTAAAAATTATTGTAGGTGCAGAATAAAAATATATATACTATGAAATAAAAGCCGAAGTGAAAATCGTTTATTTTAAAGTTAATGCCCAAAGAAATTTTTATCTTAATTTTAGGAAAATAATGGAATGTTTTTTATATGAGTTCGAATTTCTACATAACACTAAATTAAATTCATTAAAAATAATAGAAAAAACACGGAACAAAATTAGTTCTTTTTAAATTTTAATATAGTTTAAAGATTATCATTAAGAGGGAATAGTTTTGGAAAGTACGAAGGTAAATTCTCACTGGAGAGTCCTAGAAATTTTCCCATCTGGATCGGATTAAGCCCATTTTAGCGCTTTATTAAACTGTTAACACTTAACTCTGTTTAACACTTAATTATATCAGAATGTTCGTTTACATCCTATTTCCTCTCTAAATAGAATATTTGGTGACAAGAGGATTCTTCTCCCGAACATTTTTAATGATGCTGGCAGCTCCAATATTTAACTAAACTGAGCGTTGAAATCAATGCAGAAATGATATTAAACATTATTGTTTCACTTCTTGTAATAATTCCGACTGATTTTTTTTCCTTTGACCTTAAAAAAGTGAACAAAGGAAGGCAATTATTCAGTTAAAAAAGAGTTTTAATAACAAAAACGTAAATGCCATTAGTTAAATTGAAGGTATAATCAGTTGAAGGTTAACAAAAGACATCCTTTATAGGTTAATTTTTTTTTTCTATTCCGTTAAACACACCCTTTCAAAGAAAAAAAATAAAGGAAAGATACATTAAATAATATCTACATGTTAGAAAAAAATCTAACAAAAAATATAGAATTATCGATTGAAATAGCATTAAAAAATAAAACATAAATTAAATTTAGATACTAGAATATAATACGATCATATATAAATGGCGCAGAATAATTAAGTTTTTTCCGCCAAAGAAAAACTATGTATACATAGAAAATATATTTTCTCGATTTAAAAAAGGAATGAAACTGTTTATTATTTGGCTAGGAAATTTAAATTCTTTATTATAAAACAAGAGAAAAATTTAAAAAAGTTTTTTAAAAGCCATTATCCTGGAGAATTATAATTGTCTAAAATATTACTTATAATATTTTCTGAAGTAAATCCTGGGACACTTTAAAGTAATGATTAAGTTATTTGTCCCATTTAAATTGGGTTTTACAAGTTTAGATGATTACATTAAACAATTTTTAAAAAATTCTTATCACCCCGAGCCTTTTAATTTTACCTTTTTAGCTTGTTTCTTTACATTGATCTTTTTCTTAACGTTGGAGCATCGAGATAAGTTGTACACGCATTATTTTAGTGACAGGTATCAGTCTGGTTCGCCGTGATATTTTTCGACTTGAGAACGCTAATTATGAATACACATAAAAACCACATGACATTTTTTAAACTATCGGTTTAATTTTAATTGATTCGTTTTATTTAATTATTTTCGAAAATTTTATGAGTGTGTGTGTGTGTGTGTGTGTGTGTGTGTGTGTGTGTGTGTGTGTG
>JAOUZG010020842.1:2522756-2535927 GCA_026289955.1 Argiope argentata
TATATATATATATATATATATTCCATTTGTATTCCTTCTACGTATATTCAAGATACGAGAAAATGCGGAAATAGCATTCATTTGCTATTCCGGTTAAGAAGTAGAAAAGGCAAGGCAATCATTTAATAATATTCTAAATAATATCATATTAAAAGAAGGTTTATATTTACATACAAAAAAAAATTTATCTGTATTTATTATCTAAAATTTAGCTAGAGAAAATTTATATTTTGAGGGGGGAGTATATATCTTATTTTATAGATATACACTCCAAAAGTTTATATCACAAAATATTAAGGCCTTGGGTGAAATAAAATAAGAAATATTTTTGTTATTATGATACAAATCATTTAATAATTATTTAACAAAAACATTACAAAGCCAGATTTTTAATTATTTATTCATTTTGCCAATTCAAGTATTTGGGCCTTAATTTTGTACAATTTCAGCAGATTTTTCAGTCATCAGCTTCACGGAGTTAATGGACCGAATACGTAACAAATAAAGTGCATTTTTTAGCTATTTTACTTTCAGTGAACAAATGCGAAAATAGTTCTGACATATCATTGAATGAATTAAAGGACGGATGTAACTCAAGAAGTTTTAGTACTCATAAAAGTTCAACTTTAAATGATTCTTCGAGAACTAAATAGTTCAAAATTGATTTATTTTCGGATTTAGCGTGCCATTTCTTTCCGTGTCCAAGTCCAGCAACAATTATAATCCTTTTCAACTCGCAAACAGTCTCGTGCGTTTCAGAGCGACTAGTTAGAGCATTTTCTTATTTTACATTGCCTGCAGTACGCAACTCATTAATTTTGCAGAATTTCTCGATGGTTTTTTTATCCGTTCAACACGTATTGCGTACTGATTTTAATCAATTAATTTGGCAACAAATACAAAAGAATCTATTGAGGAATTCTATAAATTTTAAATATTGCAAACAAAAAAAATGTCTAGATTAAGATTTTTTTTAAGTTTATAAATTCGATTTTCTCAATCTTTTTGAACGCAAGAACAAGCTGTAAATTCATAAACAGAAATTCAGATCTAGGGGATAGATAGTATTTAATATTTAAAAAATAATAATTTGTAAGAAAATTAAAATTTGAATTAATGGATAGAATAACTTAAATAAAAAATATAAGCACTATACCAACCGTATCAAATAGCTGAAACGTAATTTATACGATAATGGAGCATAGAGTTTTAAATTTCACAGTGTATTCCGCTTTTAAACCTATTTTCAACACAGCATCTATTATGAACACAGCTTTTGCCATCAATTTTTTTTCTTTAAGTTGTGAGAAAAAAGTTCAATTCATCAGTCAAAAAAGAATGTAAAAGAAGTCCAAAAACGCATTCTACGAGTGATCCGATATTTTAGCTATGTAGACATTTTCTGCAGTAAGACAAATGTTAAAATCTTTCGAGACTATATTACGTATTTCTTAAGGCATAAAACTAGAATTTTCTAAATGAACTTTTTTTTCTATACTTATAACAGAATTTTAAGTATCTTCCTACAGATCACACGATTAAATTGGCAAACATTAGAAAATTCAAAGATACCACGTAAGAATAAATCACGCTTGTTGCCATCGACGTGATAAAATTTATAGATTTATCCGTAATAGTTAACCTTAGACCAGAAAGAGCTTTTAACATTCAGAAACAGTTGGTTGTATCAATTCATTTTTAATTTAATCAGCTCTTTCAGTTTAACTTTATTCATTTTTGTGTCTTTATAGCTTTGAACCTGGATCAAGTAATCAGTAACGGTGCTGAAAATACTACTCCTTTCTGAAACTTTTCACACGTCACCAACAAGACGTTTGGCCCAAAACTGAATGTTAAGTACTTTTCTGCCTGAAAATTGAGACCAACTGTAGAGATTATTAATTTTGGGGATTTACTTATAGCCATGCGATTATTTTTAATCGCAAAAAGAAGCAGAATTGAAGGTGTGTGAAAAGTAAAAATGCTCTTGGGAAAGGATATTTTTCTCATTGGATATTATTTTCAGAAATGACCATTTTGATGCTTCAATTCTAAACGAGTTTTTTTCTAAATTTTAAAAACCTTGTTTGGTTTAATCAAATAATAATAATAATAATAATTGACTATTAATCAATTCCATTCCGAATCAAAGTTCAAATGTTAAAAGAGAGCAGAAAATGAAAAAAAAACCGCATAGTGCACTTAATAGGGCAGGCTTTCAAAAAAAATGAGTTACAGGACCGTCGAAATTTGAAATTAAAAAAGGTTTTTCTGAAGAAACCACTAATTCCAAGTTTCATTAAATTTTTAATTGAAAATTTCTGTGACCTTTAATACAGCTGCTCGAAAGATACGGAAAGTAAATAAATAATATTAGAAATATTTTTAATAACATAAATCTCAAACTATTTGTGCATTGAATTCATTGGACCCTTAAAATAATGAAAACTTAATTAGTATATATTATAGAAAAAAATATGTATATTCAGAGTTATATTTATCAGTGGTATTTTACTTACTTTAGAACTATTTAATAATTAATCCTTTTTAGAATATTCATTGCCTTTTGGTTGCTTTAGAAGTCAAAAACAAGTAATATAAAAAAAATTAAGTCAATTACTGCTTAGGTCAACCAAATTTTTTTTATTTTAGTTAATTTTAGTATTTAATTACAGTTAATACAAATACGCATAGACTTGTGATAGAATCACAATATTAATAATCAAAATAGAAAGCGAATTTCCCCATCATTTATCATTCTCCTTTCTTACACGTAACTCAATCTTAAGATTAGGTAGGAAAAGTGGCCCAAAGCTAATTCGAAAGATTTTAAGCAGAGAAAACGAAATTGAACCTAAAGCTGAAAATTACTTCAATTTCATTTTTTTGAAAAAAAAATCCTTCATTATAGTTACTAGACCAAAATTCACTCTCGAAAATCGAAAGAATTGAACTCGCTTTCTTCACCATCACGCGAAAAATACAGAAATCCTCGCATTTTACCGATTGGCCTCCTGCCTGATGATTTCTGTTTCCGTTGCAAACTGCTAAAACTCTATTTAAAGTATTGAAAATTAATTAAATGTAATTAATAATGTAATGAACGAATATTTGAAAAAACTGTTTTGACATCGAGTGTTATCTACAAGTTCAAAAAATTTATTTGAACTGGAGTGGATGAAGGAAAAATATTTTATATACGATTGAAAATTTGAACAAAATATATAGAGGAAGATTGGGAACTAATAGTAGGAATTAAAAAGATAAAAGGAAATCTGCAATCGGAATTTTCAGGTTCTAATGTGAGAAAATTGTTATTTTTAAATCATTTTTCTCTTTTTAATTTAAGTCATTAGCCAATTTAAACCTGTGTGAAACAATTATGAGACTTCTCTATATGTCTCTATCCATCTTTCTGTATATATATACATAAATATACTAGTCGCCTTTGGCGACCAGTCGGTTCACCAATATTAATGCCGACTAAAGGGTTAAATCAATGTTTTTTATATATAAGTTGGTCTCATAATAAGTTTTTCAGAAAAAAATTTTTAAGCTTCAAATTTCGATAACTATATAATTTACTTATACTATTATGTAGGCCTTAAGCAGTGCTGATCTTTGAGCTCTGCATCTCTCTCTGATTTTTTATCAGTGCAAGTAAAATTCAGTTTTAAATTAAAGTGGAAATGATGGAAGTGCACTTAATATAAAGAAATTTTTTCTCAATTGAAGCATGATTTAAATAAAACCAAGAACTGAAAGCAGAGTAGCCCGACATTGAAGTTTTACGTTCAATACAGAAATGGAAACATTATATATTTTTTAATAATTCATAAGATCTCAAGGTATTATTTAGTAAAAATTTCACAGGTTAAATGAAACATTCAGTTTTTAATTTTATTTTTAGATGTATATAAATGCTCTTAATAATAACACTATTTTTTGTTTATGAATATATTTCTAAAAATTATGGTTTGAATTTCTTTGGTCGTATAGATTCATAATCTGTAACATTTTCTTAATATTTCAACTTCTAAATAAATAAATAAACATTTCTATCTTCTTCAAATCTGGCTGATTTATTCAGTTCTGAATATTGCAAATTTAGAACAATCCAAAACAATAGATATTGTTTTGGTTACAAAGTTTTGATGTCTCCGAAATATGCAGGTAATTAATATTTATTTCTGCTTTTACAAATTTTACATTATTAATTATTGCGTATGCTTGTTTGAAAGAAGATGCGTTTTCAAATAGCTGACCTGCTTTTAACATTAAAGCTTTAATATTACGTATGCTTCGTTGAAAGCAGATGCGATTTTATTTCGCATGATTCATTAAAATACGGATGTAAATTACAATCAAGAAGGAGAATTCTCTGAGTTGCACAATATATCTTCCTCACATAAGCAAAAGTAACAATTAAAAACATGTCTTATTGTTTTAAAAATTAAAAAGAAAAAAATGCAAAAATATTTTATTTCTTCTTATTATCAATTACTTTTTGTTCATCGTTTCTTTGAAATGACGTCATCTTCTATTTCGTTCCAAATTTCTTGCTTTTAAATAATTAATCTCGCTCTCAGAAGATTATCGTTTGGTGCTTTTCTAAAAATTCTTTTTCAGTTTTAACTGTACCACTTCTGTAATATATTTTTACTTTGTATTTTTATTTCCTCTAATTCTTTAATCGAATTAATAATTTTGATATTGCAAACAATCAAGAAAAATTTTCTCTTGCATTTATTGTTTAAAAAATATCCCATTTCCTATTTATTTCATTTCATATAATCACGTGATGAAAATTATTTTTTTCTGTTTTATTTTTGATAGTAATTAATTTTTTTAATCAAAACTTCTGAAAATGTGATGGCAGCATTTTATTAAAAGCTGATTTTTTTTGAGGTCCTTGAGAAGGTAAAATTTTATTTTTATTTTATGCAAAATAAATTGTTGAAAAAAAACAATTAAATTAAATGTTTAAAAATTCATTAAAAATAGAGTTTTAATTTATTGGTCAAAACATTAGTATGATTGAAAAGCTAAATTTTTTTAGCTTTAACTTGATGCAAAAATCAATTTTGTGTGCTGTAATATTTTCGGAAGTTATAGCGAAAAAACTTCAAAATTTGGCTTATTTTTTAATTAAATAAAATTTTAATTAAAAATTCAAAAAAGGGCTCCGAGGTGCACATTCCCGGCACCCAAGGTATACATATACCAAATCCAGTAGCTATAGGTCGAACGGTCTGCTCTGTACATCGCCAACACACATTGTGCTTTATTATAAGTAAAGAAGATATATATATATACTAGCCGCCTTTGGCGACCAGTTGGTTCACCAGTATTAATGCCGATTAAAGGGTTCAATCAATTTTATATAACTTGGTCTCATAAAAAGTTTTTCAGCAAAATATTTTTAAGCTTCAAATTTCGATAGTCATATAATTCACTTATATTATTATGTAGCAGTCCTGATCTTTGAACTTCGCATTTCTCTCTGATTTTCCATCAGGGCTCGTAAAATTCAGTTTTAATTTAAAATGGAAATGATGAAAATTCAATTAATATAAAGACCTCTTTACTCAATCCAAGCATGCCTTTAAATAAAACTAAGAACTGAAAGCAGAGTAGTCCTACATTTAAGTTGAATGTTCCCTACAGAAATTGAAACTGTTTAATATTTTTTTATAATTTATAATATTTCAAGAAATAATTCAGCAAACATTTCACAGGTTAATTGAAACATGAAGTTTTTAATTTTATTTTTAGATGTATATAAATGCTCTCAATAATAACATTTTATTTATTTTTTGGTATATAAATATATTTCAAAAAAATATGGTTTAAATTCCTTTTGTCTTATAGATTCATATTCTGTAAAATATTCTTAATATTTCAACTTCTAAATAAATAAATAAACATTTCTATCTTTTGCTACCAAATCTGGCTGATTTATTCAGTTTTGAATATTGCAAGTTTAGAAAAATCATCATGTTCATAGTCTAGACCAATTATTCTAGAATAACCCTGATTGGCTTCTTTGAGATCTTGATAAAGTGATCTAAAATCACCAGTTTTTATCGAATAGTTATATTGAAATTTTCATAGCTTTCGATCAGTTTTGATGATTCATTTAGTTCATTGGAGTGCCACTTTTTTATTTTAAGGACTTATTGTCTCTAGAATATTTTGTTTAACGTGATTCACAGAGCTGATGATATATGTAAAAATTTAAAAGTCGTAATTCATCAGCATTTTTCCCCTCAATCTACTAATTATATATTTCACTTAGACCATTTGGTAAGAGATTTATGTCCCTCCCCTCCCCCCCCCAAAAAAAAATTAAGAAATTATATGTTGGACTCCTATTACAGATGATGACTTTTAAATGTTAAGCCATATTTACCTTAAATAAAACTGTTTAATTGGATTAGTAATATATGTGTAGTAAAATATCATAGGAAACGTTTTCATCCATTTATTTTCCACAAATATCATGTTTAATATTTGTTTCATTTTATTCATACACGTGCCGAAAATGACATTTTTATATGTTTAATTTGGAATGAAAGCTGATTTATTTGTTCTCATGTGAGAACATGATATTGCTTTGGTTAGGAAGTTTTGATGTCTCCGAAATATGTGGCTAAAAATGTGTTTATAAGCTTTTACAAATTTTGAATTGGTAATTATTACGTATGCTTGTTTGAAAGATGCGTTTTCAAATAGCTGACCTGCTTTTACCAGTATAGCTTTAATATTACGTATGCTTCGTTGAAAGCAGGTGCGTTTTTATTTCGCATGATTCATTAAAATGCGGAGATAAATTACAATCACGAAGGCGAATTATTTGTTTTGCGCAATATATTTCTTCACATGAGTAAAAGTAACTATTTAAAACATGTCTTAGTGTTTTAAAAATTAAAAAAAAAAACGCGAATGCAAAAATATTTTACTTCTACTTAATATCAATTGCTTTTTGTTCGTCGTTTCTTTGAAATGACGTCATCTTCAAGCTCGATTAAGATTTCTTACTTTTAAATAATTAATATCGCTCTCAAAAGATTATCGTTTTGTACTTTTCTAGAAATTCTTTTTCAGTTTTAACTGTCGCACTTCTGTAATATATTTTTATTTTGTTTTTTTATTTATTTTAATTCTTTAATTGAATTGTTAATTTTGATATTACAAACGATCAAGAAAAATTTTCTCTTGCATTTATTGTTTTAAAAATATCGCATTTCCTATTTATTTCATTTTATATAATCACGTGATATAAATTATATTTTAGTTTTATTTTTGGTCGTAATCAACTTTTTTAAATCAGAACTTCTGAAAATATGATGGCAACATTTTATTAAAAACTGATTTTTTTTTTAGATCCTCGCGAAGATAAAATTTTATTTTTATTTTGTTTATTTTTATTTTATTGTTGAAAAACCCCCGATTAAATTAAATGTTTAAAAATTCATTAAAAATAGAGTTTTAATATATAGGACAAAACATTAGTATCATTGAAAAGCTAATTTTTTGTGCTTTAATATGATGCAAAAATCAATTTTGTGCTGTAATATTTTCGGAAGTTATAGTGAAAAAACGTTAAAATTTGGCTTATTTTTTAATTAATTAAAATTTTAATTAAAAATCCAAAAAAGGGCTCCGAGGTGCACATTCCCGGCACCCAAGGTATACATGTACCAAATTTGGTAGCTGTAGGTCGAACGGTCTGGCCTGTACACCGCCAAAACACATACACACACACATTGTGCTTTATTATAAGTATATATATATATATATAATGTTTTTAAACATTCATTTTCAATTTTTCTAGCTGGCCAACAAAGTCTTGGAGCTCGACTGATTTCAAGATGAAATAACAGCTAAGATATAATTCTACGTCAACCTTTAGAAAAAGCATCCGTTGTCAAAGAAGGATATGTAATAATAAAGCGATACTTGTAAAAGCAGGTCAACTTTTTTAAAACGCATCTGCTTTCAAAGAAGCACACATAATAATAACGGAATACTAGTAAAAGCAGGTAAAAGAAATTCTTCAGCCGATAATTTTTATCGGCCCATAATCTTTATTTTTTGCCAGTAAATATGGGAGATCTCAAAACTTCCTAACCAAAATAGCATCATGTTATCACATAATAACAAGATAAAATAACAAGGCAAGTTTTTCCGCTTTTTTTCTGTAGGAATTCCCAAACTTATAACTATTTTAAACTGCATGCGAACTCTATGGTAATTGTAAGTCAATTACTCAAAACATTTCTCTTTAATGAATCGCAGTTTGGAAATGGGAAAATATTGTTATTCTAAAGCAAAGGAAGGATTTTCGTATCGATTTTCAATTACTCGCCCCTTTCTTTTAGACATTGGGAACCTCTTAGCAACAGACAATTCGACTCATTGACTCTAATCTTTTTGCATCTTTTTGCACTTGGGAAATTTCTAGCACCCTTTCAGTGAAAACTAATACAAATTAAATGTAACGGGAATTTCACACCTTCAAGAACTTGTTATCCGCTGACAATAAACGGATGACTTAGCATCGTTACTACGAATTCAAAGGGAGGACGCTTCGTTGCCATGGAGACTAAAGCAAACATTTTGAAACGCGCTCCTTAAATCGTCGGCGAATCACTCTGAATAACAGATATACAGGGAAACCTTTTCAATGCTTCCGTGTATTTATTCCGATGATGGAGATAATGAATTTAAAAGCTCTAATTCGTTGAAAAGACCGAAATGTTTTGGAAAGGATTCCCCCAAACTGCATTTAATAAGTTCACTGAAGTATTAGATTTTTCAAAAAATGGATATTTTATTTACTCATGATTTACTTAACTTATTTTTTAAATTGCTTTTAAGGGAAATTCAAATAATTGGCATACATTCATCTATAAAATAATGAACCCGTTTCCTTTATTTCAATGTTGGCCGACGACCTATTTTTTAATTCTTTAATATTATTCAGACGATTAATTTACGGCATTCATGATCACGATTGAAATCACATGCACACAGAGAGCAATTCCAGTTTTTCAAGTGAAACCTGAGCAAAATAAACTGCTTATTGTTTAAAAAAAAACACTAAATGGCAGTTGCATTTAGTAAAAGAACTTTTTGGATTTTTCTACAAACTAACAAAATTCACTCTGAGAATTATTAGAGTGTGGGAAAGATTTCAAATATTAACTGGCCTCTTGCAGTTAAATATATTAAATGACCCATTTAAGAAGTTTCAACTCGTTCAGAATTTGAAAACAATAGTTTTACCGAAGCTCCAGGCAAAAGAAGACAAAAGGCAATGTCAATTTATAAAGTCTTGAAAACTGTAACTCGTTTCAATTGAATCAAATGGAGAGCAAGCCACAAATGATACTTACACTACGCTCCATCAGCCTATCAGGTTCATGGTGGTCTAGTGGTAAATTCTGCTCTTCGGAGCTGGAGGGTTTCAGGTTCTATACCAGATTTCACCAAAAAAACTTCAGGTAAGGGAATCAGGTGCACGTTCAATCCGTCCCCCACTGGTATGATGTGATAGTTCAGAGATAGGGTTACCGGTTCAGGTGTCATTCCTCGTCATCTAACTGCAGTTCAAAATCACGAGGTCCGGCCCGAAACAGCCCTAATGTTACTTTAAAACGGGACTATAATTTAATTAAAACCTAAACTGACACAAATTTAGTGTCAGTTAGGGGCTACTAACACAGGAGGGGGGAAAAGCCCATTTGAATTAAATGATTGTCATAAAAGCTCTGAAAATATTAAAACGGGATTTTATCATTAGGAGAACGCAGTCATGATATATTTCTAAACTCTCAACACATCAAGAAATAGTGAAAATCGCTAGTAAGATTTTAGCTTCACAGATCAGAAGTCAGTTTTAAAAATTCTGTAAAAATATTTTTTTGCATCCCTTCACAAACAGATTTTAATTTCGAACTTCGAATTTCCACTCAATAGAAACATAAAAATTCTATAAATATTTATGTTTAAAAGATGAAATGAAAACTTGTGTATTCCATACTTCGTCACGCTATTTATTCCATTCTGCAAACCATACATCAAAGGGGGAGATTTTTTCAATGAAATTGTATCGTCTCTAAGCTTAACATACCGTTCGAGCAATATTTGATCTTTGATTGCTTACTTTTTATTACAGTTTTCGTGTGCTTTTTAAATAAATTTTCTGACTGAAGATAGTTTTCATTCCTTTATTTTGCATTATGAATAAAAAGCATGTTCTCGTTCACTTTGCATAAAAAGATATAGGGACATATTTTTTCACTTTAGAAGTATTAATTGATTTTTAAATGTGTTAAGATTTATTCCTCATATTTTATTGAAAATTTCTTTTGATTCATTTACAAATGTGTTTATATAATCAAATCCAAACATACTTATTTCGCTTCACTGAATTTGCTTTTACAGTGTTTGCAAAATATTTATGTAGGAAACTGTATTTTTGAAGCTAGAAGATATTGCCTCAACTTTCTTTAACTATTCTCCTCTCTAATGTGCATATTCACTAATTTTAATTCAATTACACACATATTGATTTTACGAAATAAATATATATTTTTTATTTTCCATTTTATTTATGAAATCAGATTTCAAGACAAGATTATTCGATATTTATGAGTTTATTTCGCCTTTGATATGTCTTTTTTATCAGGAATCCTTATGTCTAATAACAGGGGAGTCAACGATTAATTCTTTTTTTTTCGGGAAATTATTTGCATGGCTTCATTTTTATATCAAGCAAAGAAAAAGAGATATTTCAAAAAGTATCTATTACATTAAATAACAGATTTTTTTTTATTTTAACATTCAAATTTTTCCATTTAAATTTTGAAAAATAGAAAAAAAAAATATCTGAAATTTTTTATTACGTACTAAAAAAATATAATTACAGTATTTATTTTTCAAAACTTAAAGTTTGATTTGAATGTTTTAATGAAAAATATTTATTCTTTCTCTAAATCAACATCCTATTAGAATATTATTGAATATTCGTTGAAAGATATGTTTATAATTTACAAAGAATTAGTACAAAATATTTTATTTTCTCAGAGTTATTCCGTAAAAGCTTATTTCCATGTAATAAATATTTTTAAGCTCCTTAAATAAGATATGTTAGAAACAGAGACGCAGAGTCGTTAAAAAATAATTGATTAGCTTATATATTAGAACTGAAATTAGTTTTTTACGTTACAGGTAATTTAATGAATAAAAATATACATAAAAAATTATTGTGTCCTATATGTACCAATTATATCACTTTTCAAGTTATTGCACACCTCGATATTGCATTATAATACGCACTCAGTACGTAAGATAGTCAATTAAAAATTTCTGAAAAGAATGGTTGAAAACAGAATAGAAAATACATGTTTAATTATAATTTTCAAATGTATTAGAAGGAGAAACTTATCGAATCTCTTTATTTTCTTATAAATTACAATTTAGTTTTTAGTTCTAACGTTCCGTTTTAAAGTAACACTTGGACTATTTTGGGATGGACCTTCTTGATTTTGAACCACGGTCAGATGACGCGGACGATACTGGAACTGGTTAAAGGAACTTCCTCTCTCTAAACTACCACAACAACGGAAGGATGTTTGGCCCTGATGGATTTAACGTGCAACAGACTACTTTACACTAAAGTTCTTCGGTGGAATCGGAGTCTCAAACCTGAAACCCTACGGTTCATGAACCGGTTCACGAGCCTAGACCTCATCACCAGGTCACAGGGGCCCACAGTGAATTAGAGGAAAACTAAATTCAAAATTGCACAGTGTTTAAAATATTGGATTACTAGTTAAGGAACATCGAAAAGAGAAAATAAAAATAATATAACAAGTAAAAAGCGTTTTTATTCAATTTATTTAAAAACACCTTCTATAGGTTTAGAGCAAATAACTTTTAATACATTTGAAGAGTAGAGTATTTAACAGCATTTAAAAATATCATACATTGATATTAAGCAACGAATTTCAATATTTGACTTTAAAGATTTTAAAAAAGGGTCCAAAAGTATAAACATTTAATATTATGTTCTATACAGCTTTCTTTCGTAAACGAAATAACTTGTTTAAGGGAGAAATTGCAAGTAAATATCTATAAATGTATAATTAGTGTCTTTGATCCTTATTAATTAAATTGGACATTCTGAAATTTAGGTTTTTAAAAAAATTGAAATGAATTAAATGGAAAAAAGAAATTAAAATTAAGTTGAAGGAAATCTTTAGGATTAAGTTAGTTTGTTAGAAAGAAAACGTCCACCTTAAAGATGTTCAAAAAATATTTTTAAAAATCTCTATTGGAAAGGAAATGCTATGATAAAACTTTAGTGGAAGCTGTTTTAAGGGAATTAATTTGAGTAATATTATACAAAACACATTAAAATCAATGAATGAACTGCAATAAAACGGTTTTCATGTATCGGACCATGTATTTATAAGTGTATTATATTTTCTCGGCGTATTTATATTTTATGGAAAGATGAGCAAATAAAACTGCTTTGAGGTACTTGCCATCTGTCACAAAAAACTGAAATGAAGTTGCCAGATATTTCTTTTAATTATAAAAATTAAATTACACCGTTTTAAATATTGCATCAGGGTCGTGGTAACCTGCTAGGGCGCTGGCTTCGCATCCCTTGGACTGAGAGTTCGAACCCGCCGGCCAAAGACTCTCCAAGTATGTAGTGGCTGGCACATGTTAAATTTGTAGTGGTCACAAAGTCCATGTCCGGAGTAATACCATTATTGGTACTGAGTCAGAGGATCTCGTTCTCTTTTCCAGATCTAAATTCCGATCTGCGGGTTAATAAATGAAATATATGAATGAAGTCTGCCCCATGAAAAGGGTTTTGTGACGTGTGTGAGCTAGAAGTCAAACTTCTGCCCTCGGGTGCTCATAGGTCGATACCCTCAGAAGCTACCGTACTGCTCTTTCCGTTGTAAAGCGGAACACGAAAACAACAACTATTGAAATCTCTTCCTTCATATTTCAAACTTCAGTTGGCAACGCTATAAAAATTCTTCTAAGGTAAACACATTTTATGTAAGTGTTGTCAAATGAAATAAAGGGAAAATTAATTTCCTTAATATAATAGAAAGCCAAAGCTTTTATATATATATATATA
>JAOUZG010020842.1:2554171-2690746 GCA_026289955.1 Argiope argentata
CATTATATATATATATATATATATATATATATATATATATATAATGAAATTATTTATTGATATTATTCGATTGTTATATTAATTGAAATGACACCGTTTACCAAATTTCAACCATCTAATTCATTAGGTTTTGAAGCATCCTTTCATGCACACAGGGAGCTACAAAGTAGGGTTTTTGATCTTACGCAGATCTTAAACATTTAATTTCATTAAACTGGAAGGTTAATTATTTTTTCAATTTTATACCTACTCTCAGTATACTTAGAAAGAGAGTAAATGTATACAACACATGGAAAGCAACTTATAAACTGCAAAATAAAATAATAGTAATAATAATAATAATAAAGTAAAAAAAAATGAATGTTAAAATTTCAGTCGGAATATTACTCTCGTAAAGTTGACGAAACAATCTCAAAATAACTACTTGCCTTTATTATTTTTCATTTTTCTTCTCTATTCTCTGGGACCAACTGTACTAGTGAATTAAATTTTATTAAATAAGATAAAATTTTAGGCGATAAGTTGCCAAATGGGAGTTCTCATTTTATTTTTACCTTCTCGGTTTCTAGGGTTGCTGCAACGAATGAAGATGGTTTCTCAGAATTCTTCGGATTTATTTATTCAGTATATTTTTCTAGAGGAAAAGTGGGTCAGGGGGTAAGGCTCAGAATCATTTGAAAAGCATATGTTTTAACTCTCTGGCCATAGATTGTACCTTTTAGAAATTTGTTACGATTTAAAAAAAACAAACAGCAAAATAAATTTAAAAACTTGAGCAAAAGTCGGGGGACATTTCTTATTACAGCTAGAGACAAGAACGGGATCAAGCTGAAAACTGTTAAATCATCCAAAATAATTCTGCATTTTGGACTCATTTTGAATAGATAACCTTTTAGGATAATTTAGTATGTACATCCGGAATTCCAGAATTTTGTCGTCAACGTGGAACTGCGGACGCAATATAGTTTAAAATGTGAATATGAGAAACCGAAAATTGCTCAATAACTGTTTAGTTAGTAAAGCCAGTTTGATAAGTCATAAAGAAAATATGAATAGAAGACATTAAACAGGGAAAATACCAAAAACTGCCTCACATCCTCCCCTTTTTTAAAGAAGTAGAATCTACATTTTTTTTCTTCTGAAACTTTAAACTAAAAAGTTAAAAATCGAAATCGTTATTAAATTTAAATAATAAGCCAGCACAATTTACATATTATAAGTTAATAATGAGCTCTTTAAAGAGCAGTTCTTTTATTTAAAAAAGCCCCATAAATTTAGTTTAAAAAGAATGTTTCACATTTTTTTTTATAGTTTTGTGTGCGAAATTGTTTGTAGAAGTTTTAGAAATATATTTTTAAATTTTAATGGAGCATTTTATATTATATCCATTAAAAAAAAATTCCAAAAATATATTCAAACTATGTAAATATTTTGATACATCAGATAATTGCAAAGAGAACGGATGAATTTCCTATATTGCTGAAAAAATTGAAAATATGTTAAAAGAACATAATTCACTAAAGAAAAATCCTACAAAAACGAATGAGAATGAAAAAAGTATACATTCTTTTGTCCAAAGTTTTTTAAGAATTCCAATTGCTGAAATCAATATTGACATAAGTATAAAAAAAGATAAATATGAAATCTGCTAAGCCTATTTCAATGTATCATGTCAGAACAGCGTTTCTTGAACGGCCCAGCACCACAAGCTCGAGCAAGTAAAATTATACTTTTTATTCATTTTAATTTTTTCATCGAATAAGTCAGTTTAGTATTGAAAACGATCCAAAAAGCTTTGTCTCACATTGATTGTTTTAAAAAAATATCACCTTTCTTTTTTATTTCATTTCATATAATCACGTGCTAAAAATGGCATTTTTCTTGGCTTTATTTGCTGTAGTCATTAACTTATATTTTTTAAATCAGACCTTTTGTAAATGCAATGGAAACACGTTATTAAAAGCAGATTTTTTTAGATGCTCCTGCAGATAATAAAAATTCAACTTTTCGCCTACGAATTTTTATTGACACCAAAAACCTAATCTCAAAAACCACATCATGCTCTGAAATGGTAATAAAATAACACAAAAATTTATTTAAAAGTTGTATACATATGTGCCGAAACATTAACAGCAAGAGGGCGCTGCTACATGCCTTTTAGCATCTATTAAAAGTAACAACGATAATTATTGTTGTATTACAAGAGTACGAAAGATTCGTGTGGCAATTAGGTCCACAATGACTAAGAATTTTAGCATTATTTTGAATTATCACGAGTGTTCTTTCTCTTTGGATGTTCGAGTGTTCGAATTAATTGAGACAAACGCGCTTTTATTGCATGATTTGATATGTGATTACCAGTGATGTCCCTAACCGCCTCAAACCGGTCGCATCTCGCCTAGAGGTAGTGTGACGGATCGACCTTGAAAATAGTTTGCTCATTTGGTGTTCGGTGGCTCAATTCCGAGCCTTTCAGCGTGGCAGCTGGTGGTTATGATTTTGCGTTTAGTGTAACACGTGTTTCTCTAGCACAGGGGTTCTCAAACTTTTATACATTGCGACCCCCTTTTTAGACTAAGTATTTTGGCAACCCCCCAAAGCTCTTTTAACTCTGTCTAAAGTTTAGACAGAGATTTTGAATTTTTTACATGTACTCAAGAGTTCGTAGAGTATGTGTCGTGTATTGGCACCACATCTCTTGACACTTCATCTTTCTCCTTATTAGTATCATCTCATCTCGAAACTTTGATTGAACTGTTTAAAGATTACATTCCAGTTAAGGATATGAGTGGGGTCATGTGGATAGTCAATCCGTTCAGTGAGCAAGCCGTAACAAAAGCTGAGCTAATTGTCCATCATCATGATCAACTGATAGAGATTTCAAGTGATCAGTTAGCTAAAGTAACTTTTAACAAGGCTTATATCGACAAATTTTGGATACGTATTATAAAGGAATACCCAGAACTGTCCAAAACAGCATTAAAAACTTTGATGCCATTTTCTACACATTAAAACTGTGAACAAGGATTTTTCATAATGATAAACTTAAAAACAAAATCAAGAAATCGTTTGACACTGGAAAATGACATTGGTTTAGTGTGTTGCATAGCTCATTCCAGACATTAAAAAAATGGTTAATTCCAAACAAGCTCGTGTATCCCATTAACTAATAGAACACAAAAACCAACTTGTATGTGTATTAAAAACTTTATGTGTACTATTTTATTAATGAAATCTACAGCAATAAATTAATTTTCTTTAAACTTTTCTTTCACATCTCACGACCCCCCCTGGGGATCCCGACCCACCTTTTGAGAACCCCTGCTCTAGCATATCCAAAGATGGATCCTCCGATGAAGCGTTCCGAAACAATTGCTATTAATAAACACTCTTCTAAGATTATGAGAGATGACTATGGGAGTAAGTGTGGGAAAATCAAACGATTCAAGAATTTTAAGAACATACCGAGATTCAGGATCAAAGTCCCCAAAATGAAAAGGAAAAATTAGGCCTAAACAGAAAACTGGTTCAAGAACTGATAAAATTCTAATAAGAATTAGCAAAATAAAGGAATACAAGAAACGCAAACACAGATATTCAAAGGGATTTATTGTTGCTGAAGTAAATACTTCAACTGTATGGAGAAAGATTCTGGAAGTTTACCGTAAAGTAACAAGACCGAGGAAAAAACAATCTCGCACTCAGAAAAATAATGAAAAACAGTTTAGCATGTGCCAATAAAATAGCGATCACGGAATGTCAGTGACTGGAAGAAGCCGATTTTCTGTGATGAAACACGTTTATTTGTGCAAGGACATAAATAGTGTCAGACGAAGTGAATGTGAAATTCTGCTATCAAATCATTGCGAAAAGTTTGTAAAAAAAACTTCTAAACAGGTGTTTTCTTCTATGAAAGCCTGCTTCCTTTCAAAGGCACGATGAATTCCATCAAATGCGTCGGAATTTTACGTGGTAGAATTATCCCATTCTTCGAAACATTCATCAGAAATTTCAGCAATTCTTGACCCCTTGTTGTTTGGCCTAGTAATTTATCAGACCTAAATCCCATTGAGAACTTATGGCATATTAACATTTAGGTAAGATGAATTGCCCGAAAATAGAACAAAAGATGAAAAATGCTTTACAATGGTGATTCCACGATGGTGAAAGCAAGAACATTCTTGCTTTCACCATCTTGCTTGCACCTTGCTTTCATACAGTGATTCTTGCTGGATGAAAGCAAGGTGCAAGCTTTCACCAGTTCTTGCTTTCACCAATGACAAAAGTCATGGGATGACTGTTAATATCGTGTCGGTCCTCCTTTTGCCCGGCGAAGTGCAACAACTCGACGTGTCATGGAGTCCACAAGTCGTTGGAAGTCATCTGCAGGAATATTGAGCCATGCTGTCTGTATAGACGTCCATAATTGTGAAAGTGTGGATGGTGCAGGAGTCTGGGCACGAACGGACCTTTCAATGATGTCCCATAAATGCTCGATGGGATTCATATCGGGCGATCTAGGTGGCCAGATCATGCGCTGGAATTGTCCGGAATGTTCTTCAAAGCAATCGCGAACAGTTCTGGCCCGGTGACATGGCGCATTTTCATCCATAAAAATCCCATCGTTGTGTGGGTACGTGAAGTCCATGAATGGCTGCAAGTGGTCTGCAAGCAGCTGAACATAACCATTTCCAGTCAATGATCGGTTCAGTTGCCCCAGAGGACCGAGTCCATGCCATGTAAAAACAACCCACACCATTATGCAGCCACCACCAGCTTGAACAGTGCCTTGCTGACAGTTTGTGTCCATGGCTTCGTGGGGTCTGCGCCACACTCGAACTCTACCATCAGCTCGTAACAACTGAAATCGTGACTCATCTGACCACGCCACGGTTTTCCACTGGTCTAGGAACCAGTCGATATGCTCACGAGCCCAGGAGAGTCGCTGCAGGCGATGTCGTGCTGTCAGTAAAGGCACTCGAGTCGGTCTTCTGCTGTCATAGCCCAAGGAAGACAAATTTCGCCGCACAGTCCTATTGGACACGTCCCTCGTACGTCCCACAATGATTCCTGCAGTTATTTGACGAAGTGTTGCGTATCTATTAACATTGGCCATTCTACACAGACGTTGGCGGTCGTTAAGTGCAGGTGGTCGCCCACTGCGCTGTCCCTGATGGGATGGGATGCCTGAAATTTCATATTCTCGGCACACTCTTGATACTGTGGATCTCGGAATGTTGAATTCATTGACGATATCCGCAATGGAATGACTCATGCGTCTAGCTCCAACTAACATTTCACGTTCAAAGTCTGTTAATTCTCGTCGTGCCGCCATAAATCACTAAAAACCTGTTCACATGAATAACTTGAACACAAATGAAAACTCTGGAAAACGAACTGCGCATTTATACTTTTTCGCTGCGATACTACTGCTATCTGTATATTTGTATATTGCTATCCCATGACTTTTGTCACTTCAGTGTATGTGCGTCTTCACACGTCTTGGTATTGAACCCACGTCAACATCAAGACGTTTGAAGAGGTCATTTCTACTAAAGAAGAACATCCTTCATACTAGCATAGAGATTTATCTATCCAAATAATTATTAAAAGCTAAGGTTTTAGAAAAAACCGTTGTTTCTCCAATTAATTCGAACATTATAGTATTCTCAAAAATCTCTTAGAATTGGTATCGGTTAATAATGTTATGAATTTTGTGTGAACCAGATGTAAATATTGTAAATATTTATGAGTTGTTTTGTAAATATTTGTAAATAGTTTAATTGCATAAAATTAATTGTAATGGAATCGCAAGTCATCAAGAAAAGACTGTTGTAAGGGGATTTACAAAAGATCACCATATTCTACTTACTTGATGTAGGTGTGTTGGCGACGTAATGAAGTCATTAGCCGCTTTTATTACATGCTGAAATGTATCGTAGAAGCTAAGAAATAAAGATTTGTTCTTATAGAATATTGGTGAAAGTTCGAGACTTGACTAAAATGAGCGCACCTTTGGGTGCTCAACTCACTTTAGTGGGACGCTATTTAAAAGGCTCTGCTTAAGGAGGTGAATCAGATATGTTCGGAAAACGAGCTACGTTGGTTGATTTAGCTTGAGAGAGCTTCTTTTCTCTCGTTGACATGCGTTCTATAGCTTTGGTGTTACCCGAAAATAGCGGATCAAATAGAGTTAATACACTGTGAATTTGTAATTTGTGTTTCGTATATTTAATACGCGTTTACATTGACAATAAAGTCTGCATCTTCGCATCGCTCTTATGAGAGAATTTTCGTAACAATAACTACAAATATAGTATACAGAATTATAGCTTTAATCTCCTTGAATATATTTCTCCATAAGCGTATTAAAGATATTTTCAAAGACACACGATCTATCCATACATATATACCTGAAAAATCTATCGAATCATATACAGTTTCACACTTGTGGAGAGATTCGAACATTTTGACGCACTTCTCCTTAGCACCTAGGAGGATTAATCTAAGCTATGAAATAGTTGCTAGGCTCTCAAATGGATAATAATGATAAAACGCGTTTAACAGAGGAAAATAAAAATAAAAACATTTTTCTGTCATTACTTCAGACCATATCTTCGTTCAAAACTATTTTAACGCAAAATTTTAAAAAATAAGTTTCTAAGTAATACCAGTTCCATTTCCGTACAATCATTTAAGCCCTTTTCTTGAAGTACATTTAAAATCACTTTTCAGCAGTTCTTTCTATTTGGCGAAAAGTTAAATCTTCTTCCGGGTTTAATCACATCTGTCATACCGAATTTTTTTCCATCTCCAAAATAACGCCACTTACTTCAGACATTTCTATTTTCCTTTTTATTTAGCTGCAAAATTGTCTTTTCAGACGCTCTCATAGAAACTTGTTTTTAAAAGCTCTCTTTTAAAATGTTTTCTGCCTTTAGGCCTTTTTTCATCGCATATTTTAACACTTTAAAATTTTTAAGATCCCATTTGGCATATCATATTGTTGTTGTTGTTGTTTCTAATGGCACTTGCCTATGGACAAGCTCGCTGCTGGACCCAGCAGCAGATTTAAGCCGAATGAAGCGTCTCTTGTTTCAAGTAGCGCCAACTAGGGCCAAGAGTACGACTTTTGCTACACACTCATCACATTCGCTTGCACAACCCCTTTTTACAGGGGGGGCACATTCACTCATCTCACAGATAGCACACAGAATAACAACCATGCCCGAACCAGGACTCGAACCCGGGACCTCCTGAACACGAGGCAGAGGCATATCATATAACTTTAATAACTGCTTTTTTAGTTAGAGTGTTCTGATATATAAAATTTAGCTTATTTTATATACCATTTTATCTTTCATTTTATTATATTAAACAGTATTGTCTCAATAGTAATACCATGAGAGCTAACACCAGTTTGCTTTCAGATAAAAATGCATGCACTAATCACAAATTAAGAAACTGATTCATGATAACTTTTCGAAAACTGAAATCAAGGGAGCACTTTTTTTCTTCTTTGGCATACATCTCAGAAACTTCAAAATGTGGTAGTTTTAGAACAAAATATGGCGTAACAACTGAACTCTAAGATCTTGATCATCTCAGTTAAACCAAATAAAATTATTCAATCCTCCTGATTTTAGAGTTCGTGTGACTTCTTTCCCACACTTTCCAGGTGAGAGGGACGGAAGGAGTTACTCTCACTCTTACATCAATCAAACAGTGATAATCATACAGCCTCGTTCTGACAACCTGTGCGCGTCTTGAGACAGGTACATTTTCCACTGTTTCCCCTCACTTTTGGTTTTTCGGAGTTTCTTTGGTGTCTCTTCATTTTGCAAACAATTTGCGGAAATCTCTCAACCGACGTCTATAGATGGGGGTAAATCCTACAATGGGTCAGTTGGAAGATTGGCATCTCCAGGCCCGTCAACATAGCGACGGAGAAGATGAAGACCAGGTACAACACTAAAGCCACCGGACATGAATTCAAGGAAGGTGACAAGTATGGTTCTGGAACCCGATTCGACGGACAGGACTCTCTCCGAAGCTGCAGTCTTCCTGGGAAGGCCCTTATACAGTCCTGAAAAGAGTGAACGACGTCGTGGTTCGAATAAGGAACTCACCGAACTCAAAACAAGGGGTAATACATTATGAACGGCTAGCCCCTTATTATGGTAACTCGTCAAATACTTAGTTGAAACCATGGTTTCTTCATTTATGTAAATATGACCTGTATGTTTGTTAGTAGTGTTCTTTATGTTAATTATTTTTCAATGTTCATGTCTGCAATTTTGTGTCTATGTTATTGTAACCATTGAGTGTCTTCTGCTTGGGGTCTGTACTGCCCGGGACGTGCAGTCCTTGAGGAGGGGGCAATGCTACGAGCAGGTGAGCGCCGCGGAGACTCACCGAGGTTGGTGACGTTTAGCGAGGAGCTTCACGCCACCCGGGTTGGTTTGGCAAAAGGATTAGTCTGGTAGCCGCTGGACCGTTCATGAAGCCCCGCTGCTTTTGGCGCTTGTTCGGCTAGATAAGGGACGGGTTGTAGTAGTTTCGACAGAATTTTCCTCTCTGAAAATAAGCAACTCTTTGTAGCGAGCTGATTACTTTTCTCGCTTATTATTAGTGAGCTGTGTTTACGTTTGCTGTTAACGTTGTATTATTGAGCTCGCTGTGATTTACATTTTGCTCTGCTATACCATATCTGTCTGTGTCTATTGTGCGTAAGGCTTGTATTTACGCTGATGGTGACAGTTGACTGCTGGATTGTGTTTATCTGAATTTTTTACTTTATCAATTATCCTGTAAATAACTGTTAATTAATTTGTTTGTGCTGTCCTCAACTAAAGTCCATTCAATCCGAACCCGCTACGCCAAAAAAACGTAACAACTGGTGTCAGATGTAGGTTTGAATGGTGAAAACTAGAGTAATGGAGGAAGCCGATAAAACAAAATTCGAACAGCTTTTTGTTTTCATTAAAGAAATGAAAGAAGGGCAAAAGAAGATGGAGAAGAAGATAGAAGAAGGGTAAGAGAAGATGGAGAAGAAAATAGAACAATGGAAATAGAAGATGGGGAAGATAGGACAAGCGCAAGAGAATATGGAGAAGAACATATAATAAGGTCAAGCTAATATTGTTCAAGCAATCAACACCAAATTGGATGCTTTGGTGGAAAAGATTCAAGAGAACGATACAAAGATTCGTAATATTCAGCACTGTTTTGAAGAGAAATTTAAAAAGTGGACGAAAGATTTAACGCATTTGAATAAGAAATTGAGAGGAAAGTTGAGGAAAAATTGAAGAAAGTGGAAGGTGTACAGGTAAAATCTGAAAACCAGCACACTCTCATATTAGTCATTTAGATTTTTTTGAACGTATTTCAAATGCTCTCATGCTTTCAGGCCTGCATTGAAATCTTTCTGCGAGTTTTCGTTCTCGTAATGGCAAATAAATTTGGTGAAGTTCTTGATTGGAAACTACGTTTGATTTCCGAAATTACGGAATGGAGACCATTTTCACAAAATCTTGATGGCTAATAAGCTAGTGTGCATATTCGACAATATTTATTTAAAAACTACGCGAAACGGCTGCTGTAGCCAGGGGGATAGAAATTTCATCTAAATAATAATAATAAATTAAGTTATCGTTTTCAGTTTTGAAACAAAATACAGCCCAATGATCACCCCGGAATCTTCTCGCATTGTTTCCAATTAATCAACTGCCAAGCATGAAATTGTGGACTTTGGGTTAGGTCTCGAATATCTTGCACCGCGATGGGGAGCGATAGTTGCCAAATACAGATATTTGGCATGAATACAGCATACTGATTTTATCATGAGAACATTTATTTTGGATACCTTTATGCAGGCCGAACACACAAGAAAATGTGACAGAGAAGAGCAGTTCTGGTCCGAAGGTAATAAATCCATTTCATTCCTAATTGGTTATTGCGTTCGTGAATTATTATGTTTATACGCATGTGAAAGTATGGACAGACAGACAAACAACTGATCGACAGATAAGCTTCGAAATTTGATACGAATCTACATTTTAGACGTTTAACTTCTGTGCCAAATTTTATCTACATAACTCTATGCGTTTTTTAACTATCGAACTCATTTGAATTTAAACAGCCAGACACACTTCCAGTAAATGGATTTCATTAAAATGTTACAGAACTCTACAAATTTGGTTCGAAAGTCCGTATTCTCATTAAGGTCAAAGCACTTTCGAGACATACAAAATAACAAATATATGCTTTTTGGACTCTGGGAATTTGAATTTCCTAAAATGTTACTACACCATTTTAAAATTGTCCTTTCATTGCTACTAATATTTGCTATACAAATTTTTTCTGAATTTGAGAAATTAAAAAAAAAAAAACACTTTCATTGTTCAATCAGATATTTAATTAGTTGACTTCTCTTTTCATCGTTGAAAAGCAATAGAGATTCAATTTAATATTTCTGCAGCTTACATGAAGAATATGGATGTGGAACTGCAATACTATGAAAGTCAAAAAAACAATTGGCTATTCGAAAATATGTTCATAATGAATCGCACAAGACTCGACTTATTAGGAAGTCAACACACGTGGGAGCGAATGTGTCCAGCCCCTGAATGAACTCCCTACGAAAGGTGTCTAGTTGTCATAGAGAGGTTCTATCAGGCACATTCAACGTTTTGGTACTTACTACAATGCGAGCAACTCATCGTGCTACCACGGTTTACAGCTATTCCACCCGAACAGTCCAGCACTCCTCTCTTCAGTCTCATTCAATATTCACTAGTGTTAGGGTTCTCTCCGGCGCCATCTCGTGGAGACTGTCACAATCGCTTCTACATGCACAATAAACGGAACACGTTTAAGACAGTAAAAAACACAGTTTAAGTATCTATTACTATTCAACTGTAATGCAAATCCTGTATTAGAGTACGACAATACTCAAAATACTTTATATACTAGGAGGATACTCAACTACTAGGAGGAATTACGGGCAATAAATTAAGCATAAGAGATATAATTGAAAGTATTAAAAATATATATATTATTTTTGCTGTAAATAAACCTTAAGAAATTAGCAGCTTCGTTTGAGAATTCAAATCTGGAACAATTAAGACTACGGAGTTCACAGGATACGACTTTTCGCGAAGAGCTCTTCAGACCACATAAAAATTTATGTTGCGACCGAGTGAACGGTGACAGAATAAACATCTTCCTAAATAATTTGCATACATGAATATCAAAATGTACTGCAATCAAACCAAATTTGCGTTATATGTAATATCATAAAGTTTTGAAACAAATCTTTTAAGGTATCCGAACACGTTGAGAAAAGGTAAATGTTCGCCAAAAGTGACATTAAAAAAAATTATTGGACACACCAGTTTTTGAACTATCCAAAACAGATTCACTTTAATCACTGCGTTAATTAGAAGTCCAGATATTAATATTTTCGAAATAATCTGTAAAGCGGAAAATATCATTTAAATAACCGAAGTACCCATTTAAAAGGTCAAAAACACGTTAAAAATTTATGCTAAAGCAAATTTAATTTTAAATACGGAAACTTTTTTGCGCGGCAAAATACCAATGAAAGGTTCAACGGTACTTTGTGGAAATTTGTCACTTAAGATGTCTGTTCATGTTCGAACCCTCAGATTAGGGACCATTATATCTACACTTTAATGGAGATATTTTATAGTAATAATGAATGTCCTTAAGGTTATTGGAGTGTATCCTTATGCAAATGCAGTTAGAGCATTTGTCGAGTTTGACAAATACAGAATAAATGTATCTAGGCGGCATTCACTGCCAAATGCAAAAATGGCTTTAAAAAAAGGGGGGGGGGAATTATTAAAAGCCGAGGAGGAAGATTGTATAACCTACTAATGTAATGAAATTTAAGTACATACATACAAAAATTATTATTAAAACATTTTACTGCATACTTTAAATGCACTTTTCTCAAAATTGATTTTTATTTATTTTTTACTCACTTCATATCAACCAACTCAAAATATTATAGTCACATCATCATGAAATTAGGTGGACTTGGTCTTTATACTATTTTCAAGGGAATGAACTTAAAGAATTCAGATTGAGCGAATATCCTTTAATTAACAGCCTATTGTTTGAATAATGTCATCAATTTACTAACACTTTCATGATAAATCTTCCAACTTTTTCTAAAATTTTTATTATTATAATTATATGACTGCAGTTCATTCTTCAGAGAAAATTATGTAGTTTATTTTGCTATACGTTTTGTTCGGATGAGAGTAATAGTTTTGGTGTAGCCAATTTGAAGTAAATTTATGCTATTATATGCCAATTTTTAAAAAGTTTTAATGTTTATTTCAAATATTAACATTATATTACTAATTTGGAATAATTCTAAGCCCATAAAGTATGTCTACACCATATTTTTCTAAAAATGTGCTCCAAACGTATTTGGAAGTTCCAATTACGTTGCAATGTATTTTAAAAATTTAGGAAATAAGAAGAGAGATAACTTTGACGAGACTATCTGCAAATGTGTTCTAAGTATTATAAATTTCAATATTTTATTCCTATGAGTAAAAGATTTCAAACATCGCATTTATTATAAATTTAATGAGCATCGGATGCTTTCTTTCAAATATGTTTAGGGGAACATATAGTGAAAGATTTTAACATAATTTATACTTATTAAAAACTCAATGTGTGAGCGTTGGCGCTTTGCAGGCCAGACTGTTAGACCGGCAGCTGCTGGATTTGAGACTCTGGAGGTCAAGGAAGGGCACCTAGGGACTTTTCTTTTTGGATTTTTAGAATTTAAATTTTGGTGTTGTAGAAATATTACGGAAAATTTAATTTTTACATCAAATTGTAGTTCAGAAATTTATCTTTTCAATAATAATGTTTCAACAAAAAAAATCAATTAAATTTCTATTTATTAATGAATTCTTCAAAAATAATTTAATTATATTTTTTAACATTTCACTAAAAATAAAATTACTAAAATCAATCATGTTATACAAAAATGCAATTTTCAGCATGTGTTTGTATGAAATTAAATAAACATGAAACACAATATTTTTTGAAAGGTAAAAAAAAAAAAAACATTTTTTATGATTTTTTCACCATCTCTGTATTACTAATTCAATCAAGCAGTTTTATCTAAGGTAAATACGAATTAATATGTAAAAGATTTCTTCTCTGATTGGAGTCTAACCGCTAATTATTAAACCTTTGGTGACAGACTCGCATCCGCCAACAAATGGTCTAAATCAAATAAATAATTAAACTTTACATAATTGAGTCAATAAATGCTGATGAATAAGAATTTTTTAAACTTTGATAGATCCTCTGCCCTGTAAACCATATTTCAAAATATTCTATGATCTTAAATAAAAAGTCCCTCCCCCTCAAAAAAAAAAAAAAAACACCAACTAAATCAAGCACTAAAACGGACGGGCATGGGAAATTCCAGTATGACTATTTTATAAAAACGGGCATTTTAGATCAGTTCGATCGTCTCAGAGAAGCTAATCATCTCCAAGAGTTTCTCAGAAGTGACTGGCCTAGATTATGAAAGCGTTGACTGTCATAACATTGTAACATTTAAAATTTAATAAATTGAACAGATTTGATCACAAAAGATATAAAAATTTATTTAAAAGTTGGACTGTTAAGAATATGATTCCATAGGAACAAGGAATTGTTTAAAATTCTTTGTAATTTTTTAAAGTATCTTTATAAACAGATATATATATTATTGACAAAATTTAATGAATCCATGATATTTTTGTTGAATAATTCATTTTAAGATATTATAAATTATGAAAATCATTCTGCAGTGCATATAAGACCTCAACGGCAAACGATTCTGATTTTAGTTCTTATATTCTTTTAGACACGCTGGGATTCAGAAAAATATGTCTTTATAATTGAAGTTTCATTAATCCCGTTTTAGCTTAAAATCGAACTTTACGGACATTATAGAAAATTCAGACTCGTAATACAATGAACAGAACAATTTAAGGCTTACATAATAGTATAAGCGAATGACATTACAACGAAAATTTAAGTTAAATAAAGTTTTGCTGTGAAAGCTATTATGAGAAAAAGTTACATAAAAAGCTAATTAAACATTTTGGCAGGCATTAGCATACTGGCCACTGAAGGCAGATAGTAACTAATAAATATTCTAAGTAATAAAGACTTCTCTACATGTATTTACATTTGATTTAGTTTATGGTGCTAATTCAATTTGTAATCCCAACAACTCTACAAGTTTATCTTCCACTCAGAATTCCTCATTTAGTGGATATGACTTGGATTGACTGAAAATAATAATAATAAAGCTTTTAACAATTTATTAAAATGTCAAATTTTGAGATATAACTAAATGAATAGTTTTAAAAACTTTTCTGATTTTTCTCTTCAAATTCTTCTATATTTATTATGCTATTTAATATTTATTTATGACGTATATCTCACGGTGCATTTCACAGTTGAATATTTAACGTTTCTTACATCAATGGAGTGCATGCAACACAGTTTTGTATTTTTGAATTATTACTATTTGTCAAGAAATTTTCTTTAGAGAAATTCATAGATGGTTTTATTTGAAAAAAAATTCCAAAATTGAAGAATGCTACACAATTACACAGATTAATCTACAACAGATTTAATCAAAAAAAAATTTATGCATATATATAATTACCATCAATTATCTATATAGAACACATATAACTACCATATGAAAAAGATTTTCAGAATTTGAATACATTAACTTCAATTTATTAATGTTAATTTATATATTGCATTATAAACAGTTGATTTTTTTTTCTTTGTATCAATAAAACATTTATACTCATCTTTCTCTACCAACTAAAAGATATTTTGACATTAGAAGGTACAGGGGTTGGACAAAAATATGGGAAGACCTAAAAAAATCATATCATGCCTAATACCGTGTAGGACAACTATTAGCATTTAAAACTACTTGAATTCTGTTAGGCATCGATAAATACAGGTCCTGTATGGTTTTCAAGGGAATCTTATACCATTCTTCCTGCAAAACAGTGACAAGTTCAGTTAGAGTTGATGGAGGGGGATAGCGATCACGCACCTTTCTCTCTAAAGTAGACCACTAAGGCTCAATAATATTGATATCTGGTGACTGTGGTGGCCAGGGGAGATGTGACAAATCCTCCTCATGCTCACAAAATCAGTCTTGCACGATGCGAATAGGGGCTCTATCGTCTTGGTACACAGCATTACCATTGGGGAACAAATGCTGTACCATGGGATGGACTTGATCGGCCAAAATAGTCACATAATCTTTACCAGTAATGCGACCTTGCAAGGTAATCATGGGGCCCATGGAATACCACGATATGGCTGCCCAAATCGAGACAGAAACCCCGCCATGTTTTACTCTTGGCAACAAGCAGTCAGAATCGTACGCTTCTGACGGCGTTCGCCAAACGTAAACTCGGCCAGATGTTTGGAACAGCGTGAAGCAAGATTCATCTGACCAAATGACCGTCTTCCATTGCTCCATCGTCCAGGTTTTATGGATTCGGCTCCCATCTTTCCCTGTTACAGGCATTTGCATTACTGATGAGGGGTTTCGGAATTGCAACTCGTCCTGCAATTCCCTTCTTATTGTTTTAACGCTGACAGGGTTTGTAAGACAGACATTAACTTCAGAAGTGAATTTGAAGCTGTCGTCTTATTTTTCGTCACAATCATCTTCAATGCCCGCCTGTCACGATCACTCAACACACATTTTCTTCCACGTTGTGACTTAGCAGAGGATGTTTTTCCGCTGTTTACGTATGCAGTATAAATCCTCGATACCGTGCTTCTTGAGACACCAAACACTTCGGCTACCTTGGTTACGGAAGCACCTACCATTCGAGGTCCAACAATTTGTCCACGTTTAATTCACTTAGATTAGACATAATGCACTAGCAACTACACAGAACACTAGTCTGACAACTGACAGTTACAACGTATTAAGGACATTGTACAGATGGCGTTAATGAGGTAATACAGCAGCGCAACCTACAGGCTCATCTAGAATCAACTATTACTTTTAAGCAAGCATTTCACAAGGTGTTCCCATATTTTTGTCCAACCCCTGCATATATATGAGAATTGATGTTCTAAGACTTATTTTATTAACTGTCAATTATTAAATGCGGTCACAGATTTTGATATGGACAGTATCATTTATCTAACACAAGGAGCAAAGATGTTTATTTATTAATAGGTATTAGAAATAACAAACGAAAAAAAAAGTGGAATATAAAGACTAACCAATGGTTGGGCATTCACTGAAGACTTGTAAAACTTCTCAAGAGTGATTTTTTTTTTAATTATATATTGCAAAGTTCCATGGATTTTCACCAGTCATCAAAACATTGCAATTTGTATTTATATTTTTGTAGCAATATAAAATAGAAAAAAAAAATCTTAAAACCAAGATACTTGGATACCAAATAGTAAAAAATCAATTTATCTAAACTACAATTACTACTATAACACTTTCTTTCAGAAATCTAGAAGAGTAAAAAATGCAATGTTTTTTTTATATACATGTTTTGAGAGAATTTAAGTATTAAAAAAAAAGCAAGGGGGAAGAGAATCTAGATTTTGTGATATACATTTATATTTTCAAACAATTTTACTTGCTGAAGCAAAAGTAAATTTTTAGGGGTAGTTAAGTTATTAGATTTTACCCACCCCTCAACCCTGTTAATGAACAGAACAACTTTATCAGCAACAATCTGTGTAGTCAACAGCTTTTCCCTTTGACATTCTAGCAGCATTATCACATTAGATTATGCAAAAACCATAATGTGAGCTTAGGGCAGAAAGTACAATAAGGAAAAGAAAGGTTCTTGGAAAATAAAGAATTTTAACCTTCTAAATGATATCTCATTACTAGAATGGACTAAAAATAGTTACATGAAATAAATAAACCATTTTATCAGTATTTTTCCTTCTTCAGTCAAAGAATATAGTTAAGACATGGCATAATAGTAGTTTTAAAATTTTAACTCAGAGTCATCTGAAATCACAGACAATCTATAAGTAATTTCTACAAAGAAATAGAAGTGATAGGTTATATCATGTTATATGTTATATCATGAAAATTTTTCATAAGAAAAATTTTGCGCCTTATCAACTTATACTGCTATGCATCTTAGAGATGAGCTTAAGCTCAGTAAATGAAATTTACTTGCATTGTAGAAGTAATTAAATTACTCATTTCTGTCTATAAATAGAATGAAAAAAATTAAATTTTAATCATACATATCTATTGATAATATCTCTCACATGATCTGAAACACAATTATTTATATTATGTAAGAATTCGTTTTATTACTGCCAGCAATAGTTTATCCTTTTCCTCTAAAAATCAACCCATGTCATTGCATTACTATGCAATTTTTCTCATCAAAACTAGTGAAATATCTAAATGATTTGACAAATAAAGGAAACTAAGATAGTTTTTTTAAAAAGCTTAAACTTTTAAAATAAGGATTTTTTTTAAAAAAAATTCTTAATATAACAATCTTCAATTTTAATGTATGTTATTCTTTAATAAAAAGTAAATCTTGATTAGTTTCGAAGAGTAATACTAACACTAATAGCTAAGCTTTGTTTATAATTTTTAAGACAATTACCTGATTGTCTTAATATACACACACTTATTCTATCAAATATAAATTTAATTATTAAAATAAAGCTCAGATAGTTTTTTTTTACAGTGCTAATTTCTGTATCTTAACACAAAACATAATCTGAATTTTTTACGAAAGGCAGTGAAAAGATTGATCAAATAAAAGAAAACCAAATACAGGATAATAACTTTTATTAACGTTCTAAAATAATTAATGTGCAGGGAAACATTAATATTTGATATTTCAGAGAGTTCCATCTGAAATAAAATAAGCGCCATTAGAATATGTGCACATATTCTGAAAACAGAAAGGTTATTACACAGAGACTTAAGCGCTAACTAATGGCAAATGGATATATGGACACTTTACAGGACAAATTACTGCTAGGAGGAAAGTAATAAATTAGAAATTTAAGACATTGAAACTTCTCAATAGAAACTTACCTTAAGTTTTTCTATCTATGTTTAAAATTTTAATTCCAAATTTACTTGCTACAAATATTACTTTCAAAAAAGTTCCAACAAATAATAATTTATACTGGGAATTGTATTAGCATCTATGCGATCAAATAGAAGAAATTCAAGAATTAGAATCAAAGGTGCAAGGAATTATAAATTAAATTAAAATTCTGAAGAAATTAAAAGGCAGAATATTTTCCTTATATAAATGGAAATGAAGCAACATGCAAACAGCAGTAACAGGGAAAAAATAAAAGCATGCTACTAAGTGAATGTCTTTAAGGTATTTTAACCTTTCAATCCCTTTACAACAATCCACCATGTATAATCAATACTTAATAAACATTTTAGTACTAGTGGTTTATTTCCTTTTTAAAAAATATTTTCCATTTTATTTTACACTTGAAA
This sequence comes from Argiope argentata, assembly GCA_026289955.1. Lineage (NCBI taxonomy): Eukaryota > Metazoa > Arthropoda > Arachnida > Araneae > Araneidae > Argiope > Argiope argentata. The sequence goes on from JAOUZG010020842.1 coordinate 2,572,731, forward strand.
ACTTTCAAAGAAAATTTTTAGTATCAATAACTATAGATAGTATTTATTATATATAGAATTTCAATGAAGTTACATAGAATAAGAATCTGCTACCAATACAAACATTATCTTTTTTAAAGGATAGTATAAAGAAAGCTTGAAAGAAATTTTGAAATCATGCAAAAATAAGCACAGACCACGTTTAATCCACTTGCTAATTCTGGGGGGGGGGGGGATTATATCAACCTTTTCACAAGTTGGAAGGTTTAAGTAAACAGCATATCTCTTTCTATTAAACATGAAATTACATTTATGAAAAACAAACATACATCATGTACTACAAACTAAATCCTTATTTAATTCCCAATATTCCAAAATAGTAGGCATTTTTTCTTTCCTTTTCAAAACAGCATTCCTAATTGACCACTTTTTAACACATTATATACTTACCATTTTTTATTTTCATTAAGCACCTATTAAAGCAAATGAATATAACAATAATACTACTATAAAAATAGATAATTTACAGTTTAATTGAAAATATTTTCAAATCCCTATGCTTTTGATATAAAATTGTTATGTACATGTAAAAGGAATATTTTTTAAAGAACTTTCTGTAGAAAAATATGTTTCAATTTGTAATTTTTGAAAAATATAACTGTATTGTATTCCTTAATATTTAAAAATAAATTGGTGATATGAACTTTACTGTGAAAAAAAAATGTTTACTAGCAATGCTGTTTAATTGCATTTAAGCACTTTGTTCACTGACATCTAATAACATTTTTATCAACAATGACTTCTTAAATTTGCATAAGCATTTTAATGAAAAATTCAAATAAATTACAACAGCTTATTACTGGATTTTTCATTTAAGAAGAATTTAGGTACAAAGAAAGGAAGAAGTAAAAGTTAAGATATTCTAATTTATGTATAAAAAGAAACTTTTTGAAAATTAAAAATTAATAAATGAAGAGTGAAATAATTAAAATGATTAACTATTCATCAATTAAATAGAGAATGAAAATAATTGTTTAGTTGATATATTTTTTGTTTTGTTTCTGGAAACAAATTAAGATATATTAATTAAAAATCTTTAAGCTGGATTAACTAAAAGAATGGAAGAAAGTTTCTTGAAGTTAGACAAGGAGAAATAGAAAAACGAAGAACCCTATGTGTAGAACCATTGAAGAAAATCAGACTGCTTGTTTTCTTTATTAACATTCTTTTTCTGTAAAATAAAAGAAGATATGAAACAAATTTCACTAGTAACATAAACTAGTTTTAAAAAGTAAAAGAGCATTTAAAAAATTAACAATTTAATGACACTAATTAAACATTTAAATCAGAAAAAGAAAGATGTTATAAGACTTTGTTTTTCACTTACAAGTTCTTTACATTAAATCACTAAAAAATTGGAGCCTGCCAAATTACAAGCATTAAATAACTACAGAAATGTTTTTTAAAATTATTAACTTACATCCCCCCCATAAGTAAGCTCTTCTATTTAAGTAAAATTAAATAAATTTTATGAAAGTGTTATTATTTTTACTGCAACAATCTTTAATTTTAAAACACCATTTTGAATCATCCATCCTACTTGCATTTTTTTTCTACATTAAAACAGCTGAATTCAACCCTATTTTATACACAGACCTAGACATCTTTGATATTTATCTCTGTACCATGCTACCTTGAGACAAAATATGTAACCTTGCATTTTTAGACAAATAGGAGGCATCGATTAAAAAGTAAACTATAGTTTGATTGTCATATTATAACATTAGTATTCATAAAAACACAATTTAAATCTCTGAATTAACAGGTAGATCATATTAAATACTGATCTTTAGTAAGTTTTGTTAATTTCAAATTTCTACGAACAAAATTTTTACCAAGCTTACTGTAGCTAAAGATAATATTGCATGGCTTTCATCCTAACAAGCTTCAATTCCTTTACAAATAAAGTTGGCCTAATTATTCACTTATTTGAAGTATTCTAGTATAAAAAAGAACTTTAAATATTGTAAACAAAGCTGCATATTAGGTGTGCACAGTATACAAGAGGGGACAAATGGGAAAAACAGACAAAACAACAGTTTTTAAAAAATAAATTCATTTTTTAAAGTACATTAATTTATCATTTAACTTACACATTAATATAGTATTTTCTAATTTAGTCTATTACAGGTACTTCTTTTTAAGGAAAAGTTTAACTATCAATAATTTCTGAGGCTGAAAAGCTAACCAAATCAGAGGGGGAAATACCATATTCTTTAAACAAAGTTTAACAAAAATGCCAAAAATAATCAGATACTTTAAAAAGAATAAGATTTTAAATTTTTAAAAAGTATAATTAACAAAATTAAAGTCCACATTTAATATTAATTTTAAAGTTTTATAAAATTATTACACAAGTACAAAAGTGTAATAAAAGAAGTAATTGTCGTAAGGAACAATTATACATTAAAAAAATTTTGTTATTGCTAAAATGGTTGCAAGAGCTCACTTGATGTTTGGTTACTGATGAAGCAAACATCAAAGAGAATTCAGACCTCTGTGAACAACTTCTGTCTTCAGTGTTACTTCATAAAATACTTCTTTTTTCATGTCTTCATTTTCAGCTTGCAAAATTATCCCCCAAAACTTTTCCTCGCCCACTTTTGTATTTTCTTTGAGAACATTTAAGCTTCATAATCTAAACTTCGGATGTTTCATTTCAAAAACTGCTTCTAATATGAAATATTTTTTCGGCTTCAAATCTATTATATATTCATCTTCATAATGAAGATTTAATTCTTCATATTTTTCTTCTGTCCAAGTGCCCTTAGAAATTCAAACAAAAACAAAGATCAATATCAGTCAGTTTTATTTTATCAAGAATGAAAAGACTCATAGTACATAGAACATAAAAGAGGCTCTTATCACAATTTTAAGATATGAATGAAATAAAATTTAGAGCCATACAGTATTGCTATGAATAGTTAGTCCTGTATTAAATACAATACAGAGAAAAATGATACATTAATAATGAAGCATATTTACAAGCTGACTGCTACCAAAAAAAAATTTGAATATTCACATAGTAAGAATGAATGCACTTAGCTTAACAGTGCTTAATATATGTTATAAGTCCATGAATACATTCACTATCTGAGAACTAAAGAAACATTAAGATAGTACAGCATATCAGTCTAACTCCCAATTCCATCAGTAGTACCCGTACTTACGGGGAGAGTAAGAGCGTGATCTTGAACGAGAGTAGCGATGCTTGCCATAATAAGGCGAAGGCGAGTGGTTTCTGTAACCTCCATCTCTGTGACCACCACCACCACCACCAAATTTAGGGCTGGCAGAAAGAGAAAAAACAAAAATCAATGTCTATAAAGGAAATTCAGCAACATTTTCAAAAATTTACAAGAAGTATACCAACAACTTTGCTAATCCAAATTAACTGACATTATAAAATTGAGTAAATAAACAAAAATTTCTGAGTTAGGAAAATTTAAATTAAATAACACAGAATGAAAAAAAATTCAAAAAAAAAACCATAACCATAATATTCTATTACAACGAAATTAAACTAATTTGAATTCTTTAATAACATACCACGATATTAATTCAAATTTTTGTTAATTTGAAATAAATCTAATTTTTGGTTTATTTAATATAGGATGCCAGTATCAATGAAACCAGAATCATTACACATGAAGTTGCATTATTATAGCTACACAAATTTTTGACCTCGATTCTATAAAATGATTTAGCAGAATGGACTCAAAATATTCTGTATTTATAATTTTAAAAAAAAAACACACCAATGAATATGTAAGATACAGATCAAATTCTATATTATACTTTATGAACTTGTTATATTTGAAACACTAGATCCTATTCAATTTCTTAAAACTGCAAAAAAAAATTATAAAAATCACCTCATTTTTAGTTTTATTATTTTAAAACTGTGATAGAATGAGATGGTCCAATATTCCAACAAACAAAATGATTAAAAAAACTTAAATCCCAAAAAGTTTTCAGTAGCACTAGATACAATTCTTTACACACTATATCAAGCAATATTAGGCATGTCATTCATTTTAATGTACCAACAATAACCATAAAATAAGTTATATACTAAGATATGTTTTTCAACATAACAAATCATAAAAATATTGTATGACAATAAGTTAAATGGCTCAAACACATAATCGTATACTGAAAATGAAATGGTCTAGGTTCTAGCTGCAAACTCAAAGAAAACCTTCCATTACCTTAATTAATCAAATGATCATAGAAAAACAATGGGAAGGATATACATAAAATTAAAAATTATTACCATAGCTAAAAATATGAAATAATTAAGAAATTTTATATTGCACTATGACTACCTCTAATGATACTTTCAAAAGTAACTCGAAAATACACTGTTATACGGCTGCTGAAGGAAAATTGGAGATTATACAAAAAATTTATCTTATTGTAGATTATGAAAAATCCAATTCAAAATGAACTTGATTGGTTGAAATGAATTTATTGAAATAAGAGATCCATCATTGAAGAAATGCTTCTGTTAAAATTCAGCAGCTGTCTAAACCACAATACCAAAAAATCAGTAATAATAATACTAACACTCCCTGATGTAAAGAAGTTGATTATAAGAGTTCTACAGGATGATATACACATCTATTATATATTAATTGTTTTATATGATAAATAAGAATGAAATTAATAATTTTTAATTAAGTTCATATATCTCACTTTAAACACCCAGAATCGCCCTTTTTAAAACCACTAAACAACTATAACATGTGATTAATTAAAACTTGCATAAGATAATGTAACATAAGACCTGGCATAATCTACACTTATTCAAATGGTGAATTAACTTTTGGATTAAAAAAATGAATTTGAGTAGGCCAAATATTTTGACAATCCACTTGACTTCCCCTTCCATACACACATAACCATGCTTGACTGTTGACACTAAGTTTTTAATTTAAAATGATTGTGGAGAAGGGTGGGAGGGGGAAGGTTGCAATCTAAATCCCTTCAACTTAAAGACAAGATACACTATTCAACATAAAAGAATCACCTATTTTATTTAAAATAAAGGCTGCTTACTAAATTTTCAATTCAATTCCTCATTCAATTGAATTATATTTTAGTGTTATATTGAAAGGTTAAAAATGATTATCTACAGGAAATAATAAATATTTTTTATTCCTTTTAAAAGAAAATCCTTTGTTAGAATCCATCATATACTAAGTTTAAAACTTACATAAATAATTCTGAAAATAAGAAATTTAACTAGGACTACTATCTACTAACAATCAATTTCTATAGATACATTTTAAACAATTCAATAAAACAACATTCAGAATTGCATATCCGCATTTACTCATCAATAAAATAAAAAATGAAGTTTCTTACTATGTAGGCTTGCCCATGTATATTCCAGGAGTAGGGGTATGAGCTCTTTTTGTGATAGAAAAATCAACACGTATTTTGCGGCCATCTATTTCTTGGCCATTACATCTGTCTTTAGCCTAAAAGATAAGAATATCTTTTTAGCCTTTTAAAAGAGCAAATATTTAAAATATACAATGGGGGAAAATAAACAATAACTTAATAAATACCAATTTTGCATCTTCAGTTTCTTCAAAATAGACAAAAGCAAATCCTCTTGATCGGCCACTCTAAAAAATATTAGTAGAAAATTAGAATACTAACTCACTTATTTCAATATAATCTAAATTAAAATTAAGGACTAAAAAACTCACCTGAGCATCATAAACTACTTGAACATCTTCAATAGGTCCATATTTTCCAAAAACCTCCCTAAGTTCTCTTTCTTGAGTATATAAACTTAAGCCAAATACTCCTAAGCATCTGCTTGGTTCAGGATTGTCCTATTTTAAGAAGAATATCAATATAACTCCTTTCAAATAAATAACTTAAAGTATACTTTAAAGTAAAATTACAAATTTTAAATCCATACTCTATTTCCAATATGTCTTCGTCGACTTGACATGGGCGAACGATTGTAGCGGGAAGAAGAATAACGGCTCCTGCTGCCACTATAACGATAATAATCATCATAATATGATCGACGTGGGCTGTACTGAGGAGAATACGAATGTCTTGGAGAATATGAACGGCTAAAAAATAAATGAGATAAAACTTTTTTCTTAAACAATGACAAAGGTTTATAAATATTTGTGAAGGGATAACTCAAACCTGTAGATTTTCCTATTATATATATATATATATATATATATATATATATATATATATATATATGCACACACACATATATATATTCAATATCTGAGGAAACACAGAAATAGCATGGAAAAACTAGTTATACCATTAAATAATAGCAGATTTGCTTGTATTTATCATTGGAGAAAACAAAAGTAACAATTCAACATATATTTACATACTTAATTTTTTTCTCTTTTATTATTGCCTAGAATCCCAAAATCATGCATCACTCCAAATTAAGGACTTAGGAGAAATAAAATACAAAATAATATTATTGCTACCATGATGGAAAACATCTAATATTTTAAAGAATTCATATATATAACAATATTTCAATAACATTGCCCTTTTTCAATCACCAGTTTTCTTTTTCCTTTTTTCTCTTTTCTGAAATAATTTAAAAGCTCTTTTAACCTTGTTGAACATTTTTTTATAGCTTTTCTTAAGTTTCTGAATACCTCAAATGTATTAATTTTCCAAGCTGTAGCAAATCTAGTTTATGGCATTATACACAAATTATCTTTCAAAATTCAACAATCATATTCTTTATACTAATTCCATTTTCCAGTGTTACTGCTATGTCTAAATACATTTTTTTAACAATTTTCTAAAAAAAATATAATAATTTAGGCCTAAAAATCATCTATACCAATTTCTTTATCAGATTCTGTATTGAAGATAGCCTTTGCATTCATGTAAGTTTTTATCAGAAAAGTTTCAAACAGAAATCTACATGTTTTGATAGATAGGAGAAATTCACAGTTTGGAATAAATTTGAAGAAAATCAAATATTGCCTTACACTAAATGTAGAAGCAGTTTTTTAAAATAGTAATTTTTTTTAGATAAGATTCCAAGATATTTTTGAAGTATTATTCACAAATATAAGATGAAAAATATGTAAAATAATTAAATGCAAAAAAAATTATTTAACTTTCAGTTTTAGTAACTGTATTAGTATTTGCAGCTATGGTCACAATTGAAATCTTTTTCCCTTAGAAATGAAGAATGAACTAAACAGATTTCAAAAAAATAAAAAAATCCAGCACTTTCTAAAATTTCCAACTTTTAGCCCTTTAAACTATACCTTTTTCAGAAATCAATAAATTCAACTCTATATATATGTAACTTATACTGTAACTATCTAGATAGAGCTGTATTTCTAACACTGCTTTGGTTTTGGAAGCAAAATTAATTTTTTTAGAAAACATCAAATATTTTTCATATTAAGAAGTACCATAATAGATTTAAATTCTTATCCAAGAGCAAATGATTAATTTCTTTTTTAAAGTAATTACTTGGACAGACAAAATAATTAAATAGAAAGAAAAATACATTTAGAAATTGATCTCCAAAATATACAAATAATTGATAAAAAAATATAATTTAGTGTCCTTTTAATGCCAAAGCACAAATAAAGATTGCACACAAAATCAACACTTCAGCTAAACAGTTACAATTACTGCTTTCTACATTAAAATTGTGATATTTTAATGATTGTCTCAAAAATTTTTTTTTAACTTTCAAGAGCAATATTGCTGCTTATCCAGCTGGCTGCCCTATTTAGTTACGCTGAGAGTAAAATTTAAAGCATACAATGTCTTCACCATCTGAAGAAGGCAAGGGGTTGAATTTTTTCAACTTATAATTTTCATTAAGACACCAAAAAGGTTCTTATAAAGTGGGGGGGGACAGAAAAATCACGATGAAAATAGTACGAAACTTTTCTTACTTTCAAACCAAAAAATTTTCATATCTCCACCACCAAATGAGCAAGACTTAAGCTAGTTTCTACCCAAGACAATGGGTTTAGGCTTAAGATGTTTTCGACTGATTATTTCAATCGAACCTATTTTCTGAGTGTTTTGATGCATTTAAAATTAAGCATTAATTTTTTTTGGATTTAATTTGTACTTTTGAATTAAAATAAAAGAAATTTAAAATTTCTAATCACATTACACCAACTGACATAGAAAACACATGCATTTGTATTGTCCCAATTAACATTGAAAATTCACACATATGCAGTATATTGTAATTGTTGACAACTTTGTTTTCATTTTAATTAAAAGTTAATAAACTAGATGATACTATGAATTATCATGGAAACCATCAGATTAAGAAAAGAATTACAAAAAATGCAAGGAATTCCACTGGAGATCAATTCTTAAATTAAAAATACTTACTATTTCTAAAATGCATACTGGCAATTAAGTATTGCAAAAGAATAAATAGTTTCTGTTCACATTCACATTAAAAATTGCATCATAGTGTCTTATTAGCAATAAAAAATATTAATTAACATACAAAACTATATTAAAATATTTAATTAATATTTTCGGTACTTTTCCATCAGCTGGAAACAAATGCCATTTAGTTATGAACCAAATACGAGTCAAGTCACCAAGATAAGATTCTAAATCATTGGCAATTTTCCCCTTGCGCCTGGTTAATGGAAAAGTATCATTTTTAAATTTATAATTTTATTGTTATGTGCAACTAAAACTATAAACAGTATTAGAGTTGCCATAACATTGTTTTGAGAGGTTATCATATTGGCAACTAACTCAGGGACACATTAAACTATACTTTATCCAAATAAATTTTCAAGTATATTTTGGCTACTATTCAATATTACATGAATTATATGACGCTTAGATAAATTATATATATAATGTGTAGTTAGTTGCAAGTTGGATATTAATCGTACATATTTTTTTAATGATATTATACACTAATAAATTTATAGGGACAACTAATATTTGCCCATGGCATATGGTTAATAAGCACAAAGTATATCTTATCAGGTTGAAAACTAACCTTAAAATATATTAATCAATAACTTTGCTTGTATATACAATACACACACACCTTAATTAAGATAAAAAGTATTTTAAAACGAAACAATATGCTGCACTCATAGCAAACTATTTTATATAAATAAATGCAAAATAAAAATATTTTATATTACCTCCTGCTTCGGCTCCTAGAGCTGCAAAAAGTAAAATAAGTGTTATTAACATCTCATTAAAGAGCTATTACAAATAATTTAACAATAGTTACAATTACTCACTATCTGCGATGTCTAGGACTGCGAGACCTGGATCTGCTGTAATGTCGATAGCGATGTCCCCTGGATCGACTTCTAAAACATCAAAATTTAATAAATTTTAAAAATAAAAAACAAAAGTTACATATTGTATATATATAAAGCTAAATTTCCAGATAAATCTCCTTCCACAATCAAAAACAGCTTCAAAACATATAAAAGGCTTAAAGTTGGAAATATAAACAATTTAGTTCTTTTAATTTCCCCCGACCAAGGAAAAAAAAGATAAACACGTTAGTTGCATCCCCCCCATCGAAGAAAACCAATCTACTTATAAATCAAACATAATTGTTCATTTATTCATATCTATTTTATAAAGTTAATAAAATAGCATAAAGTTATCAACAAATAGTCAAGTTTAAGTCGAATGAAAATAGTTAATAAATTATGAATTTTAGTTGATTTTTACCATGTCAGAATATGTTGTCCTTGGGATAAGGTTTTTGGTATCAACAAAAATCCATAAACGAAAATTAAAAATGTTATTATCTGCACAAGCATCTCAAAGAATCAGATTTTAACAACGCGTTGCCATCCCATTCACAAAAGCTCCGATTTTAAAAAAATAAGTTAATCACTACAGCAAATAAAACCCAGAAAATGTCATTTTAAGGACATGATTATATGAATTGAAATAAATTGGAAATGAGATTATTTTAAACAATAAATGCAAGTTTTTTTTTTGATCCTTTGCAATACTTCAGTGACTCATTCAATGACACCATTAAAATGAATAAAAATATAATTTAATTTGCAAGAAATTATGGTCCGACATGATGCACAGAAATATGTATAGCAGATTTCATTTTAATCTTTATATCTACTTTATTTTTTTTTTCGCAAAATGCATTTCTAATTTTTGTAATTTCAAATTTTCGTGATACAAGTAATTGATTAAACTTTTACTGTGTCCTAAACATTCAGACTATTTGATATAATATATAAACTGAAACAAAATTAACAGAAAGAAAACAATTCCAGGAAATGGTGGTAGATGAAAATTTCCAAGTTATGATTAATTATATTTATAATATAATGAAACTGCTCTCTTATCTATCATAATACTGGCTTGAACATGCTTATTTGACTTCAAAATCTATTATAAGCACTATTTCAAGACCCCATCCCCCCAATAATAATCAATGAAAAATAAAACCAGAATATCAATTCTATTTTTTACTTTCATTTATATATAATCAATAAAATCTCTTAAATTGTATTTTTGGAATATATGAAAAGAAATAGTTTCCAAGTATATCAAAACAATAATAAATTCATATGCATGCTTTAGAATGAAGAGATTTATAAGCAATCAGAATTATTTTGTTATTAATAATCAAGATTCAAACCAAAAGCTATTAATTAAGATACCACAAATTATTTTTTAGTTATAGCTTACAACAATCCTTAAACTTAGATTTAATGATAAGTGGATATGTCATCTAAAAAAATTCATTCATATAATTATAACTGAATGTCTTAGATGTCTTAATACAGTTAATGAATTCCGATTTTCTTTATTATGGGAGAGGAAGAGGCAAGGGGACACTATATTATAATATTAACACTTCAGAATTAGAAGCAAAATTCATAATTAGTAACAAAATCGATACCTAATTCAATAATGGGGCAGATCAGTTATGATTTTAGAAGGTTTTCCACACACCCTTCTTTTTACAAATTAAGTTTGAAAATTCTGCAATTACTGCATTTTACAATACATGCAAGATTGAACTGTTATAGATATAAAATGTCAATTTATCAGCAATTAAGCATGAAGTTACTAAGAATATGATATTTTTATAGAAATATAAATTTGCATTAGATTTTGAAAAGTTCATTTATTTCTTTAAACCTAATCCAAATATACTTTAAAAGAATACAAATTCAATAATTTATTCACAAATATTACATTTTAAGACAACATGACAATTTGCAATTTCTAACAGTGTTGAATTTAAAAAAAACTTAATACTACATAGTTTTTCACAATAATATAATATATCCTATGATTTCTTTATAACTTACTTATAAGGTAAATTTAAATCTAAATAAATTACTAATAATTTCAAGATATAAAATATCAAAAGATCTTGCGTAAAATAACTAATTCATGCTTTTATTAATGTACTGACATTAATAAGCCTTAAATAACAATTCAATTAACACTAACCTTTGACCTTCAGTTTCAACTTCATCAGCATTTTCAATTGTTTTACTACACACAAGAAAAATTGGTTTAAATTTAAGAATACATAATTTTAATACAAAAGAGTGTGGGCTATGCATCACTTATTGCATTTATAAAGAAATATTAATATAAAGTAGAACATTATTTAAATCAATATATAATAATACTGTATACTTTGGGATTTAAATGATCAGGAATCAAGCCCATTTTATAACTGCTTTAATGATTCTTTTTTTTTTCTTTTTTTTTACAATTCAGAGTAAACAGAAAAGGTTATAAAAGCTATACCTAATAATTGGTTCTAGTAGGATGAACTAGTGATAGTATAAATTAATTATATATTTATATATTATTTAATTTCAATATCTAACAAAATAAAAGAAGATCCCCGTTTTTCTAGTATTATGAAAATAGAATCAAGTTTTACTTAATAAAACTGAGTTCACATTAATTATCTTACATTAACTTATATTGACCAATCAAAATTTTCCAAACTTTTATTAACATAGAAACAAAAGATAATTTAACAAATATATTTTTGAAATAGGCAATTAACTTTTCCCTTCCAATCATATAGTTTAAACAAAGTGGGTAATACCTTTATCTGGGAAGGAAAAATAACGAATTCAAATGGAATTATAGCAATTTTAAGGATTAGTAACTGCATTGTGTACATACCACTTTCTACATCATGCAACTTAAGACAGAATGACTTTATGCAGTTTTCTTCATCTATTAAATTTTAATGATTTTTTATTTAACAAATGTGCACTTGAAATTTAAGCTTTTTTTTTAATTATAATTTTTTCCAGCATTCACATAAAAGATTGTACAGAGATAAAATTGGTATTCTTGATTTATTTTAAATAACTGCATTAAAATAATGTTTGAATAAATACAAGCAACTTACAGGAACTAAAGTCTTAATTGCATAAATAGTACTAAAAATACAGAAAAGAATCAACTTTAGTAATAACCTTGATCGAGAGTAGGACCTGCGCCTGCGAAAAGAATGAGATCTGGAACGACTGCGGCTTCTACTGCGAGATCGTCTTTCTTCATCAACCTGATGGGATGGGGAACCTTCAGGAGAAGGAGTTTTTTCTTCTAATGATTGTCTATCCGAGTTGTTACCAACAGCATCTGGACTGTTCTATAAAAAATAAAATAAAAATTATATCCAGTAAAACAAAAATGCTTACAGAGTTACGTAAAAATATTAAATAAAATGTTATAAAGCTAAGTGATTTATCAAACGTTGGTTAAAGTGATCATTAGTGTGTCCTCGAATTTGTCGCCAATAGGCAAACCAACAGAACGCTCTTGTAGCAACCCTATGCTGTTTTGTTTACTACTTTTAACAATGGATGAGTTGAACATGAACTACCACTATTTTAAGAAAAATGTTAAATTAAAATTTAAAATATTAAAGATTTTAATTTTGTTCTTTATTATAATTAAAAGCTTTTTTAAACTATTAAGACGCTGCAATTTAATTCTTAATGTGAACACAAATTACGACCTTTATTCTTTTCAAATTTTTAATAGTCAATATGTGCTTTAAAAAAATCGTCTGAATTCGTATTCTACGAAATCGTATACATTCTCACTTTTTAAGTAAGATCCAATGGAATTCTTAGTTCTGATAATTAATTTTCTTTCCTCTAATGGTTGGTTTCCTTGATAATTTGCTATACCAGTAGTTGTGCAAGAATAGTGGAATGGAAGACAGTATTTCGAATCGAATGGGTGAAGGGCAAGTGGAATATACATATTCTTTATTGGCGACTTGGCACAGCAAGAGGCAAACTAAATATCACTTTTACCCAAACATTTCTTATGATTCCCCAGAGAAAAATTCTTGGAATAACTAAGTTTGTTCCATTTAAGAAAAAAGTATTCACATAAAGAACTGTTAAAGTACAAATTTACGTGACACACCATACACAAAAAAAATCTCATTTTATCAGTAGGATTTTCCATAATAACTATTTAATCATCATAGTGATATAAATCTATTGTCACCCAACATTTGTTTTAGATTACTGAATCTATAATTTGCTTGCTATATATATAAAAACATAATTACTTCTTTCAAAACTAACAGGACATACCAACAAACTTTTACATATTTTACTTTTTTGTTTTATTACATTAGTGGATTTTTTTCCAAGAAATATTTTTAATTATAACTGTTTCTAAACTGCTGTTAATTAGTTTTTCATCTAGTTTTAATAATAAATGTTGTCCATAAAAAGTTAAAAACTTTCACCTAAAGAAAGACTATTAAGTAATGGTAACAATGTATAATTCAGAAATGAAAACTAATAACTGGAATAATGATTGCAGTTACAGATTATTTCCATTTCAAAAATTAATATTCTGATTAAACAATTACTGTACACAAAGAAAAAATGAATGCATTTGCATTTCTTTCCACAAATGAAAGGATTGCTGTAAGTTAAAAAACAAAATATTACGAATTGAATATAAATACCATATTAAATATGTTGCGCGAGCGACAAGTACAACAATACTTTTCATAATGAAAGGAAAGAATATCGATTTACAGTTGCCTTTCAGAACATATATCTCATATTTACAAACTATATGGATGAAATGTATAGAACATCCAACAAAAATTTCCGACTAAAATTTATATAGGTTAAAGTGAAAGCCCACTTGTGTCAATTTTTCACAGATAACGACCAGGTGAAGGTTTAAAGTAGAAAGAAATTTGTGACGCCTTTTGAGAGGGAAAAAAATATTTTAAATCAAGTAATAAATAAAATTTATTGCAATAAAAATTAAGGAATCGCAGCATAAAATGACAACTTTAAAATACTTAGAACAATGAAACATTTCATTTCAACATAAAACAAGAACACAAAAAGAACAATAAAAATAACAACTATTTAAAAATAGAACAACCAAATACCTCACGATCACTCATAATTGACTCTTGTAAAAAACACCGAGAATATTAATAACGGTAACAAAGAAAACAAATCAACAATGAAGCAACCGGCGTAGAAGGTAATAAAATTTTCTAGAATAAACTTCAAAATGGCTACCGCGGGTGAGAAATAATAGTCTCAAACGCCAGACGCGCGCTCACACTAGTCTTTCGAAAAACCTTGAAAATATTATGGCAACTTCATTTCAATTACCGAATAAATACACGAAATTTTTGCAAACGAAAATTTAAATTCTGATTTTCATTTTTTTTATGCTTTAAATATTTTCTCAAGGAAAAAAAATCATTTCGTCATTGTTTCAATGATTTGGAGATTTGTTACTTTGATATTTATATTTAATTATATATTTGTAGTAGGACGCTTTAATGATAGATATCAGAAATTTCTAAAAGTTTCAGAAAGAAGATAGAGATACTAAAAAAAACATAAGCACATAATTTTGGATAGATTAAAAATAATGTAAAAGAATATTATGACTATTTATTATTTTAATTGCCATGCATATTAGGTGATATTATTCTTTACTCCCTGTTCCTTTTTAGTTTTGAAGGAAATCGAATTTTTGTTGGATTCAAATGTTTTATTTTTAAAAAATATGGATTTTTTCTTAGTTTAAAGTTAGAAAAATTTATTTGATTTCGTTTTGACAAAGAACTGATAAACATTAAAGCAGGAGTGTTACAGCTCAAAGAAAAGTTTATTTTCATATGTAAATTTTGTTCAAAGTCAAGGATTTTCGATTTCATGATCATAATTTTTTTCTTAAGGTCATATTTTTTTTCTGAAGTGAATTAACAATTTCAGTGTTTTTTTGGGAAAAAATTCAATCCAAATGTAATTAGAATTTTTTCTGAATCGCATAATATTTTTGTTGTTTTAGTTATAATTTAGTGTCACCTACACTAGGGTAAGTAATGAAAGTGAAATTAATTTTAAACGTAATTAGTTCGCTCATTTGAAAAATTCTTGAAAGATTTTTATATTATCTTTTTATTTAAATAATGTATTTGTAAAGACTAATTGAAGTATAAAGTAGGCATGCTTTTTTCTTGAATAATCATAGAATGTTCAATTCCATTAATCAAATTTAAATTACCTTGTATTTATGTACTACTTAAAGGAATATAGAGATTATTATAATTTAAGAAATTTATTAAAATGCAGTCTTCTGTACCAACAACAACATTCGCATAACTTTTAGATTAATATTCTGTTTATCATTTATTTTATTTTGTAAATATTACTTTCTCTACTTTCTATAACATAGCTAATTTCTTTGATAAATAACTTTATAGAAATATTTCAAACATTTGATTCATATATACTTCAGTAAGTATTTCAGTAAACTTGTATGTCTGACCTGCTTCCTAAATAGCAAAAGTGTAATGCTATATTATTACTATTATTTTTTCTAATTCTGCACTGCAACTTATTGGAGTTTTTTTATGTTTGTAAAATAATTTTAAACTAAAAAAAGTATCTTTATATAATTTCTTTTCTTTTTTTTTCTTTTACTTAAGCTCTGCAGTAAATATGCATATAACTATATATTCAGATCCTTATATTATATTTCCTTACTGAATGATTGTAAATTTGAAGTTATTACAATTGTCATTAAAGACTTGATTATCTTTCAATGATTTAAAATTGCTTTCTTCATGGTTAAAACATTTGAAAGAAATGTATGGTGATAATAATAACATACACTTCGAATTTCTTAATCACAGAAATTCACTCAAATTGTGTCTATACTCTTTGGCCACAACACTGCATACATAATGTACTTTTTATATGAAGGCTGTAAATATTGTAGTATTATCAATTTTGTTCCAATTATAGGAAGAAAAAAAACTGTTTAGCTCTATAATAAGGAACTAGAAATAATGTTTGTATAAAAATAATCAATTAATATTTCCTGTTATAAGAAATTATTATTTTTATTCTTTTTATTATATATTCAATTTTGAAAACTGTTTGCAAAACATTACAATAATGATTCCAAAGCAAGTGTTTTTAATGCCAAAGATAAATAATTTTTCATTATATACTTACTTACTCGCATGCATAACTTAAGAAACAAAATAAAATGTAAGCACATTTTATTTAAAAATGTATTGTTATTTTAAATTAATGTAACACAATTTTGAAATAAATAAAACAATTTTATGGAGCGTTCATTAACTGTTTAGAAATGCTCATTTTGTATTCAATAATTTATCACTATAATCTTAATGCATTGTATTTATTGTTAAAAATGTGTGACATTTTAATATTTGTTCTAGGGAAGAGAAAAATCTGATTAACAAGTGACAGGTTTACTTGATGGGCACACCTAATTGTTGTAGCCTCACAAGCAGTTTCCAATAAAGACTAATGGTCTCAAATAATGCATTCTTTTATGAAATTTCAATTTCTGGAAAACAAACAAAATATAGCTTACTCTGATATATAATTTTAATCCACTATTTAATGTATAAATATGTATGGGTGATTTTCAAATTTAATACATTTTTGATGTCCGAATGTTTGTTTTTAAATCTCGAAAATTATCTTCCTGTGTTTTGCGAGTTTATTTTATACTGAAATACATACCTTAAGAGATAATTGTGTATAATATTAAAAATATATTCCTTAAAAAAATTTAATACCATTTTTTAAAAAAACTGAAGAGCTGAAATAATGGCTGTCCAAAATGAGAAAATCAAATTTCTCTTTCATAAATGACACGTTTCTAATTTAATCTAAGTTTTCAAAATATGTGTGCTTAAATACATATTTTGTACTTTATTAAATTTATAAATATTTTTTTATTTAAGCAAATTTTTTAATACCTAAAAATTATTTTTATTGTCCGAGAGAATTGTCAGGTCTGTTACCAAAGGTAATTATTTACAAAATCACTTCATATAAGTGCCACAATTTTTTAATAAAGCCTTCATGATTCCTTGTGCAGCAAAAGTCATTTTAAAGTTTAAAGTTAAGCTAACAGGATGTTTTAAAGAAGTTTTGGATTCTACTGAAGTTAGTATTTTTTTATGTTGTCAGATTTGTTACCTAGTTTAAATACTTTAATTAATTTGCTCATCTAAAATGCTTGCTACAAAATAATTACTATTTGAACTGTATTTAAGCCATAATGTTTTAAGCCTAAAAATTGTAAACATGGTATCAAAAGAATAAATAATAGTCAATTTGTCAGGTCTGTTACCAATAAAAAGACTGGACATGACCTACAGCAACAATTTTGTTTTTTACATAAAGAAGGAATGGAAACTTAAATGTAAAAATTAATTGAATAGTGTTGTATCAATGATTTAAACTCAAAATAAATGTTGATGTAAATTTATATGAATTAAAGTGCTGGCCTTTTATATTACTGTTTTTTTTCATAGTGCAGATGTAATATATCTGTTTCTAGATTTGTTTCAAAGAATACAAAATGTTATCAGGAAACTTTAACAAATAAATTATAAACTTAATAAGCTTATAAAATATTTTTTAAAAATAATGTTACCGAAAATATTTTAGCTAAGATTGTTTCAGTTCTGATATAAATTTTTCTATGACGTTGAACTTTTTTAAAAATTTATTTCGATGTAAATATGGATGGAACAAGTACACAGTATAAGCAACAAAAAAAACTTATTTGTTTAATGAACAGTTATTTGACCATAACTTCACCAAAGGCACTTGAATTTTTTTTGAAAGTGGGCATGGAAAAGGAGCAGCAGACGGTATTGGTGCAGCATTAAAACAGGCTGCTGATGATTTAGTTGCACATGGGACAGATATTTGTGATGCTGAGTCCTATTGTCTCAAACTCAAATCTAACACATGTATTCATTTATTTTTTGTAACAGAAGATGACATAAATAAAATCAAAAATAATCTACCTGCCGAAAGACGTATTCCGAAGTTGACAGAAACTAGAAAAATGCACCAAATTGCAACTGAAAAGAAAAATGAAATATTCTATAGAAATGTCAGTTGTTTTTGTTTGAAGAAAAACCAGCAGAAAAAGTCAACAGGGGCTTTCAATCAGGGATTTTGCAAGTGTTATAAACCTAAAAAATTTGTTATGAAATTAAAAAAAGGAAAAACAGAAAAGACCCAAACTTCTACTGCAATTTTATCAGATAATGATGATGATATTTCTGTTTCAACGAGCAAAATAAAAAAAGACGTGGTCCCATTAGCCTGTACTATTGACAATTTCTCGCCTGATGATATCCATGACGGGGTATATCTTCTTGTTGAATTTACTGGAGAAAATAGAAGAAAATATAAATATACTTATGCTGCTATAGCCCAAGGAAACGTTGAAGAAGATGGTGAATTAAAAATTATGTACTTAAATGCCGTAGACGAAACAAAGAGTTTCCAAGTGAATAAAAGTGATGCTTCTTATGTTCCATATGAACTAATCAAATCCATAATACCTGCAGCTAAAAGGACAAAGATTATACTATGAGTTCCCAAATGCATTAGATGTTTTTGGAAAGCGTTAAAAAATTATTATTTTTCACATAATTTTTTCCTGCTTGAATACCAAAATGTTACATTAATTTAATTAATAAATAGAAATTAGTTTGTAATTATTGTATTTTTGTTTGAAAATTATAATTTTTAGAAAATACTTAAACATTTATGTTTCTTAAAGTCAGGTCTGTAACCCAATGTCAGGTCTGTTACTTTGTGACAAAATATATTTTTTAAATAAGGTTTTACATAGAATATCAAAAAAGAGGGTCATATGACAGATACATGAAACCTTTTAATGAATTATTTTAAATATACAGTATAACATAAATTTAAATCGTTTAAGAGAAAAAATAAAATATTAAAACAAAAATAAAGTAACAGAACTGACATTTACAATACAAAAAAAATAATAATAAATATTTTTTTATTAAAAAATGTATAATAAACTTTTATTTTAGACCAATTTCTTACAACAATAACAATTTAGATATTAAAAAAATTGTTATTCTGTATTGAAACTTTAAAAAAAAATGTTCGATAACAGACCTGACTTTTTTTGTTTTTTAGTGACTTTTAAATACCTTACAGGTCTGAATTCAAATTTAATTTTATTGCTGATCATAAAATCATCTACAGGACACATGTAGAAATTAATGTCAATCAACAAGAATAATTAATTTGAATTTTTATTTTTAAAAAAATTTAAACTTAAAAATGAGTCAAATTTGAAAATGACCCATATATATAAATATTACAATTTGGGTGAAAGTGAAGTTTAGTGTGTCTTTGCTGCTCCAAAGATGCCAAGTTGCCAATAAAGATGGTGGACAAATTAAACAAACACTTCTGCTGAACAGTTACAGTTACTACTTTTTGAAATATAATTAGGATTTTTTACTGATAAGTCATGTTTTTTCAGATCAGGCTGAGCCTGTCTGTTGGTTGCAAGGCAAAAGTTAAAGCATGTGATGCCTTTGGCATCTGTAGAAGGCACTGAGCAGAATTTTTTAACTTAAAAATACATTCTGCTGCTTCTAGCAACCAGAGCGGGAACATAGTAGCTTCACTAGCATGTTTAACTTAAGGACTATGTGGATAACAGGATCAGTGCATACAAACCTCCTTTCCTAACTTCGTCAACTTGTAAGAAATTAAATATATTTCATTCACTTTTCATCCTTTCTAAAAGTTCAAAAAACTTCCTGCTATTCTATTCACCAGACATCCATTTCTTGCACAATTACCAATATCACAAATTATCAAGAGAAAACCATCAGAGAACAAAAAGAACTGCAAAGAGAGAGAGAACTGTAAAAAATTTCATCACAGCTTATTTTTAAAGTAAAAATGCAGATGATTTCATAAAGTAAGAGTTAAGACCATTTTTTAATGAATTCTTACTTATGTCATCATTCTGACAGTTAAAAGTCACAAAAGAATAAATATTTTCTGTTCGTATTCAAATTAAAAATAAAATTATAGTATCTTATTAGTTATTTAAAAAAACTTAATAATAATAAAGAACAAAATTAAAATCTTTAATCGAAATTTTTAATATAATGTTTTTTATATAAATAGATGAAGTTTATATACAGCTCAATCATTGTAAAAAGTAGTAAAGAAAACAGCATTAATGTTGCTAGCAGAGCATTCTGTTAGGTTGCCATCTTGGCGATAAACTCGGGAGGCACCTAATCTTCACTTCTGCAATAATTTGTTTTATCAGTATTTAGGGTATGAGCCCCTACCACAATAACCACTAAAAGAAACTTGTTTGAATAAATGGTTACTATTTTCTCATGCATAATTTGTTTAAAATTTATGCTTCATTAGGATAGTTGTAAGTATTAAATTCAGTTGCATGTATTGTAGCTCTTTTGTTATGTATTTAAAATAGAACTTTTGAGTCATTTATTTATTCTTACACTTAATCATTTCTGGTAATCAGTTGTTTTATGAGAAATATTGGTTGTGTTTTTCTGTTAAATTTTTTATTTATGACTTGATGTTCAATGGGCACTTCAGTGAAATATTTTAAGCATAAAATTTGAATAGAGATGCAATCTATGATAGTGAAATAGCATTGCACATATTCTCTTTATCATGTACATGAATCTTTTAGGGAAATCAAATTTCATAACATCATGGTGCCACTGAAACATTTCAGTGATATATTTTCTTTTTATACATTGCCTTTTGCAGTATTGTAACATCATTTTCTTCTTACTCCAGTAAACTGGCAAGGTAATTAATAATCTTTCTTTACCTTTCAACTGCTGAAAAAAGAAAATATTTGAGTACACAATAAAAACAATTAAAATCTTGTTTAAAATTCGGTACAAATAATTTTACGAGTTTTGTCAAACCATTGAGACACCATTTTATGATGCCAATTGGTATGATTTTATTTTTTTAGCATAAAATAATTTTTTAAATATAAAAATGATTTTGTGATTTTCTTTGAAGTTATGCAGAAAAATGTCCAAATCTTGCTGAACTTCTAATTAATTTAAATCTTTTATTTAAAAAAAATCCATCTGTAGTGTATAGCTTTAGAATGATGACTACGGAGTTGTGACTGTCTCGACATAGCTTCTCCCTGGGGTCTGGCGATTCGGGGCCGGCGGCCCCCTGGACTGTCGGCCTTTCCTGGCCGAAGTTCGTTGGGTGGTAAGGTTCGCTTGCAGGCCTCCCCTGAGAGCTGTGTAAGACCCTGGTTGTTGAACGGCCATGGGGGAGTGTTCCTGCTCTTTCTGTAGTGTATAGCTCCATTTTCAAAGTATATTGTTCTAAATTTCGACAAACTGTCTGGCTTTAGAGTACTGACATACATACATCTTTTTTATTAACTAAGCACCTTAAGCAATTAACTTGTTCACCTATCTAATTAGTTAAAGAAATTCAAAAGATTTTTACAATTGTCATTATTGTTATCTATACTTATTATTTAAAATTAAAGCAATGAAGTACTTTTTGAAATTTCAGAATATGATGAAGTTATTTTCAAGAATAAAGCAATGGATAAATTTTAGTTACAATAAACTAAGATGAATAAATGACTATCACAAAACAAGTAAAATGTGAACTATTAGATAAATGAATTTATATGAAAGTCAAAAAATATAATTCAGATTCAATAAGAATCAAAAAACAGATTGTCTTTTGGGATGTTTCAATTCACATTATGAAGCTTAACAGTTAGTAAATTTGATGTTGGCAAGATCTTAAGTAAATTCATTTATCTATTGCTACTTTTTAGATATTGGTTCAAATTTCTTGTTACATTATTGAAAAAATTTCAAATGCATTTCAAATTTTTAACTTGAAAATAAAAATAAATAAGAATTTAAAAAAATAAGAGAAAAGAATAAAAATAAATAAGAGAAATAAAATAAAAATATTTACTGAAATAAAATTTTAAAAAAGATGAAAATGAAATCTGCTATATATATTTCAATGTATCCTGTCAGAACATAATTTCTTGAAGAGCCAAACGCCACGTGCTTGAGCAAGTTAAATTATTATATTTTTTTTTTTTCATTTTGATTATTTCATTGAATTTGTCACTTTAATTTTGCAAAACGATCATAAAATTTTTTCTCACATTTAATGTTTAAAAAATATCACATTTTCTATTTATTTCATTTCACATGTGCTAAAAATAACATTTTTCCAAGTTTTATTTGCAGTAGTCATTAATTAATTTTTATTTAATCAGAGCTTTTGTAAATGCAATTGCAATGTGTTATTAAAAGCTTATTTTTTGAGATGCTCGTGCAGATAATAAAATTTTTATTTTTCGTCTATGGATTTTTGTTGATGCTGCAAACCTCATTCCCAAATCAATATCATGTTCTGGCATGATAAATAGATAATCCTTAGTAATTAAAACCAGAATTAGAACAAGGCTCGAAGATTAACATCTGCAAATAGATAATCTTTATATGTTTGTAAAATAAAATGTAATGCTCTCTTAACCAAATTTATTGAAAGAATTGTTTGATTTACAATTTAAAATAAAATTGGAGATTTGATGTAAGTTCATACAAAAACAGATGCTATTAAATTTAATATTAGTAGTAAATAATTTTGTAAAATAATTTTTTAAAAAAATAAATAAATAAAAAGTGGGAATCTGAGGGACATATTACCAAATTCAGAAATATCATCTGTACCAAATTTGGAACAGCCAACTTTCTGTTCTGTTGATTTCTAAAAAACAGATTTTAATTCTAGTATTGGAAACTAGTAGCATATATATTTGAGAAAACATATATATGCCATATTGCCAGTTTATCACTAGAAATTCAATTACAATTTAAACACATTATTCTTTAAACAAAACTGAGATAAAATTCAACAATCTGGGCATTGTAAAGAATATGTATTATAAACTTGTGAAAGAAATTTTCTTTATTTCTCGTAGCATATTTAAATTTATTCAGTCAAGCAGCTTTTCATTTTCTATACTTATAGTTCTTGGAAGACTTAACAAGATTTAATATTAAATTTCTCAACTGGTTTGTTCTCTATTAGACTGTGAATGCTCTAAAATTTGATAATAAATGTCCTTTTAAATATTATATCTATATATATATATATATTCAATGCATTTAAAGATGTGAGGAATGTGGTATGATTTAAATTGAGAAATTTGAGCTTTATGCTCTCAGGAATAAGTAAACTTTGGTGGTGGCATGATTTTGCAGCTGAATTATTCCCAGGAATTATTTTTATTCACTCGTATATTTAAAATTCAGAATTTATTTTAAGTTTTGAAAAAAGTTGTTACTAAATGGTTATTTGAATTTGATTGTTAAGAAATAATTAAAAAATAACTTTTTTCTTTCAACTTAGTACTTTTTTTAGTTAAGTAAACATGTTTTTTTAATGGAGACTTTTAAATAACAATTTTTATTTTGTCTATTTTTAATTTTGACTGATACTGTTTTTATTAATTTTGTATTGAACTGTGAAATCAAAGCAGTCTTGGATGAAAGTTGGACTGTAGTTAGGTCAAGCACTTTGATTTTCCCCATCATCAATGTATTATAGTAATATATTTCTTATGTTTTCCTTTTTTGTGGATAGCATCATATTAGTATACATTAAGACATAAGATTTATCTGTTCTTTAGTTCAGAGGATTACTAAAGTTTTAATAACTTTCTAATTGTATGTTTATTATTAAAATATGATGTGTATTTAAATGTAAGTAACCTGATATGTGATAAATTTTAACTCTTTATTCTTAGAGTGTGATCTAAAGGTCATAATAACTTACTTCAATTAGGTGTAAGCAGTGAAAAAATTATTGGATTCTGATTAAATAGTTAGATTCTAAGGATTCTAATTAAAATTAATGTAGAAAAGTATTAGAGCTCAAGTCATGGAAGAGGATTTAAAACTTAGGTGATAGAAAAGTGAAAATGTCAATAGTTATTAGAAAAACTTTGTTGTTACCTCCCCTCCTCCCTTTTTCCAGTTATTAGAATTTATTATGAATATATGAAACAGAGTGAAGTTAGGAAAACAAGGAAGCATTTTAGCAATTTTTGATACTTAAAAAAAGTATTCTTTTTTTTTTTTTTTTTGTATTCTGTATTTTTTTTATTAAGAAAGAGATGTGTAGAATGTTTATAAATAAAGTATATAAGATTTTCTATTTGTTTATTGCATTATTGTATTGCTATTTGGTAAGCTTTTATCATTATTTTAAGAGTATATATAATTTTTGTTGATAGTTTTCTACTTAGCAAGTAATTTTTTTACTCTGATCATTTGTTTACCATTTGTTGTTGTTACTATAAATGAATTTGAATGGTCTGTGTCTTACTCATATGCTCAATTAATACTTACAATTTTTAATTTAGTGCAAATTTATGTAATTTTTCTTTTGTTATTCCATTCAGTGAGAAGTAATTTGAATATTCTGTGTATATCTTTAAAAAGGAAAATTTGAAAAGTTTAATTCCTTTAGTTATTAATTTTTCATTTTATTTCTTTATTAATGAATTTATTTTGTTTTTACATTCTAATTTAATTCTTTAAAGAAAAAGATTTTTTTAGATATCAGATAATTATATGAAGCTTCTTATAGTGAAGCCTTTGGAGTACATTTGAATCGATAATAGTATAAGTCTGAATGCTATGAAATATATTTATAAAATGTCTCTTAAATCTTAGATATTTATAAATATATTATAGAACTATTTTTCCCTTGCAGATTCTATGGCAATTCACATAGATTATGCCTGTTAAATAGCATTTATGGAGTGATTTGATATCATCTGTAATTAGATCATTTTTTATTGGAAATCACTTTAATTAATTCATAATATGGTATCTCCACATAAGGAAGATGATGAATTACCAGATAAAAATGTTGCTAGAGACTTTTATGCTAAATATGAACCAAAGGAAGTTCTTGGAAGGTAAATATTATATCCTTTCCTTTATTTAAAAACTAGATAGATAACTAAAGTTGTCCAGATTTTGTTGTGAGCAGAATTGGTAATTAGATAGCATGCATGGATAAAAATTCCATCGTCTTAAAGCTTGTGAAATTATTCCGCACAATGAATAGTTTTAAGCAGGAATAGGATTCTTCTGCGATTTCCTGCATTTTCTGGATATCACACTTTTTTTCCTCTTTTAAAAACATCTGTAGTTCAATATATGAAAAGGACTATTTTAATTATGAGACAAAATTGCTAATAGACAAAAAGATTATTCTGGTAAGAAATCAAATCCAAGGAAAAAATTATTGTCAAAGAAAATGTCTAGAAAAGCTACCAAATTGTTAAGAAATATGTAACTTAAGAAATATTTCCAGGTCTTTGGACTTTCTTCTAATCTGAAGCTTGTATACAAAATAAAGCTGATGCTGTGCAGGACAGCATTAGCTTTATTTTGTAAATAAGATTCAGATTTGTATAAATAATTTTATCTATTTAGCTATCTATTTTTTTAAACAGATAGTTAGATTTGTGTGAAGAAACTTATTCAAAATAAGTTTATTACATTATTCTAATTAATCAAATTCCCCATGATATATCTGAAAGTATATGATTTTAATCTGAATGATATGACATTTTACTCTCTTGTCATATTTAATGATTATTGTGTGTAGTAGTTGTAGTAGATACTTCAAAGTATCTTAATTTTTTTATCTAATGTGCTTAAGTTTTTTTTTATTTACATTTTAGGATTAAGCATGTTTAAACTTAAAAAAATAGCTCATTCATGACTTTTAGCTATTGTTAATATTTAATTAATTTTTTAGAAGCGCAATAATAGCTAATGAATTTTTTTAGAAGAAATCAGCTTTTTGTTATTAAATCTGTAAATTATTGTTTGTGTAAATTGAGATTGATAATTTTCTCATACTTATTTCAACCATTATTAAATCTGATATGAAACATGGTGAATCTCAATAAAATATGACATTATAACACAATAAAATTTAAAATAAAATATGGAACATTTGTGTTCTTAACATAACATATTGTAATAAAGAGAGGAAAATTTTATTGTAGGTTTTATTCAAGACAATTTTTAATCAAATATCTTGCTTCAACTCTCTTTCAGAGGAGTTAGTAGCACCGTAAGACGCTGTGTAGAGAAAGACACTGGTCGAGAATTTGCTGCTAAAATTATTGACATAAGTGCTGATATTGATGATTCATCTGGAAGTTTAAGAGAAGCTACTGTTAGAGAAATTGCTATTTTAAAGCTAGTTGCTGGGCATCCATTTATTAGTAAGAATAAAGGCCCTATCACACGGCGAAATTCCGTCAGCACTTTCGACGGCAAACGATGACGAAAGTGACGTCACTTGAGGATTTGGTGTCTGGTAAACCTAAAAACTTAGGTTCACGTTATAATGTATTTATCGCTCTTTATCCGTTTCTCCTACTTAGTGAATATCGGCAGTTTTCTTATTTCATAATTCGTGGGATTCTAGTCAAGACGCTGCTTTAATTTGCAATTAAATCCGGGATAATTTTTTAAGTGATCCCATGAGGCTTCAATGAATGCAAAAGCATTACAATAATATACATTACAATAATAGCTGTAATTTTTTTAAAAATTCAAACTATCTTGAAATTTGTCCATCGCAATTCTATTGACACATTATCGAATTAATTGAAATTGAATAACTTCTGCTTCAAATTTAATTTTTTAAATGCTTAATACAATGAATATAATAAGGATTGTAAAGTGAGACAAGTTGTACATTTATCGAATTTGAAAATACTTTTCTAGCCATTTTTTCCTTTGAATGTCATTTTCATTTCTAATAGTATCAATCTTTTTGTTATTTATTGGAAATATTTATCGTGTCATTCTACTAATTGTAATGTTTTTATCAAAATTAATAACAATGAATTCTGTAAAATAATAAAACTTTTTAATTATTCTTAGTAACAGTTTTGTAATTATTTTTGTTGTAATAATGACAAGTTAGTAGTAGTTTTTGTAGTAATAATGACAATTGTTACAAATTTATCAAAATTAGTTACAATGAATTCTGTAAAATAAGGAAACTTTTTAATTTATCTTAGTAACAGTTTTGTAATTTTTTTTGTAGTAATAATGACAAGCAAAAAAAAAATGCTCCTTTTGTGTTTGTATTTTATAAATTCCTTTAAAAGCATCTTATCAATATTAAATTTAAAACAAAAATATATTGAAAAGAAAAATGATTTGTGGGTGTGCATCCAATTAAGCTTAAAAGGTGCATACCATCATAAATAGTGCTGAAATTTTAAAATCAATTTTAAGTACCTTAAAAGTGCTTATTTTTCTGGAAAAGTGGAAATAAAACAAAAATTCATAAATAAAACAGAAGAGGAGTGCCAATACATTTAAAACAAAATTAAATAACTTTTGAAATCTAATGATTTTTGTCTATATGAAAACTGATATTTGTTGGATCCATCTCGACAAATTTTAGGTTTTGTGTATAGTATAAAAATAAAAACTACTATTTCTAGATGTGAAGTACAAATAATTAAAGTTAGGAATTTGAAATATGGGAAGAAATTGATTCTGGCACATAAAAAATTCACTAAGAACATATTTTTTGGAATTTTAATTAAAAATAAAAACAGGATTTAAATGCATTACCACCATATCATTGAATAAGAAGTATTTTTTACTCTTTTAAATTTGATTGAATGTTTTTCCCCTCCTTTTTATTTTAAAAAAATAATTTTTGAGAATGTATATTGGACTTGATTTGTATTTATCATTCCTTTAAATAATTTTTATTTTCCCACATCAGTTCAAAATTATAAAACAATTCATCGAATAGGATTCTTCATTTGATAAATATTTGTAAATTCTAAGGCAATACACTATTTAGTCTCGCTAATTTCTAAAATTACTTTTAAAAAAATGAGTTAAATGTTTTTTTTTTATTTTATTTGCAACTCCAGAGCTTTTTTAAAAAAAATCTTTGTGGATTTATTACCAATATTTGTGAAAAATAGGAATCATTAAATAATTTTCATTCAATAATAATAATCAAAAATAATTTTCCAAAATATGTTATTGCATTTTCCTTAGTTTTTTTTTTTTTTTTTTAAGCTAAAGTATTAAAATTTCATTTATCTTTACATAGATAATAAAAAACAGGTTTTTCATAAAATTTCAAATTGCCAAACAAAAAAAAACACCTCTACATTACATCAGGAATGAGAAGCAATAAAACATTGTTTTTTAGTCTGACTATTTCCAAATGTGTGGCCATTCTATGCAACTTTCTCAATGCAAATGTATAATCAGAAATCATTCTAAATTAACTGTTAATTTGTTAAATTTAAAAGAAAAAAAATGTAGAAAAAGAAGCCTACATTTTATTGTCTATCATACAAAAGGTGATTTAGTGTTTTGCTAATGATAAAAGTATTTTTTGCTCTTTTAAATTTGATTGAATATTTTTGCCTTCCTTTTTATTTTTTAAAAATAATTTTTGAGATTGTATATTAGACTCGATTTGTATTTATCATTCCTTTAAATAATTTTTATTTCCCCACACCAGTTCAAAATTATAAAACAATTCCATTCTAAGGGTATTTCTAATAGTATCTATAGTAGATTTTTACTAATGATAAAAGTATGATCTTTATATTTTTGTCAAAACCAAATATGTTTTATATTTCTGCACTATTTAGTCTCACTCATTTCTAAAATTACTCTTTAAAAAATGTGTTAAATGTTTTGTTTTGTTTTCATTTTATTTGCAACTGCAGAGCTGTTTTTTAAAAAAATCTTTGTGGATTTATTACCAGTATTTGTGAAAAATAGGAATCATTAAATAATTTTTATTCAATAATAATAATAATAAATAATTTTCCCAAAATATGTTATTGCATTTTTCTTAGTTTTTTCAAACTAAATTATTAACTTCTCATTTATTTTTACATAGATATTAAAAAACAGGTTTTTCTTAAATTTTCAAATTGCCAAAAAAAAAAAAGAAAGAAAGAAAGAAAAAAGAATATTAAAAAAAAGCCCTCCCCATTACATCAGGAATGAGAAGTAATGAAACATTTGTTTTTTAGTCTGACCATTTCCAAATGTGTGGCCATTCTATGCATCTTTCTCAATGCAAATCTATAATCAGGAATATCATTCTAAATTAACTGTTAATTTGTAAAATTTAAAAGAAAAAATGTGGAAAAAGAAGCCCGAGATTTTGTCTCTCTTACATAAGGTGATTCAGTTTTTTGCTAATGATAAAAGTATGATCATTTTTATATTTTTGTCAAAACCAAATATGTTTTATATTTCTGCAGCATTGCAGGAACATCTAAGTATTAAAATTAAAAATCACTATTATATTTTTCACTCTAACATTGGAGTTAAAAATTTTAAATTATATAGAAGCTGTTAACAAACTATTTAAGGAATTACCTTAATCAAAATATTATTCTATTATTTGAATAAATAAAGACTGAATATGGTCAAATATATTTCACAAAAAGAAAACAATTCACATCAGATTTAATTTTTTTTAATTTACTTTAAAATATCCTGTTGAATATCTGAAGATTCCATCACAAGTTCGAAGATTCTTCTAGAGAACTATTCCCCATACGATAGTGTCAGTTTTTTTAAAGTGGGAGCAGTAATTTGTCCCACAGAATGGGGAAAAGATACTGTAGTTTTACTTCGCTTTTTCATTCTGTCGAAACTATTTTTAGTATTTAGTAATATGTGACATTAAATGCATGCATTTTCAGTCGTATTGTAGCGCCAACCGGTGTCATTCTTGGCATACTACGTCACGGAAAAGTTTCACATGATTGGTTGAATTTCGTTTGCAAACGATATTTCCGTCACTATTGTGGACATTTTCAAGCCGGTTAAAAAAAGTTGACGATGACGGAAAACTTGCTTGACGGGTTGCCTGCGGGCACAAATCGACAACTATCGACGAAAGTGCTGACGGTATTTCGCCGTGTTATAGGGCCTTAATTTCTCTTTAATTCTATGTCTTGTTTGCAATTTATATTTATGTATACTTTGTCATAATTAATTCATTGTTACATTTTCTTTTTGATTAAAATTTTTTAATTTGGTAACTTGATTTTGTTTGTTCAGAGAAAAGAAATGTCAATGTAGTGTTTGTTTTTAACTGAAATAAATGAAATTATTGTAATCTCAGTTATTTCTATTATACATTTCCATGTTAATTCTTGCAAAAACGCATTCATAAGTATTAAATTTTTATATATTTTAAAGTTATTTTTTATTGTCTTATATTTGCTTTTTCTATTGTGTTAAACTTCTTAATAAAGTCACACACTATTCTTGTTATCTCATAATGTCATTAAAATGTCATCAATTGTACGCTATTTTTTGTAGTTTTGTAATAAACATTTTTTTTTTTTTTTTGTAAATGCCATGAATATTTGATACGTTAATGAAAGGTATTTGAATTGCATTGCAGCAATCTAGATTATCATGAAAAATTGTATTAACAAAAATATTTTTTATGTAATGTTGAAAATTTTCAAAATTTCGAAAAAATCTGCAGAATTTAATTGATATATATATATATATATATATATATAATATTTGGATTTCAAAATGAGGAAAAATTATTTTTTCTTAATAGTTTTGAAGGTTATGGTGGTAAAAGGTTAAAATATTGTTTTATTGTTAATTAATTGAAATTCCTGTTAATATGTAAGAAACTTGCTTTGAGATTAACATTTTGTGCTTTAAAGTGTATTTGTGCCACATTTGGTAGCTCTACTTGAAAAGCCTCATTTACAGTGTCCAGTACATACAACTACAAATAAACATTCTTCCTTGTTTATTTCTTAGAAATTCTCTAGCTTTTTTAGATAAGTCAATTCATTAATTTTTTTTATTATAAAAATTATTGATTATTGTATCCAGTATATATTTTTAATTTTAGGAAAGAATCAAACTAACATACTAAAATAAATCTTCTACAAAAGTTTATTGTATAATAAATTGTTATTGATAATTATGACAAGTTTACTTTTTTCTATTTTTTATTTACAAAATAAAATGCTTATTTTTTGGAAGAATCAACTGTTGGATAGTTTTAAATTGGAATAATTAAAATGTTCCAAATTATTAAATGTATATAAATATATGATATTTACCTCTTTGTTTCTGATTTGTATCTCTTTGTTTAGTTTTAAGCATATGCTACTTCCATATGAAATACGATCATGAATTATAAATCCAGCTGTGCTTATGAAGTATCTCCACTCCCCCTTCTTTTTGAGTGGATATAGATTTTAAGCTTGAGAAAAGTTGTAATGTTTTGATTAAACAAAATACTATAAACAAAGGAATTGCTGCTAATTTTTTCTTTGTATCTATAATTAACATAAGTCTTCATATTATTATGTAGCTGTTTAAATTTAACTATTTTTATAGTTTGTGATGTCTAGTTTATTTTTAATTACCTAAATAAATACTCATTTTGTCATTTTGTGAAATAAAACAGCTTTTATTAGAATGTTATATATATATATATATATATATATATATATATATATATATATATATTTAATGTTTAGTGTGATATTTTAAATTTATTGCTTAAAAACATAACAGTGGGTATTTATAATTTTTTCTTTTCTCTTCTAGTTGAGCTTCATGATGTTTTTGAATCATCAACATTCATTTTTCTTGTATTTGAAATGTAAGTCTTTTTATTTGTATTCTTAATTGAATAATAACAGTGTAAATTTTTATATATAATGTTATAACAGACTAACCATTTTATACTCTATTTATTCAGATAAATATATTTTTTTTAGATGTAAAAATGGGGAACTTTTTGATTACCTTACAAATGTTGTTGCCTTGTCTGAGAAAAAGACTAAGTAAGTTGTTTACTGTTTCACCTTATATTAAATTTATTTTTCAGTTTTAATACTTATTTATTTAATTAAATTAAAGCTTGCTTATTGATATAATTTAGTTGATATAAGCTATCTGTAATTACAAATAATGTCTTATACAGTGGTGGCCAAAGTTGTGGACATTTTTGGAAATCTTTGTTTTTTAACTTTACAGAGCAAATCGAAAATGTTTCCTTTCATGTAATACAAACTTCTACATATCATTTTAAAGAGAACTTCATTCTGATTTTAATTCAAAAAGCAAAATTCAAATATTTGCAGTACAAAATAAAGTTATACTTTAATCTGAAAAACAAGTACTATGATGAAGTAGATTGTGTTTTTTTTAATTTTCCTGTCAATACATGGTTCTTGTCCTAGGTACCAATCAAATTGTAATAATTGTCAGCAGAAGCTGACTTCATGATTAAAGTAGGAACAAGTTATTATTATGTTTTGTTCTGTAGAAGGAAGACTATTTTTTATGCATTTAAATTACGAGTAAAATTTTTTTGTTAAACTTAAATATTTGGTAGGAATTTTTGTAAATATTTCTAGTATTAGTCAAAAGGCCATGACATAAAATAAAAGAATAGATTGACACCTAGAAAGAGATCTAAGATTATTGTGTTACAAGAATCTGATCTTTCCTGTACTGAAATCGTACGACTGGTGGGTGATTCAGTAACTACATCTGGTGTTCAAAAGTTTTGTTTACAACATCAGAAGACAAATTCAATGAGAAGCAAAGTAGGAAAAAGCAAAAAAAAAAAAATGGCACATATGTCGATGACAGAAGAATAAAAAGACAATGTCTCCAAGATAGAAAAATGTCTTTAGTGGCCATCCAAAATTGAATTAATCTGGTATTTCTTTTAGTTCAAGAACAGTCTGGAGAAGATTATAAGATGTTGCACTAAGAGGTGGAATTCCTCAAAAAAGGCCTTACCTTAATTTATAACAGTGTGCAAAATAATTGCAGTAGGCAAAGGATTTATCTTTTTTCCTTTTTTTTTTTTAATTATGAACAAGACTTTGCATTTTGCAAGAAATGTAACATTTTCTATGCATATATAATGTTAAAAAGATAATTTTTTTAAATGTCTACAATTTTTTCCATCAGTGCAAATACACAAAGCTAATGAGTTACTCATGGAATAGAATTTTTATCTCAAATGCAATAGTATTAGATTTTTGCCTGGATAACTTACCCCCCCCCCATCCCCTTTTTTTAAATACATATTTAAACTTTGTCATAAAAATTGTTTTTGTTTAAATATTAAGTACCTCGGTTATTTTGTTTAAGTATTTTTTGTGACTTATTACTTGTAGTAAAAGATAAAAGTTTTTTTAAAAAAAGCTTTAATGATGTTTTTAAAAGTGATTGATTTTGTTTCCCCCTTCTAGAACTCTAATGAAGCAGTTATTTGAATGCGTAGAATTTATTCATTCTAAAAATGTAGTGCATCGAGATTTGAAGGTAAATATTTAGATCTAAGTTTTTATTCATTATGAAAAATATTAGAAGGAAAATAATACAGAGAGAATAAAAACTATAATTTTAAAGAGATTGTAATAAATATTATCGTTTGAATTTAAAAAATTGAATTTGAAATCAACATTCTCTCCAAATGGTTTTGCTGTTGTCTTTATGTAAAAAAAAAAAATGCATACAAAAATACCTGTTTGTTTTTAAAATGTTCTTATAATTTGTAAAACTTTCATTTTTGGTGATTTTAGTAAAATGATTAGAAATTAATCAACTTCAACAGCTATGGAGTTTCTGTAGTTGCAATGGAAATTAAATGAAAACTACAAATATATAGTGAAATTCCATATAAAACTGCAAGAAAATGAATTTATATATAACTTTCTATTCCTATCGGTGAAAGAATTGTTAGCATTCTTACAAAAAAGTGGATTCTTATTCCAACATAAACTTTCTTTCCAAAAATCTCACTCAGCAATGTTGTCAGTGAGAGAATGTTTAGCATGGTTACAGAGAGGGAGAGAGAAAGAATCTTATTTCAGCATGAATGCAAAAACACTGGAGTCCCTCCTCATTGCTAAAATGTATGTGAATTCATTATAATTTTAAATGAAACTAATAATTCAGAAAAAATTTAAATTGTTTACTACTTACTGACAATGTCTAACAAATTTGTGTCATCAACAAAGTCATAATATTCTTTTAAATATATATATGTAATTTATTTATTTAGTCAATGATAAAGGTCTGTCAAAGAATTTTGAATAATAATTGAAAATATTTGTCTTAACTAATTATAATTCTTTGGAAATATCAATTCTTCAATAATTTGCTGGTACTATCTTAAATGTAATATATCTGTTAAAATTACTACTAGTGACTGAGTAACCAATGTTGGAGGCTATAGTAATAATAAATAATCTATAAATAAAATATTTATTGTTTCTTAAAGGAAAACCTGGAACATACTTATTGATTTTTAATGTAAAAATTTATTATTAAAATTTTATATTATTTATTCATTTCTCAGCCGGAAAACATTTTACTTGATGATTCTTTTAATATTAAACTTACTGACTTTGGCTTTGCTCAAGTTGTTTCGGATAATGAAAAATTATATGGTAAGTACCTTTTAAGTACAAGTTATATTTTTATTATAATCTGATACACTTTCAATATATTTTTTATTTGAGCAATTGATTATTTGATGTTTCTTGGAATCTAATTTTATTTCCAGATTTCTAATATTGTATTATTTGCTATAGCATAGATTTACATTATAAACTCTTTATAACAGAAGTTTCTGTTATAAAGAGTTTATATTATTTTGGTTTTTGTAACATTATATCTGTTCTATATGATTAAAAAAATTAAACTAATCCGCTCTATCATTTAAAATATATTGAAATAATTTTAATATTTTTATTATTTCTAATGAGTATATGTATAGTTTTATAGCGGGCTCAATATAAATTTAATTTTTTGAAGTACTTTTTGTAAAATTAGTATATTTTTTCATAAAATAAGAAGAAAAAAAATTTCCTTTTTCCAGAATTGTGTGGTACTCCTGGATATTTAGCTCCAGAATTACTGAAGTCTTCTATGTATGAAAACGCTGAAGGTTATGGAAAAGAAGTTGACATGTTTGTATAATTAATTTAATTTTTCATTTTAAGCCATTTTTTAATTTTTTATTCACAATTGTATCTCTAGCCTTACTATTAAAATACATTACTATTAAACTATTTTATTACTGAAATTGATAACTTCTTATTGATTTTGTTTTATAATATATATTTCTGATAATTTAATGTGTATTAAAGTAGTAATTTGATATTTTAAAGTTTATAGCACATAACATCAATTTAATTAATAATTTTATTTATTTTAAGCCATTTCTAAATGTGTTAATATATTTAGACTGCTATACATTTTAAAATAATTTCTTTATATTTTAGATGGGCATGTGGTGTTATCATGTATACTCTGTAAGTGTATTTGTACATTTTTTATAAATTTTTTGAATATTTTTATTGTAACATAACTGTAGGAATTTTAAAATAAAATCTAAATAAGTAAAAAGAGTTTGTCAAGTCAAACTATTATTATATCTGTTCTTAGAATTTTAATTTCCAAATCATTGTTTACTTTTCCTGTTATTTCTGCAACTTTTTTTAAAAATAAAAATAGAAGAAAAATTTATCAGCTAAAAATAATGTGAGTAAAAATGAAACAAAATATACATTTAGATATTTAATTAAATGAAAAGTAATTTAGTATAAACTTTGATGCTTGTTTCTATATTTTCTAATTTTATGACATTCTATTGTGAATGAGATGCAGGTTTCAAATTACAAAATATCAATGATCGCAATTAGAGAACATTAATATTTTCAAATTTATATTATATTTATATATCAACTGACTGATGATGAACTGACTCTGGAGAAAGCTACATAAAATTGACCGTGTTGAAAACAAAGTTCTCTTCAATTGATCTCTGCTACTTTTAATGTCTGTCCTTACAACTTATTAACGGTTATTGCAAAGCAAACTTTTACAAGAAACTGTACTCTTCTAAATTCAAAAGGATAGTCCGACGGAATTAGTGGAATGCGGGATATTAAAACCAACTCCCCTCGAGCAAATCCAGTAATTATCGTAGCTTCAATTACATACTTTTTAAGTCATTCAATTGGCTTATTTTTTATATCAGCCATATCAGGATAAATCTTGAAGATCAGATCTGGAAACTCCATGACTACCGTAGAGAGTTCGTGGGGTTAATAATTTTGCCAGCACATTCAGAATATGTTCTGTCTCCTATTTTAAGGACAAGATTAGAAAACAATTCTGCTAATGCAACTCCATGTAAAAGAACACTGATATTCTTATTCAAATAAAGTTTCTACACTTTAGGCCATGGATATGATGATTCTATGCATGCTTTAACTTCATTTGCACGTGTTACTCTAGGTACAACTGGTAATTTTTGAAGAAATTCTCCTGCTATTAGAACAGTTACTCCACCCATTACTCCCTCAGAATTTCTTAGATCTTTGGGAGTTGCATTAAGTGCCTCGAATCCTGCTTTATGAGCCATATTACTCTCATTCCAAATAATAAGTTTGCAAACTTGTAAAAACCTTAGCCAAATTACTCTGTTTTTTAATATGCACATTGGATTCTCTGA
The DNA here is from genome assembly GCA_026289955.1 of Argiope argentata. Lineage (NCBI taxonomy): Eukaryota > Metazoa > Arthropoda > Arachnida > Araneae > Araneidae > Argiope > Argiope argentata. The sequence continues at coordinate 2,609,813 of JAOUZG010020842.1, forward strand.
GTAATTGAGGTTAAGGGGTAATCTAAAACCAGAATGACATGTATTTCCACCCTCCAATAACGTTGCAGCTATTCCAGATGATGCAGTTGCCAAGGCTATGCCTTTATTGCTCTGACATTTGAAATAAGAAAAATTTAAGATAAATGTTTTTCCAGTGCCACCAGTTGAATCTAAGAAAAATATTGGGCCTGTACCAGGCTCGATGCTGTTGAGGACTTTTTGATATATGCTGGACTGTTCGTCTGTTAGAGAGGCTTCAGCATTATATATTTTTATCTTCAAATTTTCAAGATCAAAATTTGTTTCTCACACGTACTCCCTGTTTTGCAAATGAGTCTCAAATCGCTCAGACTGAGGTAAACCATAATCCATTAAGCACTGTCCTCCCAGAGTCTGAACAGTGTCTTCAATCAGAATCAAGCATTGGTTGTACGCTTTGTCCTTAGTTGAAAGAGCGGAGTCTTGCAGTTGTCTTTCATGCTGAAGCCGGATATCTTCAGAAAAACTGTCCTTGTACTTTTCTCAAAGGCTTCGTGGATCAGAGGGATGACAAAATACCAAGATAACTTTAAAAAGCTCTCACAGTTTGAATGATGAGCTGCTTAAAATAGCTTCCTTGTTAGTGTATTGCCACTGTTTATCATCCTCGAGCAATCCCATTGCCATGCATGCAGCTTTGAATGTAGGGTAATTATTTCATAAGATGCACAATTTTTCCTGGATTGTTTTCAAAATTGATCAGGGTGGGCCAAAGAAATGCCGAATTATATATAAAAAAAAGTTTAGTCTTATTTTTATTTATCAATGGAATAGGTTTGCAATGTTGAAAAAGAAAACCCAATAAATGATCCAAAAAAATTTATATGCGCAATTTTTTGTCAGCTTTTTACAATCTTTCACACGATTTTGAAAATTTTATCAAATTTTATGTAAAAAAATTTTGATTAAGTTATCGTAAAAAGTTTTGGCGTAATTAAATATTAATGCGAAATTTCGCCTCTTCGTTAAGAAATTCGCCAAAAATTCAGTTTTAGAAATTCGATTTTTTTAATTGTATTGCAGCATACTGCATCGTATTGTCTTTCAGGAAACATATTTTCTGTATTTTTCCAACTAAGCGTCTATTTTACTGGGCCGTTCGAGAAATAGACACATCAAAATGGACTTTTTTTAAAAATCGATATTTAATTTTTGCGTCGACATTTCGTATAATAAATTATACCTCCGTGGTCTACGATAGAAAGTATAGCCGATTCTACTGCGATATTGAGTATAAGTTGAACGGACGCGTAACGATGGCAATTTAAAAAACGCGGTTTTACTGGACGAAACGTGGCGCATCAGCGATCGCTATTCCAAAATGCCGTGTTTCACTTGGAAAGTAGACTTACAGGTTTTAATTTTACAGAAATTAAGGGGGGGGGTAATTAATTGCCTCTAAATTGAGATATAAACTATCCTATCTTTTGAGTTGGATCAAACTGCAAGTGGTGTGTAAATTTTATTAAAATTGGTTGAGTAGTTTAGGAGTCCATCGCGGACAAACAACGTGAGACGTTATTTATATATATTAAGATATATATATTCATTCTTCTACATTTTTTCGTTGTGATTACTATCACAAAAGTGGTTTTTATATCATATTAAAGTTCAACAAATTATTTTTTAATGATATCTTTTTACCTACAAAATAAATTTTTATTTTTAATGAATTTTTAAATAAAAGTTTTAACCATATTTATCACAAATCTATCACCTTCAAAATAACAATTTAATCTGCACTAGCATGGCAAAAAATTGACTTTTCTGTTGCAATCATGTCAACATAAAGAGGAAAAAACAAGTCAATTATTACTGCAGATTAAATACTATAGAAATATATAGTTTTCAGCATGTTACTCTTTGAAATGAAATAAATATCGTATTTTCTAAACAAATAAACTCAAAATAAATGTTTCTACAATCATTCACTGTATGTAAATTATTAATTCAAAAAATCAACTTCATGGAATCAATCATGCTTTAATTCATGCAGAATATCCATTCGATTCAATTTGTAAATCTTTAATAATAGGCATTAATTCGGTTTAGTATTAAAATTAAAATTGTCTAAATGAAATAAATAAAAACTAGATTTTTATGTAATTTAGATGAATAAATGCTTTGATGAATGAAGAATTTAAAAAAAAATTTGTACTCTGTTTTGTGTCATATTTAATAAAATATTCTTGTGGATTAATGTTTTAAATATGAAAAGTTACAATTCAATGAATTAAACCAATCATTAAAATTGACTGATTTATGAAATTTGAATTTTACTATTCTATAAAAACATACAATTTTAGGTCTTTTCCTCCACCATTCAAGTAAAATATTTATTCTAGATCAATCAGTGCTCAAAAATTCCCGTACATTTATAATTAAATGAATGTGCTTGTGTATGTATTGGTGCTCTAGATACCAGATGATATGATCTAGAGCTACCTAACTTGGCACATATATTCCTTGGAGGGTAAAAATGTATTAATCAGAGAGATTCTTTTTAATTAAACTAAATTTTGGAATTTTTCTGCAATAAAATCCAAAAATATTGTAGCAAAAAACAGATTTTTAAATTATCTTAAAGTTCAAAAAATTACTTTTTTAAAATTATGTCAATGTTTTAATAATGAAATAAATAATTATGTGTTATGTAAATTGAGTCAATAAATGCTGAGTAATTATGAATTTAAAATTTTTACATTTATCCTCTGCCCTTTGAATAATATTTAACAAAATATTCTTGAGAACCCAATATCTTAATTGCAAAAGATTTGCACTCCAATAAAGTACATCAATCTCTAAAACTGACTGATTTATGGAAATTTCAATATCACTATTCTATATAAATGGAGGATATTAGATTACTTCATCGATTGTCTCAAAGAAACCAATAATCTTCTAAGATTTCTTAAGAGTGATTGGCCTAAATTATGAAAATGTTGATTTTTCTGATATTGTAATATTCAAAACTTAATAAATTGATTAGACGATCAGATTAGATTGACAGATTTGATCACAAAATATATAAACATTTATTTATTCAAAAGTTGGAGTATCAAAAAAATTTCCAGAATATGATTCTTTAGAACAAAAGGACTATCTAAAATTTAAACTTCACAACTGTTTAAAATATTATAAGCTGAAGAATTAAAATGTTATTATTAATAGCATTTATATCCTTTTAAATATAAAGCTAGAAACTGAATTTATGAAGAATCAGTGGAATTTTTACTGAATTCTTTGAGATGTTTTAAATTGTGAAAATTATTCTGTAGTGCACATAAGAGCATACAGAATTTTTTTAAAAAAAGTCTACTTTTACTTCTCATACTTTTTATTTAAAGACAAGCCTGGATTTGTAAAAAAAAAATGTCTTTATATTAGTAGCAGTTTCATTGTTTCTACTTTAATTCAAAATTAAAATTTAGTGGCAAGGATGGAAAGAAAGAGCTGAGTTAGTACAATGAATAGAATATCTTACTTATATAATACTGTAAGTGAAGTATATGACTATAAAAATGTGAAGTTAAAAAATATTTTGCTAAAAATTCTGTTATGAGACCAAGTTACATAAAATATTAATTGAACAATTTAGCGAGCATTAATACTGGCAAGGCAAATAATTGCCAAAGACGGCTAGTATATATATTCTCTTTTAATTTATTTTAGACATGCTTTATACTAGTGCAAAATAGTTGTTTAATTATGATTGCATATTAATTTACTTTTCACTTCCAGCCTAGTTGGTTTTCCACCTTTCTGGCATAGGAAACAAATGATAATGTTAAGAAATATAATGGAATGTAAATACGAATTTTGCAGTCCTGAATGGGATGATATTACAGAATTGCCCAAAGATTTGGTAAGAATTTTGCTTTACAATTTTATACAAGTTTCATTTTCATATTTAATTTTTCTAGATGCTTGCTACTTACTAAATATCCCTGATGGATTGCTTAAATTCCTTTATATGGTATTTACTTAAATATTATGTATTAAATTTTTAAAATTAAGTTTTTTAAAACTTTATGTTCTGTGTGTTCCTTTTGTTTTAATAAGTCAAATAAATGTTTTTTCATCAATATTACATTTTAGATGTATAAAAACTGCCTCAGATATGTTTCTTATAAACTTTCTTGCTAATTTATTTATTAATTAAAAATTTATATAATGTAATTAGATATTTTGAATGCTTGCAATAATATGCATTTAGTTGATCAGTGTTATTGGTTCAATTCCACTGTAAAATGATTCACAAATTTTATTTGATTTGTTTACGAATATGAAGGTAGCAAGTATGTATTATATTGAACTTTATGAAAAAAAAAATAATAAATAAACATCTTGCCAAATGTCATTTTGTCTGGGTGTGTATTCGACTCTTTTAAGATATGTTGTTATATTTTAAAGATTTAGCACATTAATATTAAAATATGTGAGTACATAACAGTTATTAGATTTTTGAACATAAAGATAAGTTATGTAGATAAAAATGATACTTCTGTTGGCTTAAAAGTATGCAAAATCAAAAATCACGTAAGATATGTAATATGAATTGAAATATTAAATATTAAATTCTTCTTTTCCTTTCAATTTTAGATTGTTTTGAGGGTTATATATATATATATATATATATATATATATATATATATATGATATCATTCCAGTATCAAAATTTGTCTATTGTTTAGCATGTAATTGCTGAATTTTTTTCAAAATATTTATACTTTCTTTCTTACAAGAGCCCAAATAACTATATTTCATATATGAAAATATTTTATTTATCATTATTTTGATGGTAATTGTTACTTATTACTTAGTTATTTAAGGATTGGTTAAAATTATCGATTGCTTTAATTCTTAACAATTTATAATGCCATAAAATAATAAGCTTTTTTCAAATTAATAAGTTTGAAACTTTTTACTTATTTTTAGAAATTACTAATCATGTGGAGATAATTGCATATTCAAATTAATCCATCTCTATGCCATCCACACTATAGGGCATTAATTTCTTTTACTTATTACTTTAACTTGTTTTATATTTACTTTAATATTAAAGCCAAACATGACTGTCTTGTATAAAATTTTTGCTCAGTAGTGAAATCACCTTGAGGCAGAGCTTCTGCATAATTTACTAAAATCAACAATGGCTGTAATTCATATTCAACTTAAAACAAAATCACGAAAAAAAAGATGTAGTCCTTCTTCCTTGCAAGAGTCAGATCTTATTTGAGTGAATGTATCAAAGATGATTTTATTATTCCATGTTGTTGCCATTCTGTAAGTCTTAGATAAACATTAGTTGCCAAATTAATTCTAGATGTGTGAAAAAATGAAGCTTTCCTTGTCCTTACAGAAATTTTTTTATGCATATCTAATTGCCTGATATATAATATTTTGTCACTAATCAAATAATAAATATGTTTACTGGTGGAGTGAGGAAAACCTTTCTTAGAATGGTTATCTTTGCACTTTTTTATTTTTTTCATCACACAAGAATGAATTCACACATCATGAGAAATGAGTAATTTGGTGTTGCTAACCAAGTTCTTTTATGGTTTGATGACATTGAATATAAACCTCATTTCTGTATAAACCATCAATATGAAATAGAATGCCCATTTAACTTATGAAGTAGCTCTCTTTTCTTTTATGTCAAAATTTAAACTTTCAAATTGTGAGCATTCCAAAATTTTTCTTTGAAAAAATTATGTCAAGTAGCAGCCGTACAGATAGTTTCAGTTCATGCTAAACGTTTTAAGAGAACTTGTTGAAAACTGATTTGAAAACAAATAGTTCCTATGTCTAAATAAACACTACTTGACCAAAGGTATCCCGACACCCCTTAAAAAGAGGGTTCTGGCGGATGACACTATTTGATGCGTATTTGATGGTTATAAAAGTTTTAGTAGGGGTTTGTCAGGATGTATTCATGCGTTTGTGATGCAATGAGTAAATCAAAGGAGAATTTGGACGTGGCAGTGTAGTGAGATGCCATCTTTGTGGGAAATCAGTTCGTGACATTGCAGATATTCTACAGATACCTAAATCCACTGTGAATGATATAATTATGAAGTTAAAATATGGAGGAAGGGGAACTGCAGAAAAACGATCTGTTACGCTGAAAAAACTTGGTGAACATAGCCGTGGAAGTCCAAAAAAGGTAGTAAAACAGAATCCTCGCTGGTGGAAATTTGTCAGGACTTCCAAAGCTCATCAGGCGTTAGTGTTAGCAGCAGGACTGTTTGCTGAGAGTTTAAAAAAAACTTGGGATTCCATGGTTGTGTAGCCGTGCATAAGCCGAACATCGCTCTACAGTATGCAAAGTATCGATTTTAATGGTGTTACCGTCTGTGGACATGCGGAAAACTGTCCTTTGGAGTGATGAATTGCACTGGTGGTTAGGTGGAAAAGTCTGGGTCTGGCGGATGCTAGCAAATGTTTCTTTAGTGGCTGCATTGTGACAGCTGTTAAGTTAGGTGGTGGTAGCATAAAGGTTTGGAGATGTTTATCGTGGTTTGGCTTGGGTCCGTAAGTTCCTATGCTTCGAAACATAAACTCAGTGATGTATATGAACTTTCTAGATAATACTGAACTCCCAACTCTTGGGCAATGTTTTGTTGATAGCCCATTTCTCTTCCCATCAGGATAACTACTCCATTTGCACTTCAAGGCTTACACAGACATGGTTTGAGGAAATGGGTATTGAAAAACTGGTGTAAAGGAACGTAGTAATTATTATTGTAGTTTAGTATTCAGAATATTTCCTTTGTGATTCATATCAAAATAATAGTTGGATTAATGAGAAGATTATTTAAATACCATAAACAGATTTACGATATCAAAATAAATACTAAATAATCTGTTGTTTATGTATAGGTCTGTGACTAAATTTTTGTGTTATTTAGATTTTTCTTTCTGAAGTATAATGAACTTTCATTCACATTTATAGATTAGGAAGCTTTTAGTCCTGGATCCAAAAAAAAGGATTACAGCTTCACAAGCTCTGCAACACGACTTCTTTAAAATTGTTGTAAGTGTTTTGCCGTTATTACATGTTGATTAAGTGTGATATGTATTAGTGATTTTAAATGTTGTATTGATATCAATGGTTGAATTACAACCATTGGACATTTATTATTATTAAACATATTTAGTAATTATTACATATTGAAATCTAAGTTTTAAAAATTTTTTGCTCAACTAATTAAATAAAGTTTATTTTGTGAAATGCATTTGGAATTGGAACTTTTGGATTGCAAATCTAATCTACAAAATAAATAAATGTGCTGAGGAAATATAATTATGTAACTTCTATCAATATTTACAGATATCTCTTTCACTATTTACTATAAAAATTAAAGTAGTGCTAATTATAAATTTAAAACGTGTAACTATACTTGATTTGTACATGTGACTAGATTCTTGTGCTTTTTTCATTATTTAATTTGCATATTATTTTTTTATAAATTTAATGTTCTTTGTTCACATAAAGTGATTATGATTAATTGTTAATTAATGAAATCCTGTATAGGTTTTCATCTCAAAAGTTTTTTTTTTTTTAATCTCTAAATATAACTCTATATTTATTTAAAATATTTTAAAACTTTTTTTGAGTGAATTGACTAACAAGAAACATATTTTTAAAGGTTATCATGCCAATGACATCTTTGTATCGTAATTTCATTTTTGAGACCAAAGCTTAAAATTTGATTCCATAGAAGATCTGCCTTGTACATAATCTTGAAGCGCATTAAATCTATTTGGACCAAATTTCTTTCTACTGTTGTTGTAGCACAAAAATTTAGAGAGGTGTTACTATTTATTGTCATTCCCCTTTTCTGATGACATTTCAAAATGGAAATGCCTATTCTCAAACAGTTCTCATATTGCTTCAAAAAAACATTAATTGTTTTATAAATAACAGAAAAAATAGGAAATAAAGACAATTGATGAATGAAAGAATAAAATTAGCAGTTAATTTTTTTAGCATTAAATGCACTTATTTGTTTATTTTTAAGTATACTCACCGTTTCTCTTTTAAAGGTTGCGAAGGGAAGAGTTTTTAATGCCCGTAAAACATTTCAGGTAAGTGTGTTTTTATGGATATGATGACTTTTGAATTTTATTTTTAAGATGAATATTACATATGCAAATTGATAATTGCTATAACTTATTTAATTTTTTAAGAAAAAATGAAGCTTTCTCTCTCTCTCTCTCTCTCTCTTCCTATATTTTCTTCAAATGCTTCCAATGGAATTTCATTTCTTCATATGCATGTTCAAGTGCAACCTGTGAACAATTAGGATTTCAATCCTCCTCTTTCTTTTAATTTTCTTTCCTTATATCTCTTGGTTAATTGATTTACATCTTAGTTCTGTTCAATCATCTCATTTCTGAGCTGTAGTGAATAAGCTTAAATTACCAATGAATGTATAAGCATATCATCTCCACATATAATTGAGGAAAGCCTTAAACCTTATTTTCTAGTTACTTGAAAAGAAAGTATAGTTCTTTTCTTTACCAGAATGCTTATTGAAAGAAAACATTTTCTCTAGATTCTATCCTAAAATTCTTATTATTATTTCATATTATTTAAAATAAAGTTAAAGTAATATAAAATTTTTTTTTGTTTAAGTTCATAATTTGAAACATAAGCATAAGATTGTTTCTCTTATTCTGTAGATATTGTCAGGCAAGTTTTTTTACATTAACATTTTTATAAATAAAAAGTTTTATCTTCCCATTCTTTAAAAAATGAAAATATCAGTTGAAATAATTTTTAAAAACTACACAAAGCTAATTTTTTTAAATCGGTAATGATTTTTAGGTAATGAATCTATTCATAAATATCTCTTTTATTTTTGTGCAAAATTTTCTTTTTCCATGCACAATCATTGCTTTGGTGATTACTTAATTTTCATCATATATTATCATGTGACGTTGTTTTCATTAGGGATTTTTGAAAAACTTAAGGCAATAAATAATTGAAGCTCAAAATCATGCAGGTAATGAGCATAAATGGCAATATTCAACAACGTCTTTTAATCGCATCAATTTTTTTACCTGGTTTAGCAGTATTGGATTATTATTTAGTATGCTTCTTTGACAGCAGATTAATTTTTAAAAGGTTAATGTAGAACTATGACATCATAAAATTTATTCCATCTCAAAATCAGTCAAGCTCCAAAACTTTGATTGCCGGCTATAAAAATTGAAAATAAAAGTTTAAAAAAATTATCATTATCTCTAACCCTCTCTATATATAGAGTATGTCTCATGATTTTTTTCAAAGTGGTTTAAACTGGTAAATGACTTAAATTTATTGAGGCAAATAATGGCTTAAAAAATAATAATGTTCTCACATGATAACTTGAAAATTGCATCATAGATATCATTTTCTTTTTATGTTCAAATTACTCTGTAATTTAATTTGTTTATTTTTTCATTACCCAGAATTAAAATGCTGTTGTTTTGTTTAGATGTAGAATTAAAATGCTAATTATTTGTCCCTGATTATAAAAATATCCCATAATGTTTTCCTTTTTTTATAGATTTGATAGTAGCCTTGAATAACCTTATACACTACTTATAGCTACTAAAAGGGGAGGGAAAAATTCAGTTGGGGATGAGATTTTGTACAATGGTTGTATACATTTAGAATGTTAACAGGCAAAATATTAAAGTGCAATAGTTATTCAGTTATGGGAAAATGATCCCCAAACTTTTTGCTTATCTTATGTGCAATATTGTGTTGCCAATGCCTACTCGCTAATAGTGTAGTGGTTAAGGTGATTGCGTAGAATTCAAGAAGCCCAAGTTCGATTTTGGTTTATAATTTTTTTTGTTTTTCATTTTTTTTCTAATTTATTTCAAATTAATCTAACAATTAACACAGAGTTCAATTAATATGTTTTTCATTTTTTTATGCAAAATTAAATATTCATTCTCCTTATTCATAGATAATAATTTTTTTTTTGGAAGAAAACAATTATAAGAATGAATGCATTTTCTAAAAATATTCACAATTATTTAAATTAACAGTTTAAGTTTTTTTTTTCAATTATTATGATATTAATTTTTATTTGGAAAAAATAAATGCATTTAATACATAAGTTATAACTTCTTTTTTTTTTTTTTTTTTTTGAAGGAAAAGTATTATGTCCATTTATATTGTTCTTGTATTATAACTATAAAGTAATTTTTAAATTTAAAATAATTATAAAAATAATTTTTATTTTAAATTTTTTTCAAAATAACTGTTTTTATCTTAAAATCATTAAAAAATTTTAAATCTTTGGATTTTAATAAAGATAAATTATTTAGATTTAAAGTATTTATTGATTTTTTTCCATCTATATTTCCATTAATTTACTGCAGTGTTCATTGAAACCTTTTGATTGGAAATGCTGTTACAGCCATTCATGCCACATTTAGCCATTTCATTGCATTTTTTTCTGGCAAAATTTGTTTTGATGCCATTTTTTTTCTGGCAAAAATTGTTTTCAATAGCACCATAATGATATAGTTTGATAACATTTTATGCTGTGGGCAGACCATCAACTCTCACACATGCTTATCAAAATCTCCAAATGTATAAAGTTGTGGGTAAAAGCTAGTATCTATATATTTAAAAGTCTTTAGTACTACTTTGCTTGATCTCCATCTCAATATGACATTTACTCTACCATTGTAGTGTCAGTTGTTGATTTAGAAAAAAAGTTTCTCTAACTTTTTTTATGTAATATTGTTGATATGTATTAAGTTAGATTTTGATAGCTTTCTATCAATATTTTTAAAAAAAATGAATTAAAAAAATGTTTAAAAAATAATTTTTTTTCCAACAGATAAAATAAATTTAACTAAATATTATCTGCTACTTTTCCAATAGCAGGGCATTTCACCAATATGAGTGATTACGTAAGCAGTTATTTGTGATTTATAAAACTTTGAAAATAATCAATTTTTTTAATGATTGTAGCAACCAAGAAATTATATATATATATATATATATATATATATATATATTCGAAAATTTATAGTTATGATTATTCAAAAAATTTCCAGCAGAATTTCTTTAAATCTTAATTCACTTACGAATGTAAGAAATTCATTAATGGGTTATATTTTTGAAGGAAAAAATAATATCATTGATAATTTTTTCAGTTTGGTATCCTTTGTGTGCGAGCTATGATTCGTTTAAAAAGATTGAAATATACTCCTGAACCATTATCAGTTGATATTGCAAAAATGGATCCATACCGTCTAAAGACTTTAAGAAAGGTAAGAATTATGCGTGTTCATTCTCAAACAAAATTTTATTGTTACAAAATTCTCTAGATGAAAGATTGCTTCTAATTTAACAACTGGATTTTGGTTAAATTTATATGTCCTGGTATTTTGGTTACTTTAAAAGCAAAACATCACCCTTTTTATGGCAGGTGAGATGTAATTTGTTGTTTTGCACATAATCTGCCATATTTTGGAGAGAAAAAAAGTTCTCCTTAAGGGGGCACAGTATTTTCTTGAGAATAAAGTCAAATGAATATTTTTGACAGTGGAGCCTTATTTGCATATGCAACAGTATATGTTTCTAAGATTGGAACAAATGCAGATTTCATGATCATTAATGTGTGAATGCTTATTCTTTGGCTTTTGTTATTGGTGAAGAATCATGAGATCCATTTTTAAAATCTCTTTATTCTTCTTTAAATCAAGATATTCAAAAAATAAAATGAAGGGTTTTTTTTTGTTTGTTTGTTTGCTTTTTTTAAGTGTAGCTGTTTTTCATTTTTTATATATATAAATTAAAAGAAAATGTAAAAATGCTGGGAGGCAATTATATGTAATTCTTTTTGTTTGCTTTAATTTTTCCTTTCTTCATTTAGGTAATAGATGGTTGTGCATTTCGTGTGTATTGTCATTGGGTCAAGAAAGGTGAAATGCAGAACAGAGCTGCTCTTTTTGAGAATAGACCTCGTGTTGAAGTTAAAAATCTTTACAATGAAGCCTTAAAACTTGTTGCAGTTAGTGCTACTTAAGTATTTCAGTTCCTTTATTTATATACCTGTTATGTTTTCTTCAGCTCACCCAAAGGAATAATTTAGAACTGGTCTGTTAGAATTCTTTGTATATTAATTTATTATGTTACATTTTTTTAAAAAATGAAATTAAGATGTTGTTATCATAGTTATTAGTGAATTTAATTTTTAAATATCCGGAATTATCGGGGAAAGTATTTTATGAACAAACATTTTTTGTGTGCTAGTGTATATATTTACATCTTTGTCTTGTATATATTATAAAGTTTAACACCTTTCATACTTTTCTGTCCTTTTGTCCATTCTTGTACTCCTTCATTTTTAGTTAATTTATTTTCATCCCTTTCTTTTTTTCATTTATGTTATATTAATTTATCCATAGTATATGAACTCTGTTTGCCAAATTTTCTGGGCATTCTTTTTCAAATAATTTTTTTGGATGACAATTTATTTTAAAATGCTTTCCATAGTCAAAAAGATTAAATGTTTGAATTTAAGTTATATTCAGAGGAATTTTTTTATTTTAAAATCAAATTTGATCTACAAATCAAGTTTTTTTTTCACATAAATATTGTTATTTTTAAATTTTTTCTTGCCATCATTTTCTAAGAAAAGCCTTTTGACTAGAAAATATGTTAAGTTGCAACTTTTTTGAAATTAAATTTATTCTATAAAACTGGTTTTCTATATTACATATTAAGTATTTCTTTTGTAATCATATTTCAGTTTTTTTTAAAAAAAACTTACTGTCCTTTATGCACAATTGATTAAATTTATGAATAATTTTAATGGAATATTTTCAGTCGGGTAATTTTCTAAAAGTCTTTTTTCCCTCTGTGATTAAATTCTATGAGCCTAAAATTTTGATAACTTCATTTATGTTTCTTAACATTATTTTAGGATTCTGAGGTTCTTAACATTAATAAAATATTATATCAGGAAAACTTATTGTATGTTAGGCAATTGATTGAATTAAAGTGATGCTTAAAAAACTTTAAAAAAAAGTTTTTGATAATCAAATCAATTCTTGAACTTATAATTTGTATCTTGATTGTTCACTGAAATTTTTAATGTCATTGTTCTTTAGTTGCACTGAATTTAGATTCTGTATGAAATTATTAATTTGAAAGTTGTTTGATTTCTAATTGCCCTAATAAAATATTTGTGAACTTGCGTTAAGTCCTCAATATTAACCTAATAACTCGAAATGAACATTATAGATAATTATAATAACAGGCATTATAGATAAATTTGTTAAAAAGTTAATTGCCTCTATTGCAGAAAAAATAATCTTTAAAACATGTTATAGCTTTAAAAAATCACTTTGGTTATCTATAAAAGTTAACTGCAGAAATTTTCTTATAAATATCTTGGAGCTTTTTATGAATATGAAAATTTATTTTTTCTGCAATTTAAATAGATTTCTCTGCTGTAGTAATTATAAAAGATTGATAGCTTTACAAGTTTTTTCTTTTTTCCAAATTATTAGATTTTTTAATTGTTTTATTTAATTATTCTTTAAGTAAACTATTGCATACTAGCATAGGTATATTTGACCTTAACCAAAGTAACTTTCCCATGAAATTCCTCAAAATATTCACGGTTCTTATATAGTTCATGCAAATATAGCTAGAATATGAATATCATAAAACAGAGAAAATGAAATAAAATGTTTATAAATACATATATATTATGTATGATGTAAGATTTATCATATACTAATACACAATAAAGCTGTTCGACTCAATGCAGAAAAGGCATAAATATTTTAACATTTAAAAAATCTACAACAAAGAAGATACCTTTTAAAGTTTTCACAATAGTTTTTTTTTTTTGAAATATTATCTTAATAATTTAAACCAGAACTCTTTTGTATTGTTATGTGTCTTTACCTTATAAAATTGATGCATTTTTTGAGATTATTGAAGACTTAATTAAAATTCAATTTATCAATTTATTTTTAAGAATGCCATGAAAAAAATAATTGATCTCATCTTGCTTTGAAATGGGTTAATATGGAGTTGAAAAAGAAAGTGCATTTCAGAATAAGTTGATAAATGCACTGTAGTGCAGCTATATGTGTATAATTAACAACTTTTATTATTTAAAATTGTATTTAACAAAACACATTAATAAATGTATGAATAAAATCCCATATTTTATAACTGTTTGTAATTTGCAACATTCATTTAAATTTGTAGTTAAATGTAGGGATTTCTTAATAGTGCCTTTGGTGTTCCATATCTTGATTCAATACTGATTTTGAAACTTTTATTGAATAATTTAATTTATTCATCTTTAATTCTGAAGATTATTTCCTGAAAAATATTGTCAATGATTACTTAAAAGTATGTGATAAATATTTATGATTATAATTGTGGTAAAAGACAAGGAATACATTTATTTCAAAACTAATAATTTGAGTGCCAAATGTCTAGTTTAAATCCAGTGAATTCATCATTGTTTTGTATAATCAGATGTCTGAAGTGGAGCATAATTATGAGGTTATCCACATTTTATATTCTATTTATAATAAAAGACTCTTAAATAATAATTTTGATAAAAAGAATTAAGATAGTTGAGAATATTAATGTTTGTTGGTTGATTAAATATAAGAAATTACTAGTTTTGTATCAAAATTTTTTCTGTTTTAAGAGTCTGTGTTAAAAGTTTAATTTTTTATGTATTATTATTAATGTGCATTCTATTCATTTTTATTGTAGTAATACTGCCTTTCCACATTTCTCATGTTACTGCAATACTTACCTATGTCAAAATAAAGTTGAATTCATTTTCAATTTTAAAGCCACCATTTTAATGTATTTCTTTTCATGTCCTTATATGTGTATGTATTTTGTATTGTTCACAAAGAACCAGTGTCTTTCAGTGGAAAACAAAATTGCAAATATGTGACATGTGAAAATGCAACAATGCTCAATAACATTCTTAATTCAATAATCAAAACTTCTATGTCTATGCTGTTTAAGTTTTGAATTTACTGATAAATTTGAAAAGAAAAATAATGAAAACTTGTGTGAAGAAATCCTTCTGTTTTCAATACTTAAAGAGTGTGATATTCATGAAAATAAAGCCTTACTCTCTATTTTGTATTTGTATATTACTGTACTGACAATTATATTCTTACATAAATGAGTGATCTTCAATGTTTATAATTTTTATTATGGATAACAAAGACAAAATGTGTATTAGCATATCTTTGTTTAAAAAGAAAGAAAAGAAATATCATTATTTGAGAAAAATATATGTTAATATCTTTTTCTATATTTTTTTTTTATTTAATTGAAGCTAAATTTATATATATATATATATTTCAATCTCTCTAAAATGCAAGTAGAACTTTAATAAGGGTTTTATAATAATTCATTAAATATTTTTTTTACTGAAAAACTACAAATACAGATAAATATGCCTTGTTACTATTTACTAATATTGCTTATTTTAACAGACCGTTCATTAACTTGGATAATAGGAATTAAATAATTCAGAGTAAATTTTCTGTAAATCCAGTCTCAAATTCTCTGAAGTATAAAGAAAACTATAGAAAGTTTCATGAAAATTGATTAAATCATTTTTTGTCACTTAAAGCTATAATAGATAAAGATACAATATTAGAAAGATATTTTAGATGTTCTTTCTTTCATTCAAATGAAACCAACATTTAGCTCAGTGCTACTTTGTTGCCTCTAGATTATCTATTAAATTTCATTTATTTAAATCATTGCATTTTGTGTCATCACGTTTGCATACATACAAAGTACAGAGCAGCAGAAGATTGACATCCCTAGAGATTTTTGGTCAAAATTTAACACTGATCTACACTTGTACTAAATCTAGGTGCAAAACTTCATCCATCTGTTTTTGTTTTGTTGCTTAAATGTTATCTTATAATCAGATAGACAGACAGACTCTCTTTGAATGGATTTTTTTGTTTTGTTAAGAATTCAATAGAAGTCTGAAAATTTAGTGTCAAGTTCGTAAGCAAAATTTCTTCCATCTAGGTCAAAGTGTTTTTGAGCTACTGCTTTTCCACACATACATACATCATTCCAAAATTAATTTTTCAGGCTTGGGAGAGATTTGTCAAACTCTGAAGTTGGAAATTCTTTGGTAATGACAATAGTGTCACATAATTCCTAGTTTTTTGCCAAGCAAAAAACGCTCAAGTTTTCTTATAATTGTACTTCATAAGCTTGGTGTCTGCACACTTACGCTCTTTTAGCCTCCAAGTCACTGACATGAGAAATAGAAGGGACGTTGGTCATCACTCTTGTGATATTAATTAAAATTATCTTTCTATGTATCTGCAGCCCCCCTTCCCCTCTTAAGCTGTTATGTAAGAGCCAAGCATGTAACCAATATGTTGTGTCAAACATTACTCCCATCTTTGGTTATTTATTTGCTTTCTCTTCCTGGCCACAATGCTATGGCCTAGTCTGATTAAAAGGGTAAGAAAGATAAGTGAAAGTGCAGGGCTCTAAATATTTAATTTTACAACACTTGTGGATTTACAATATTTTTACACTCTATATATGCATGTACACATATATAGATTGCCTGATTAATCGATTCAGGAGTATGTAACAAATAATTGATCATATGAGCTAGATATATACTGCACAATTCTAAAACATTGTTGATAGTGATTGCCAATTCCAATCAAAGTGGTAATTGCAATCTCTGAAATTCAACTGGTATATCGGTTGACATCATAGGAATGCGAGGAAAAGTCCTTTCAAGACTGTTGATATGCCTTTCTCTCTACAATGACGCTCACTTTTATCAATGGTTAGTTGCTTGGCATTGCAACACTTTGGTGTGTTGTTATTTCGCAACATGATTATAAACTTGCCGATTTTTAATTGCAGCTGGCAGCATTTCAAATTGCCTGGAGGCATGCCTGACAAATTGAGCGAATTCAAAAATTTTGTTGGATAATGAACCACTTATCTTCTTCCGCAATACTAGGGAATATGATTGCTTCACTTTGAATAATAAACTGAATAATTTTATTAAATTCGTAGATACTTTTTCCTTTGGTCATAAAAACAGAGGTGTTTGTGCTCTGGGGAAACCCTGGAATTCCGGGGATTTTGAACTTCGATACCCGGAAATTCCGGGGATCGTCGTTCAAAAGGAAGTAGGAATAATAATGAATTATTTATTTTGATCTGGGTAATTTTGTTCGCTTTTCCTTTCTTTCTCCAAAGGCAGTGATAATGCGTGAAAAGGGGGAAAAAACTTCTTTTTTGTTCTTTCCTTATTGCGAGTTATGAATAATTCCCCCGGTTCTCGAACATCCTCTTCTGGATTCTTTTCGGCAAGTAGGAGCGGCAGAAAAAAAGGGAGAGACTTCGTCCGACCATATGTGAGATCACGTGACTCTCGGTTCAAAGCATAGAGCAGGTATACTAGCTTTAGTACTGGTGAGGAATAAAAGAGTTCTTGACTTTTTAAACTGTATTTTTATTCACAACCATACTAACACAAAATAATAAAACATTTCTTAAGATGAGATCACAGGAATGAATAATGTTGATCACAGAGAAGGCACAAAATTATTACCAACATAAACAATCATCCAAAAAAAGATCTCTTATTGGCCAGTGTACGGCGCCGGCGCAGTAAGGTGCTCCGCACTCATTTACACGAGCAGGGCCGCCACAGGTAGCCCCCCACCAGCGATAGCGAGATCTCAGCTATACCTGGGGTTAAATTTCACTTTACGGCCGCTGCGTGTAGTTTCTTCTGGTCTCTCGGGTTTCCCATGACACTTCTCTGTTGGCGAACTAAGATCCAAAGGTTTTCTTTCCTGATGCAATGGTTCCATTCCAGGCGTTGCTACTATTTTTGCATCTGTCTTGTCCATGCTATCCGTGAGCTCTTTCAAGATGTATGCTGGCTTTAAACGGTCAATATTAATAGCAACCCGTTTGTCGTGCCTTAAAATCTTGAATACCTTTTCGCCACGTTCAACGACTTTAAATGGTCCTTCGTAAGGAGCTTGTAAACCCTTTTTCAGAGTATCGGTTCGCATGAACACATGGGTGCAAGTAGCCAAATCCTTGCTTACAAAAATTGGATGCTGCCCATGCTGTCGAGACGCTCTTGGTGCTAGACGCTGCATAGTCTCCTTGAGTCTGCCCACGTAAGTAGCGGGGTCAGCGACATTCTTAGTAGGATATAAAAATTCTCCCGGTAGCCGCAAGCTGGTTCCATACAGCATTTCTGCCGTTGATGCTTGGAGGTCTTCCTTCCATGCTGTCCGGAATCCCAGAAGTACCGTTGGCAGCACAGTGGTCCACCGGTGATTCCCATGGGCTTTAATTGCTTCCTTTAACTGCCGGTGGAATCTCTTCACTTGGCCATTTGCTGCTGGATGGTAAGTAGTAGTTCGAATCCTCTCGGTACCCAAAAACTTCAACAGAGCATGAAAGAGAGACGATTCGAACTGTTTACCCTGATCTGTTGTCAATCTGATAGGGGTACCATATCTAGAAATCCAGCCAGCGTAAAAGGTTTTTGCCACGTTTTCTGCGGAGATCTCCACCAGCGGATATGCCTCAGGCCACTTCAAAAATCGGTCCACACATGTGAGGCAATACTGGAAACCCTCCGACTGAGGAAGAGGTCCTACTATATCGGTATGTACATGCTCAAAGCGGGAACTGGCAGGTCCAAAATCTCCAATCTTGCTCTTCGTATGGCGTGACACCTTTGATCTCTGACACTGCAGACATGAACGAGTCCATAGTGCAATATCTTGTTTCATCGAAGGCCACAGTTCGCTATCAACTTAACCGAGGCTTTTACTCCAGGATGAGAAAGGGAATGTAGGCTTCCGAAAATATCCAGTCTGAAAATCTCAGGTACAAACGGACGAATACCATTTGATGAGACGTCACACTGAAGCATCACTGGAGGCTGTCCAATAGGAAAAGGCTGCAATTTAAGCGAAGTGGAAACACTTCCGGACAATATGTCGAGTAATTCAGGATCTTTCTGCTGTTCCTCGGCCATCTTTAGAAAATTCACTGCAGCAGGTGTGCTGATCGTTGCAATATGGATGTGAGATAAAGCATCGGCCACCATGTTGTCAGCTCCCTTCAGGTAACGTATGTCCGTTGTGAATTGACCAATTAAGTCCAAATGCCGGATTTGTCGGAGAGAAAACTTATCCTCTTTCTGCTTAAAAGCATAAATGAGAGGTTTATGGTCCGTAAAAAACAAAATTGCGTCCTTCCACCATGTACCGAAAATACTTTATAGCCATGTAGGCTGCCAAAAGCTCCCTATCATACGCACTATATTTACGTTGTGCTGGAGACAAGGTCTTTGAAAAGAAGGAAAGTGGCTGGCATCCTTCTTTCAGTTGCTGATGAAGAGCAGCCCCAATGGCGGTATCAGATGCATCGACAACAATAGCAATGAGTGCATTTGTTGCTGGGTGAGACAAAATTGTAGATTCGGTCAGCTTTTGCTTACATAACTCAAATGCACTGCTGGCTTCCTCTGACCATACTATAGGTGTACAGTCGTTCTTTTTGGCACCTTTTAGGTAGGCGTTTAACACTGCCTGAATTCTTGCAGCTTGAGGTATAAAACGTCGATAAAAATTATACATAGCGAGAAAGCGACGAAGTTCCCTCACCGTAACTGGTTTTGGAAAATTCACAATCGCAGCAACTCTATCAGGCAGAGGAGAAATACCTTTTTCAGACACGACATGGCCAAGAAATTTCACCGAACTCTCTCCCAGCACACACTTTGAGGCATTCAGGACCACACCAAACTCTTCGAATCGCTGGAACACCAGTTTCAGATGTTGAAAGTGCTGTTCTTCATCTTCCGACGCAACTAAAACGTCATCAAAGTATGGCACACAGAAATCGATGCCTCTCAAAACTTGATAAATGAACCTTTGAAATGTAGCAGCTGCATTTGAAAGTCCAAAAGGCATGTAGAGGAATTCAAACAAACCAAAGGGAGTAACTACAGCTGTTTTTGGCACATCCTCTTCTTGTACTGGAATCTGGTGGTACGCTTTTGCCAGATCTAGAGTTGAAAATATTCTTTTCTTCTCCAAAACTTGCAAATAGTCCTGTATGTGAGGTACTGGGTAGCGATCTGGAACTGTCGCAGCATTCAATTTCCTATAATCGCCGCAAGGACGCCCATCACCATTTCTTTTAGGCACCATGTGTAGCGGAGAGGCCCAACAACTGTTCGACGACCTGCATATTCCGGCTTCAACTAGGTATTGAAATTCCTGCTTTGCTGATTTTAACTTGTCCGGGGGCAGTCTTCTTGGTTTTGCGAAAACTGGGGGACCAGTTGTTTGTATTGAATGCTTAACATCATGCTTAACTTTTCTTGGAACAGCAATTGCTTGTGTGAGAGTAAGAAACTCCATAAGCAGTTGGTGAAATTTTATGTTGCCATTTATTGCTTTAATTCCGAGATTACTCGCTTGCTGCACTGTTCCTTGAATTTGCAATTTAGTCAATGTGTCCACCAAGCATCCCTGACGGAAATCAACCAGAAATCCATAGTGTTGAAGAAAATCGGATCCTATTATTGGCTGCGAGACTGCGGCAATAATGAAAGGCCATCGAAACACTCTTCTTAGACCAAGATCAAGGGTTAATAGTTGCTGCCCATAAGTCTCAATAGCAGTTCCATTTGCTGCGAAAAGTTGAAGAGTGGCAAGGTGACATTGCTTTGATGCTGCAGATCACGGAATCACAGAAACATCTGCTCCTGTATCAATCAGAAATTTTATCTTCGATGTTTTATCTGATAAATACAATCGATTGATCACCATTTTGCTCCACTCGTTTCTTCGAGCGACGGCCGCTCTAGTTTTCCGTCTGGTAGGAACATGGTTTGGTGCATCTTGTTTCCCGCTCTTTGAAGCGCCGATGATACCAGCAATGTTCCCGGTTGCCAGAGTTTCTGCTAGCCGATCGCCGACGAAAGTTCTTCTCATTTCCTCTGTCGTTGTATCACCCACGGGTTTCGAGACGAGAAAGACGTGTCGAAATTTCCCTTATCATCGCTTTAAGGTCTGAATCTTCCGATTCCAATATTTGTATTGATGCATTACCTACTGCTGTCATAATTCCATCTGCCATTTCTGCCAGTCTTCCTAACTCATCATTCGATATAGCTAGTATCTGCTGTACATGAGTAGGCAATCGCTGAAGAAAAAGGGACTTAAGCAAGTCGTCACTGATTCGACTTCCGGCCTTGCTCCGCATCTCCAGTAAAAGACGAGAGGGTTTCCGATCTCCGAGTTGCATTCCAGAAATTAGATCACGAAAACGCTGTTCTTCGGAATCTGCATATTGCGCACAAAGTCGAGATCTTAGTGCCGTATAAGGATTTTCTACCGGCGGGCTCAAGATAATATCTCCAACAATTGCCAGCTCTTCAGGTTGTAATGCCGATACTACATGGTGAAACTTCGTAATTTCCACTGTAACTCCAGCAAGCGCAAACTGACTCTCCATTTGTCGGAACCAAATCTCCGGATTCGCTCTCCAAAAAGGCGGTATCGCTATCCGAGCAACGTTGGTTGTCGTTGCACTCTCTTCTTCTGACATCTCCGTCTTAAAATATATACTGCCACTACGTTAACGTTCAAATTCTCCGGGTCACCACTTTAGTACTGGTGAGGAATAAGTTCTTGTTTTTTTAAACTGTATTTTTATTCACAACCATACTAACACAAAATAATAAAACATTTCTTAAGATGAGATCACAGGAATGAATAATGTTGATCACAGAGAAGGCACAAAATTATTACCAACATAAACAATCATCCAAAAAAAGATAAAAATTCAAATTTCTTCATGTAGCTGCTCTCTTATTGGCCAGTGTACGGCGCCGGCGCAGTAAGGTGCTCCGCACTCATTTACACGAGCAGCGCCGCCACACTAGCTCTATGGTTCAAAGGTCTTCTCTCCTGGCGTGGCGCCAATAAGTAGAGAAGGGGGATTTTTCGCCGTATTAGCTATTTGTCATTGATCGCTTCGCAAATTTTTTTTCTCCGCTGTGTAAAATTTTCGTTTCATTTATTGATGCACGTGTAAATTTTTCGTTTCGTTTATTGAAATATTTTTTATTTATGTACGCTAGAGAATTTCACTATCAAATTTCTCGATATAAATAGTGATATTATACAATTAGAAGAAGGTGTCCGGAATGCATTTAGGTGGAATTGGATTGAACAGAGAGATGGTAATGGGGATACCATCGGCACATGGTGAAGGAAATAAATGTTGCTGGACAAGCATATTGTGTTTTTTGTAATTCACTGCTAAAGTATGGGGGGAGGATTCAAGGCTTTCACAAAACATTCTAAAACTGTGACGCACATAAAATATTCAAAGTGCATTAGAAATTCAATGATTTTAAGTAATTATGCTAATTCAAAAAATACTGATGACTTACTGGAGACTGATGCTCGGTCATTGGATATAGTGACAAGAAAAGTACCCCAAGAGGTATTAATAACTTCGTTTATCGCCGATCATTCACTTTCTTTCTTTGTAGCTCCCAATTTAATTGAACTCTGCAAACAGTTGAGCCGCGATCAGACGGCACTAAACTCGTTGGAAATGTCCAGGACTACTGCATGTTATAAGATGAAATTTGGACTCGCAAAAACTATTAAGGAAAATATCGTTAAAACTTTAAAGGAGACTCCATTTTCTCTAAATTTGGATGAAAGTACTAGCAATGCTCAAGAAAGTATACTGGCAATATTAGTGCAGTTTTATGACAGCAATCAAAATAAAGTTGTAGTTCATCATTTTGCATCTCTAAAGATGGAATCTTGCAATTCAGAAGCTGTTTTTAAAGCAGTTGATAATACTATTGAAGATAATAATATTCCATGGGCAAACTTAATTAGTGTATTAATGGACTCATGTAACACCATGCGTGGAAAAATAAGGGTGTTGAAACCAGACTACGATCAAACTTATTAGATATTGATGGTGACACATGTCACACAGCTAATAACTGTGCAAAAAAAATTGCTTCAGGTGGGTGTACATTTTATGTGTTTTAGAAAGAATCGAAGATCTGTGGGATGCTCTTATTGCATTTTATTTTCACTACTTGGATAAAACTGATAAAGGGGATTATTTTTCTTATGTTGAAACTGTATACAATAAAAGAAATATTTCTGCAGCTCAGAAAAAAGTTGTTGAAGGTGTGTATTCTTGCTTGCATTCCCAACAACTCACAAAGGATGCTTTAGCTCGAAAAAAAAGAATACTAAATGAGTTATTTGTTATGCAAAACAAAACTTTATTGCATATGGTATTATATTCAGCAGTATTACCAGAGTTCAACACATATATTAAATAATTTGAAACAAAAAAAAACACCAATGCTTCATTTTATACATTCCAGTATTTATAAATTGATGGCAAAATTTCTCTCTTTTTTTTATGAAGCCAGAAATATAGAGTGCACATCTTATAATGATTTATTAAAGGTTGATGTCACAAATCCAGACCTAGCAAAGTAATATTTACTGGTGCAGAAGCTTCCACTCTCCTGAAGAAATTATCAAAAATTCATCCAATAGCAAAAGAATTCCTAATTTCTCTGATGAAAGCTTATACTAATACAGCACAGTATATGAAACAGAAATTACCCCTTAAAAATTCATATCTAATTAGTTTTACAGCATTAGATCCAGAGCTAAGAGGTAAAACCAGTACAATATTAGCTTTTGAAAAATTAACATCTTTTAAGTCCCATATTTTCAGTGATTATGAAAAGTCAAAAGTGGAAGCTGAAATAAGGTTATACCAGAGTGATATTGATAGCACCAAAGAAATGCTCTACACATCTGATGAAAGTGGAGATCAAGTCAAGTGTACAATTGATAAATATTGGTCTAAAGTTTTTTATTTAAAAGATGATTTCACAAATGATTATAAGTATCCTACATTGACTAAATTGGTCAAAGCCTGCCTTAGCTGCTTCCATAGCCCTGTAATGTCTTAGCTTGAAGTAACGAAACTCTTTAACACTAAGAACATTTAATCACAGACAACAATAAACATTTAAAATGAATTTAGAAACAAGATTTAGAAAATTAACAAATATCAAAAAATTGAGAACATTTAGAAGTCAAGAAATATTAGACAATTTAGAAGTCAGTTCTGTTACGCGTCAAGACATGCAAAAACCAATCTCTTCCCGCTCCAACACAATATGGCGACGTTTCTTTCGTCGAGCGCTGACAGCGCCATCTATCTCAATTTAGGACAGTACAGCCCATTAGTGGAAAGGGCATTCAACTTAATGGATACACTTGTCGCTGACTATAGAACCTCTCTTAAGATTGATTCCCTAGATGCAGTGCAGACTATTAAATCTGATTTAATGGCTTCTAAAGAAACCTCATGTGAAAAATATGGCTCAAAAAATCCAATGACTGATCCAATTCACAAAGATGTCTTACTGAATAGGAACAGAAGTTGGAAAACATATCAAGAGGACTTAAAAACATGTATTTCAGATGAGTCACCTATAAAAGTCTCTGAAAAACCTTCTACATTAGCAGAAAAGCAAACTGCTTCTACCTCTGCATTGCAGTTCTCGAGGAAATTTCTTCAACTGTAAATGAGGAAAATAAAAGTCAACCTTCCTACAATTATAAAGTTCACCACAAAAGAAAGATAAGCCCACAAACATCAGAAAATAAAAAAAAAGCAGCAGAAATTAGATATTTTTTTTAAGAATTAATTCAGGTAATTTAAAATATTTACATAAAATGTAGTAGTTTATATGTTTGAAAATTTAGGGTTATTAATTTTGCTAAAAAAGTAATTCATTGAACTTTTATAATTAGGTCATTCAATACTTCATAATAGTAATTTTTCATCGAAATCCAAGATGTCGGTAGTTAGTCCGTAAAAGTTTCAGGGGATTTTTTGGGGTCCCACAAACACCCTTGTAAAAACAATGCATTCACTCATCCAAATGGCACATTGGGAAACACTTTTTTGGACATTTCTCTTTGGATATCACTAAAAGGCAGAAATCTTGAAGCAAAATCAACCGACGGCACTCCGGTTCCGATCTTCGGCAATTGATGTGAGAAATATCGGCTGATCGATCGTTTTGGAACTAAAAATGCATATTTATAGTTGATTTCAGCGGTTTTACACGTCGCCACTAATATACTAATAATACTTTTATTTTAGGCTAGCATTGATTTCATCCGTTGGTATCGATCGAGGGATTATGGGTTAGATTTGAAGGAAATCTTCTGCCAGCAATTTTAATCCACTCCCAAATAATCTGATATTTCCCACTTAAACTTTTCAGTCCTCAATCCTGATCGTAGAGTGAATTTTTGGGCGCCGCTGTGCCTTCATAACAACCACTAAGTTTACATTTCAGCTGTATTTTTTCCCATGTTGGATGCCTCCGAAATATTTCATGTGAGATTATCATTGTGAGCAATCATGATGCTTACAATGGTAATTGCAAAGAGGAATGAACATTCCTCCATGTACACTGCTCAAAACAATTAGGGGAGCAAGCAAAAAAAATCAAGAAAACCGTGCGAGACAGCCATGTATTGGCATACAATGGGTAGTACTCGCGTATCCATGCGAAATAGAGAGAAAAATATAAAACAATGTGGAATTAAGCTTTAATTCTTTGAAAATATGGGGAAAACATGATTTAGGACAATAATTTGGTTACGTGTAAACGATATAAAAAAAGGCCCTGAATAGACGTGATGCAGGAGTTTAAATAGAACGCGTGATCTCCTCGAACAGCTAAGACTGCTGCACACCGGTTTGCCATGAATGCGATGAGGTTATCGATCAGACTTTGGAGAATACTGTTCCATTCCTCAAGAAGTACAATCTCCAAGTCTGGGACAGTCACAGGCGGCTTTGGCCACGCAGCAATGCGTCGTCCGAGCATATCCCAAACATGCTCGATTGGATTCATGTCAGGAGAGTACGCCGGCCATTCCATACGCTGTATTGTTTCAGCTTCAAGCATGTTCTCCACCAGACGAGCTCTATGCGGTCAGGCATTATCATCCTGGAAAATAAAGGAATCACCATTGGCTCCAGCGTAAGGGATGACATGAGATCGCAGTATCTCCTCTGCATACCCGTCAAAGTGCCATTCCGAATGATATGCAGGTCCGTACGTCCGCATATGCTGATTCAACCCCCTACCATCCAACCAGCTCGTCTGTATTGTGACCTTTCACGAACGAATGCGATGTTATTTCGAGTGCCCCTCTCCCACCATACCAGAACACGTCGAGTGTCACACTTCAGATTGAATCGGGACTCGTCTGTAAACAGCACTTGGCTCCAATCATGTTGCTGCCAATCTCGATGTTCAGCAGCCCATCTTCTTCAGGCTGCATGGTGGCGTGGGGTCAACGGAATGCAGACCATTGGCCTACGTGCATAGAGCCCTCCCCCATGAAGCCTATTAAGTACTGTTTGGATGGACACTCTTCGTCCTGTTGCCAAGAACAACTGTCTTTGCAGCTGAGTAGCATTCTCTGTTCTGTTTCGACGGGCTGTTAACCATATATACCGGTCATCAGCTGCTGAAGTGGCGCTTGGCCGATCTTGTCCTGGTTGACGTCTAACGTTTCCTGTTTCTTCGAATCGATTCCACAGCCTTGCAACAGCTTCTGGCGACTCCAACAGCGTCCACGACACTCCGTTGTGTTTGGCCTGATTCCAGTCGGCCTATGACACACCATGCCATGGATTCCGGTAAATCACGTTGTTCAGACATTCTCATAAGCTTGTCCCAAAAACAGAAAGACTGAGCAATCAAATTTCACAGTTACGGCAATAAAAAAGACGTTTCTGAAACATCCCGATTTCTGGCCTTATCTCCTTTTTCTGGCTTTTGATGTCAGGAACTTTGATTTGTATATAAAGTTTTCTTTCGTCTCCTGGTAGTCTGTAATTTATGGATGATTCATTTTATGTTACTTATTGGTAGACATCTTTGCGTAATTCTGTTAAAACCATGTGCTCCCCTAATTGTTTTGAGCAGTGTATTTGCAGCCTCACAGATATTCTGGATGCAAGGTTACATCATTTTCAGATGGATTTGCTGCTAGAATCAATTTAATTAGTATTTTGACATTTTCTTCTCGAGCATCTAAGATTTTTCCAACCTAGTTTTTAACAATATACATTATTTTATCATAGAAACTTTTTTGTTTAAACATTAGTTTAGGAATATTTAATTGCATCTAAGACAAAAATAATAATTACCCTTGTTGTAATGTTGTTCGCGACACAATTCTTTATCGAATGGAGTGGATAATGGCATTCTGAACTGATTAGAAACTTATAAGCGCATAGTTGTAGGTTTCTGCTGCAAATTCATGTCCACTTCTGAATTTTTCTTGCATACGCGGTGGAAAATAATTTCAGCTATGCGCGATTTATATTTTTCCCTATAACTCTTTTGAAGATGAAGGGCCGTCTCCTAAAGAGTTATAGGGGAAAATATAATGGTAAACAATGCACGAATTTGATTTGGATGTAACGTGTTGCAAGCGACACTCATACATACTCATTTGCTTTAAAAGTGTTGAACAGGGCACTTAATATATCACCATACGAGGAAAGAAGTCAAATAACATCCATCGGACTGAAGTGTCACTTTTATCTACTGGTTATGTTATTCAGTTGCAAACAGCGTCGCTGGTTCGGGCCTTGACCAAGAAACTTCGTGAAGCTGTCGTGGCGCCATCTACCCGAAACTAAAAGCAACCAAGTCGTCAGACTCACTTGAAGCAGCAAAAGTCGTTGAACACTCTTGGCGCAACAACAATCACACGCTGATCATAACGCTTGGCGCTAAAAACAGATATTATTATATAACGGAAAAAATATTAACGGAATCTTTCAAATCAAACACGGACCAATCGACACAGCCCAATTTCAACGCAAGGATAAACAAAATATTTGAAAAGCTGCTGTTCACAATATAATTTGCATTCAAAAGTAAATCGTTTGATGCAGCTCAATTCCATCCATAGTTGCATTGCAAAATAAGAAAAACAAATTGGATTTTTTTTTAAAAAAATGAACTATACATTATGCTTCTATGCCGGTTAGGAAAAAAACTGGAACAGTTTAAGTAAAACTTGAGGCTGAAAATGAAACCGGAATTAGTATGATTTCGAATACTTTTTTCAGTAGTTTTAATATTGGCTAATAACCATTATGATTTTTATTATTATAATTTTTTTATGATTTTTTAAAATTATTTTTGATTTGAATTGTTTGCGATGTGTATTTGGGAGGTACATGGCAATGGTGTGGGCATAGAAGTCAACTGAATGATTGTGTAAATGTACTGCTAATGGATACAGGTTAAATTCATGATGTAGAGATTCTTTCGCAGCATTGCAGATACTGTAGAATACTTCAAGGTAATCCGCAACATCTAAGATTAAAAGTCTCTCGTATTTATTCCAATCATCATGGTTCAACTTCTTTAATGGAATCTTTTGGAACACGCCGAATTTTTGAAAGGTTGGAGTGCTCGCACCAATTCTGTGTACTGAAGCGGGTAATTCGAAAGTTTGTGTTATCCGTAGTAATGTGGGACGTTGACAAATATGCAATCAGTTGTTATAACTGCTTTTTATTATTGCTTTTTTTCGAAGTCTATTGAATGAAGAGTGTCCACAAAGTAAAGAGAGCTGGTGCAAATATCAAAAACGTCTAACCTTGTCATGAAAAAAAAAGGAGGGGGCAAAGAAAGTTCGCCCGGTATCCCTAATGACATGATAAACAGTGAAAAGTCAGTGTACTGTGAGCTCTGTGACCAAAAGCTGCTTGAAATGAACTTTTTGGGAAAACTCGAACGAGTCATTCAATGGCTGATAATACTAAAAGAAATGTTTGTTGGCAGCACTTAAATTGGGTTTCAATATTACATTGATTCAATTCAAAATGTAATTTTCTTGGTTATTGAGTATACCGATTTTAGATGAAATGAATAAATTCTCCGCAGCATGCTACTGAAGAAGAATTTTAAATGATTGATGGCTCACGAATGGCGGATAGCAAAAAAACACTCATTACGTCCAAACAGAGCATTAAAAAATTGCGATCCTTCAGTAAACAAAACTTGAGTTATGTTGAAAAAAAAAGCCATACCGTAAAATGCAAAATTTAAAGAAAATATGTATATTTTGCTGTTGTAAATAGAAATGAAATATTTATTTGCATTTTTCTCAAAATATGGTTTCTTGTTTTTTTAAAAAAATCATATTCTTCATATCATATTAGTCCAACTAACACAGCGCGTTAGCTGGGACGATGGAGGGGGGGGGTAATTACAGTATCGCTACATGTAAAGAGAGCTGTTAAGTCATTCCCTGCACGGGTCGGACCGGAAATCATAGCGCCTGCTTGCCCTACGAGATTTGAGCCTTCCTTGCTAATATTATTACTTTAATCTTAATTTAAAACTTCTTTTACCCGTAAGAAATTCAATCCAATTCCAGAACTTTGATCGGATCTCAATCTTTTGCTTCTAAATTTCTTTCTTAAACATGCCCTACCAGTTAATTAAAAAAATATTGAAACAAATTGGGCCGCTTTCAAACAAACCTCCAGTCAAACAGAAACCTCTAAAAATATTAAAACCCAGATAATATTAAACCTAATATTAACCCCTAATATTAAAACCCAGATAATTAAGGCCAAAAACTTGGCTTCTACCCCCATTAATACTAATGAAAATTATACAGACCTAAAAATTAGTAATTCAATTAGGTATAGAGACTTTTACAAAAAAAAAATGGAGACTTTGATTTCAAGTGACCCATTAATCATTCCAACACGGAAATTGAAAAATTCACTAAGAAATTGAAAGAAATAATTCTGTTAATCAACTCTTAAATGTTAGTGCGAAGACAGATCTATTTGGAAGCTTGTTAAACCTTTCAAAAGTAGAAAAGGAAGCCTGGCCTTTAATGCCCCGGCTGGTATTGCCAATACCCATATTGAAAAGACAAATTACCTGCTGATAGTCTTGAGAAATAATTTCAAGTAACTAAACTTAATTACGGTGAGACAGAACAAATTGCAAATAATAATGCCCAAGGCTTTCGGCAGGCTCTTAATTTACAAAAATTATTCCTCCGCCACTTCTGAAATTAATGTCTACATCATAAAATTAATCATTACAAAAGCCCCTGATTTAGATAGAATAAATAATAAAATGGTAATCTCCCTGGAAAAAAAAAAGGTAATAAATTCATTTAAAAAATATTATCTACTGTACTTGATGTTGAACACCTTTCTTCTCGGAAGATAAGTTCAGTCGTTCCTCTTTAAAAACCTGGTAAAGATGTTACTGAACCAATCAGTTAAAACCCTTACTTCTCTCCGTCAGCAAAACAACCGAGCATATCATCCTTAATAGACTTAACTCAGCCATAGATCCTACTTCCCTTCTCCAGCAAAACAGCTAATCGCATCATCTTTAATATAAACAAACACCAAGAAAATGAAAAAAATTTAACTCCAATCGGTTTCTCCTAAAAAAAATCTTTCCGCGTAGAAAATGTTTTTAGTAGAAATGCAAAAGAAGGGCGGGACGGCCCCGTTTATAAATGTATTCAGAGAGCTCTTGACGGAGTTTAGCAGACAAGTGTTATTTACATACTCATTGCATGTAAGTCCTAATCTTATTTTTATTTGTTCTAAGTGCTTTTTTTAACAAAGCATAACAACATTTGTTTCTATGTACCTATAAAGTTTACATTCTAATCAAGTTAAAATAAAATTAAAGAACAATATTTTTATAACTTAAAATTTCAAAAATGGCAAAAGTTTACATTGAAAGCTATAATTCGCATCAAGTATCTATTTTATTGAAAAATCACTCATCTGAATCATCTTTGAAATATTTTGAGAAAAATTTCCAAATTCTTCGTTAAAAATTGTGTTTATGTGCGCGTATCCCATTCCAAATTTCTTTGTAAAATGTTGATTTCAAATGCCATAACTTCGATGTTGTGTTATTTCTTCTTCGTCTAGAAATGATTTCTTTTCTTCATTAGCAGAAAATCTAACTTTTACATAAGAATATTTCCACGAAAACTTTACCCTTCATTACACACAGAGATTTAAAAAAAATGATAATTTCCCCCCTCTTGTCACAAACAGTTTACTTAAACTACATGATAAGCCAATAGGCTTCAAGAACTGCTGAATCAATTCTGTTTACTTTTCTTTCTGAAGGGATCTCCTCATTTGACCAGTTGTAAAGTAAGTTGAAATTTTTCTTGTGCTGTATTTTTAGAACATTTTGCTCTTTCCACTGTATAAAAATTCATAATAATTATTCAAAAATGCTGAAATGATACTGCGAAAAAAAAGACGTATACGGATCTCTAAAAAACAAAACCTTAATAATATTTTAATATGTCGTCTTTAAAACGGTATTAGACTAATTCAACAAAATGTCCAAAATGCTGATTTTTTTCAACCAATAAAAATGATAATTCAAAACGCGAATTTTTTAAATGAGATCTTATTTTTTTTAACATACTTTCGCAAATTACTTTGAATATAAAATAAAATTCGTAAAAATAAAAAAAGATTATAAAATAAGATTCTGGATTTGAATTAGAGAAATAAATAACTAAAGAAATATAAAAGTATCTAATTTTGTTTCTTCCATACTTGATCTCTCATTATTGTTCCTCGAAATTTTTCATTCTTTAATAAAATAATTTTCATTCATCCTTCATCCACTCAAGTTCAAACACATTTTTTTAAATATGCAGTGGAGGACACTCGAGGTTAAAACTCTGTTTTCAAATATTAATTCATTCATTAAATTTAATTAATTAAAAACTAACTTTCTCGCCAAAAATCTTCATTTCCCCAGCACCAAATGAGCATGTCTTCTTTTTGTTCTTTCCATCACGCTAATGAGATTAGATTTAACAAGCTTTCGGCTGGTTATTTCAAACGGTTCTGTTCAATTTCTAAATGTTTGATGCATTTAAAAAATAAACATTGTTAATTAATGAATTTTTCAGATTCATTTTGAAGAGCTTACAAATTAAAATAATAACAAAAATTAAAAATGTTTGATCTGTATTGCGTTACCCCAACTGGCGTAGAAAATTCAAAGCATTTGCGTTGCCCCACTTGACGGTGAAAATTAATGCATACGCATGCGCGAATATTAAGATTTTAAAAATGTAGATATAACAATCTACACATTTTCTTTAAAAGAATTCTGGATTAACTTTCATTCAAATAACATAAAAGTCTAATATTTTTTTAATTGAATACATTTTTAAGGGTTTTTTCCCCTTGCCCTCATACGGGCAGGGCGAGGCATATGCCGACAGCGTTCGAAGCATGGGTAGGGTCATCAGGTTCACCTGACATCTGGACGCAGCTGAGATCATCGAGGCATTTTCCAAATGTATTCAGTGGACCACCACACTGCTCACCTACGCCCTGCAAATATATAAGAAGCACACGAGTTATAAGACATGCATCGAAAAATAGTTAATGTCTCAAATATAATGGAACCCCCCCTGCCAATATAATAGAAACACACGAGCTATAAAGCATGCATCGAAAAATAGTTAATGTCTAAAATATATAACTATTTAGACGGATACTGTCACATACAGAGTAATTAGCAGGTTTTGATGAGAAGTATATTTACAAAATAATTATAAAAAAGGGGCATTAGAATTGATTAAACCATGCACATCGCTTAGTTAATGAATTCATTAATCATTAACTAAAATCATCCGTGTAGAATTGTGGTCCTTGGATAAAACCACGCATACCTCTCAGCGGTGGGAGAGACAGTCACGAAATGCAGACCTTTGGCGTGAATCTGGCATTTTTACTGAATCCATCGCGAGAATAAGGCCTTTCTGCTAAGAAAATCAAGAAAGATATCACATTCTCCTAGAAAGATAACATGCCGAATTTCACTAATTTAAATCATTGCATTTATTGAGTTATTGTGTTTACATGAATGCAGAAGTATAGACAGACCATCCATTAGATAGATTTGGATCAAAATATGATAGAGACCTATATTTTAGATGTTAAATACGTTTGCCAAATTTTATCTATATGTTTTGTAGATATCGAGCTCACCTGTATTCGAACTTTCAGACAGACAAACTTCCTGTTAAGAAAGCTATTGCGATTAAGAGATCGGACCATTTTTCTAGCTTAAGAATATCTGGGTGATTAGGCTTGATCCCTGCGCGATTCCTTCTGCAAACTTCTCAACGAGATGCTGTGTGCTTAACCGTGAATATGTGTTCGTTTCTTGTTTGTGTCCAGTAAATGTGCTGTCTCCCAGAACCATGTTGATATTTATTGAAAATTAACAACAGAAACATTTCTATAAGAAAACCTAATATAAACAACAAATCTGTCATATTTCTTTATGCCAAATTTTAGCCATTCATTACAAACATTTTTAAGTTATCGTGCTCACAGACAGATAGGAAAGTGAAAATTCATCTAAATTAAATCATACACGTGGTGGCCAAACTGAACATGTATTGATATTTTTTAATTGAATCTACCGGCTCATCAAAGAAAAAGACCCGTGATGTGCATTTCTTGGAGTTACCAATGTCCTGACTTCTCTTGACAGTGGTAAGACTGATTTCAGGGACAAGAAGGTCTGATCTGAAGTCCGCAGGGAACGGGGGTTAGAGGGTCTCTGCCTGAATATTGGTTGTGTCGGCGTTTCGCAAGCTCGACAGACGGCGCTGATCTGGATTGCATCATTGATTAAAATGATCGTCTTCTGAGAAATAATCTAACCTTTTTTCAAATCTCGCGTTGAACCACGTCCTGCAATGGGGCAACATAATCAAATGATGACAAAACAAAATAGTTCAGTGGGGTATCCTACACACACGCGCGCGCGCGCACACACACACATATTCATTTTTTGATATTTAAATAGTCTTTGTAAATTTTCCAATGATGCATAGATAGGCATCAATATGCAACATTCATATAAAGAAAAGGCGTAGGATAATGTAAAACATACTCGTAAGCACACGCACACATAGACATTCAAAGAATATCGAACAAATGTTTTTGAAATCATTAACTAAGATTATAAGCAACAACGAGGAACCAACACCACGCTCAAATGACGCCATGCATCTGGCTGCAAATAACAATAATAAGTGAAACATTAGAAGTGAAAAAGCAAATAGCGTATTTAAAGAAGGGGACGATTATTTTTTTTAACCTAACACATAAAATATTAACATTCAAAACTTCCAACAAAAGCCGCTGAAGAATTTTTAAATTCCAATAAAGTATTATTTATACCTCAAAACTGCTAGTGCTGATTTAAGGTTTAAGTTATGTTATTTACTTGTGCCACAGTAGATTTTATTGACAATGGAAACATTTTATGTCATATGGAAATACACTATGATAATTTTTTTAAGAAAACAAAAGCTCTTTGCATTGCCTGCAGTCTTAATTCCTTCAGGAATTTTTAATTTATTGAGATCCTCCGTCAGTTTCCTACAGTAATATGTAAAGTATTTTTTTTAAAAAAGGAAATTACCCTGTTGCACACCGTACAGCATTTACAAAGGTCCGATGATTTGCCCCTCGGGCATGGTCCGGGGTCTCGGCAAGCTTGCAAGTCGCAATCCGGACAGTTCAAAGTGAAGCAACTGAAACGGTATTTTGATTAATTAAAAGAGTTTTAGAATTTAATAACATACTTCTTTACTATAAGAACAGAATAGTAAACAAGTAATATAAAAAAAATAAGTCAATTCCTACTTAGATCAACAAAGAAAATTTTTATTTTAGTTCCTTTTTATTAAATAACTACAACTAATATAAATAATTATTAAAAAAAATATTTCTGACCAAAACAGAATCAAGTTCGTATCCGTTGAAAATACATCAGAACAGACAGTTTGCTCGGATAATCAGAGCAAACTCAATAGGCGTTGAATTTTCAATGCCAATTGAGGCAACGCAAATGCGTGAAATTTCTACGCAGGTCTGAGTAACGCAATACAGATTAGAATTTTTTTAAAAATTCCATTATTATGTTTTATTTTAATTCAAAAGTACTTCAAAATGTCAAAAAACCGATTAATTAACAATGTTTAATTTTAATTGCATGAAACACAGAGAATAAACAGATTCGTTTGAAATAATCGACCGAAAACATGTTAATCCTAACAAAAATAACTAGCGCATTAACTATCATTTCATGACTATGAGCCTATTAATATTATCTGTCCTATAAAAACGTAGTACTTAGGAGTTAGTATGATTTTGGAATCCACGCCTAATATTTTTATAGAACTTGAAATGCTTTTAGAAAAGAGGAAAGTTAGTAAAAGTGAGCTTGCAAAGGGATAAGATTAAATTTTGTGAAAGTTTTCATTCTTGGATTGACATTATAAATGTTAAAACAATTAAAGATTTCCAATTTTCATCCTGCATTTTTCACTAAACATATCTAAAATCGACTAGAATTTAAATTGCTTTTTTACATTTTTATTGAATCTGACTTCTTTCCTGTTTTTAGATTTTATTTTTGCAGAATGGAATTTTGCGAATGATTTTCCCCACACTTCCTAATGCAGCAAAGTTTTGAATTTAGTTATAGTTGTGTGTTTCTGAAGACATATTTTAATTTTTTAGGAACTAAATTGTCACTTAATAAATTATTTTTCAGTTTCAATATGGAATTGTAATGAATTTCAGAAAAATTGATTATAAGATTGCGCAATATTTTTCTAATAATAGATTTGAAATATATTACCAACTAAAATAATAATAAAAAAAATTAATAAATTTAAAAATTAATGTTCATTAGCCCATTAAGAGTAGAAAGTAGCATTTTAGTAAAACAAATCAAGATAATAGAATAAAAAAAATTGAACGCAATACGATAAAAAAACTAAGTCAGAAATAAAAGTAACAGAAATTAAATCAGAAATACAATTTATAAATATGCATTAAACATTAAAATGCTTTAGAAATATAAATAGAGCTTAATTTTTTTCAAACTTTTATATCAGCGTTTCACGGTTTTCAGAAATTAATTTTCTACTTTTAAGTATGTTAGTAGCAGCTTATAAATTGCTTTACTTTTATTTTTATTATTTCAAATGAAATTTTTCTAAAGGAATCGTCATTAGTATTCATTTCCATGTCTTTTTAAATTTTTCTTTTGTCTTCTTTTATATATGAGCTGTTTGCTGTTATATATGAGCTTTAATATTTACAATCGCTGTGAATATATGTGATTTGGCTTAACAACCGAGCTGGTACCCCACCCTTCAAATTTCCACTCTAAATCAGCGGAAGAACGTCCCGAAATATGCACCACTGTCGTTTCAGGGTAGCTTATATGTTATTCAATAAGATCCTAGTATTCTGTTCAAGAAGTACCGTTGTTTGTGGAATTTCCTACTTAAATACTTTTCGTTTTAAATCAAATTATAAATTTGAAGCCGTCAAAAGTTTTACTTACCTCACAATTAAACCAAAGATGATTAAAAGATAGAGATTTTCCCTCATAATTGCTGAAAAGAATCTCACACTTTTTAAAATAATGCTTTAAAAGCAGTCACGACGGATGCGTTTTTGATATTTGCTCTTTTCATACAGCCAACATGACTTTATAAGTTCTTCATCATCAAAAATGTTTGCCTTGCCATTTATTATCGCAAAACAAACTATCAAGGGTTGATTAGCAACTTTTTATGGCGATAGAGTTTCGAATTCTGCTAACCTGTCGTATTCGTATTTTAAAATGCCAGTATTTTTCATACTGTTTACTTGATTTGCTTCTCATATTCAAAAACGTAACTTTTAGTGCTTTCTTGTACACCATGAGCAAAGAAAGAGCATTGGAATCGTCAAAACTCTCTCAATTTTGATGAATCTCAACATTTCAGGCATTCCTGAATCCAAAAAACATATTTTTGGAAATTATGTCTATCTGTATGCAAATTCAATTGCACAAAAACTCTTTAAACAGTACAGATAGAACTTAGCATATAGTTGCTGTTGTTTTTTCAAATTTCGAAAGGAATCTATTCAAAGGAAATTTAGAGAAAATTTTCCGGCTGTCTGATTATTAGCTAACTCGATAACAACACAAATAAAATTTGATTCACAGATATAATATCCAAATTATGGATATTTATCAAATTTACCACCAATTCTATCAAGCACTTATCAATCGTTCTGTCTGTACTTTCAAAAACAAATAAGAAAAATAAAAAATGTACTGACTGCAAAATATGAATTTCGTACATAATTTTGTTACAAAACTATAATTTTGAATTAGTTTTGATTCCAAACAGTCGAAAAAAGGAACCAGAATTACACATTTGAAGTTCTGCTGCTTCTGTATTCTATGTACCACCTGAATTAGTCGTCCCCCCCCCCCCAAAAAAAACGCCAAATTTCTCACTTTAATACGCACTTTAACTCATAATTCTTGTTCACTAAGAGCATTCGGTTAATATTATACATTTATTAGAGATTATACGAGAAAAATTTGCGGGGACCACACCGGTCGACTTTCTTTTTATAGCTGTTTTTTTTAAAGAATGCTCAAAAGTCTGCAAATCTGACATCAGACTACGGAATTCTGTGCTATTAAGTGAAATTTGAAGTATCTCAATCGCTGTATGAGAGCCGCTATGATTCAAGTCACAAATGATGAACGAGGATTACGCCTCTCTTCTACGAAATAATCTTTAGTTGCATCCATTCATTCTGATTCTTTTTTCTGTAACCTTTTAATTCTTGATTGAACAGAAAGGTCATATTTGCATAATACTGATAAAAGAACTAGAAAAAGGAATTTCAGCGAGCCAAGCGTTCTTGATACGGTTTTACGTTTTTATTTTCAATTTAGTGATGGACGTACATTGCGAATCTTGTATTTATTTAAGCTCAAATTTGGTTCAGAACATTTAATTAAACTTCATCTTGGACGTTATCAGAAATAAGAAGTAAAATAATTATAACGATATTTTAATCATCAAACAAATTTCGCGCATTCTAAAGTGTTTTTTTTATTTTATTTAATATACATGGCTGAATTTGTTTATCTTGAGTCTTTTTACAACGAAATCAATCAACTTTGATTTTTTTCATCATGATTTCCAATCTATTGATTATCATTTTATTACCATGTCAGAACATGATGCTGTTTTAGGGATGAGGTTTTTGGCGTCAACAAAAATCCTTAGGAGATAAATAAAATTTTTATTATCAGTACGAGCATCTCAAAATATCACCCTTACAGAAGCTCTGATTTTAAACAAACGTTAATTTCTACAGCAAATAAAACCTAGAAAAATGTCATTTTGATCACGTGATTATATGAAATAAATAGGAAATTTGATTTTTTTTAAACAATAAAGGCAAGACAAAGTTTGTTTTGGATCGTTTGCGATACCAAAGTGACTCATTCGATGAAACAATTAAAATGAATAAAAATATAATTCAGTTTGCACGAGCACGTGGTGTTTGGCCGTTCAAGAAATAATGTTCCATCATGATACATTGAAATATACATAGCAAATTTCATTTTAATCTTTATTTTTGAAGTTTTAATGAAACATGAGTCTGCACCAAATAGCTGGTTTTAAAGTAACTGATTGATTTTCCCGAAATATTCGAAATGTTATTGGCTTTTCCGTTCGATTCTAGGAATTTTTTGAAGGTTACGATGGCACACATTCACGAATATAAGTTATTAGTAAAATGTAAGTTTAAAAAAATCAGAAAACCATTGATTTATTAATTTTAAGAATGCTGTTTGACTCTTAGGAAGGTATCAGTCAATATGCATGTACAATGGCTGTCATTCAATTTACCACTTGGAGTTAGTTTCTCTAAAACTTTTTTGTCTACTTTCTAATAAAGGTGTTGTTTCTCTCACGGTGTAAAAAATCTGATCTATGTGCGTGAAGTCGCGAATGTCCTGCAGGGAATTAGCAAATAATAACTGCGATATATTGATCTTCGATGTGAATTAAACATTTTTTTTATCTATCGTGAAACCCTGACGCGTTTTCAAAAACATGAAATAGAATACCCGGTAAAGCGGTAAAATAATACCCGAAAATTGAATTCGTGGTTCATATGCTTTTTCGCACCGATTAAAATAAGGATTTCACTCAATAACTGCACAAAATGTCGTTACAAAATCCTACATTGAATTTGATGCAGTTAGATCATTGCGTTTGTTAGATATTACTTTTATATGTTTATGAAAGTACAAACCGACACATAGGCAATATTCTAAGAAATTTTATTCCCACTTTGATAAATATCTGCATTTTAAATGTTGCATCTGTATATTAAATTTTATTCATCTAATTCTCTGCGTTTTGTAATCATCGTGTTATCCTCTATTGGAGAGCCAAAGGGACTTCCTCTGAATGAATTTTGCTCAAATTGAATAGAAATCGAGAAATTTAGTTGCAAAGTTCATGTACCAAATTTCACCTGTCTAGCTGAAAACGCTTTTGTGTTTTCTTGGCACATGGCAAAAAATAATGTGGTTCTTCGATTTCAAAGATGTTTTAAACTTGAAAATTTGTGTGCTATGGAGTTCTAAATATTTGGCGATAACAATAGTATCTCTATACTTTAGATGGGAGAAAGTAAAAATTATTATGACAAACGAATTTCTTACGACTCTTTTTCCATTAAGGCATACTAAAATGATTATACGCGTCTCTCTTAATAACTCCCTATATAATTGTTGGAAGACTATTTGATTAAATAAAATTAAACTTTAAAACACCACACGTAGACTTTTCTGTAAATAGAGTGAATTTTTGCTCTTGCGATAGACATCATTTTCGTATTTATAGTTTTAGACTATAACGAGAATTTCTCAAAGAGGAAAAAGACGCGATGACACAATAAACTCATTTAATTTACATTGGGATATTGGAGGATATTAAATGCTTATAGTGAGGTTACGAAGTCACGTGAGATAAACTCGCTTCTAAAATAAATCACCGCCAGCATTATATGTGTGCGAAATTGGTAGAATACCTTACATTTCCGTAACAAAAAAGAGTTTAGGCGAGTAATTGTAGTTTTTTAGATATGAATAAAAGTTCAAAATTTAATTTTAACATTAGAAAGTCAACATTTTGTTATCTTGTCATTCCAAAATGAATTGACCTAAACTAATGAAATTTGTTTGAGGGCATAACTTTTGATATACTTAAAAAGGTTGATGAAAAAATGGATGATGCCATTAGAAATTTTGAAGGTTATTCTTATTTCAATATCTAGACGTCCCCTTATGAAATTTTAATTCAAAAGTCTTTCAGAGACTTAAATCCCTTGCAAATAGTTCCCTTTTTTATTACTTCAATAAACGCAGCCAGAATAAAGGAAGGCGGCTCTTTTTCAGCAACTCTGCGTACAGCTTATTGTACGTGTTATTCGCCTTTTTCCTAGGACCTGCTCAAGTAAAGATTTGCAGTGTTATTTATTCACAGATATAAATGTATCACTGTTACAAAGCAGATATTACACAGGTGACGTCACTATATGTCGATATCAAACAGCTTTGTTATTAATATTCCTGGATGCTGGATTTCCTGAGCAAGAGAACCTTTCTTTCTTTTCAGTTTTCGAAATATATCGAACTGGGCCGACTCATGCAATGGAAAATTCGCGATTCGACAGCAAGATCAGCTGGCTTGTGGGCGCATGAATTTTCTCACTATGATACCGATCGAAGTCAGCGGTCTGCTTTTTGTGGAGATCCTGGATCGGTACAAAGTCCACAGACATCTGGCGGGGTTATCCAATGTTCACTGCGACTCCAGTGCGATGCTCCGGAGGTATGTCTTAAATTTCACATATCTTTCTGCGGTGGATTTGCAAAGAGCACATCACATCCGTTTTAGTTGTTTTTCATTTCTTTAAAAAGCGCTATTATTCAAATGAGAAGTGGCTTTTTTAAAATACTATTCTCATTTATTCTGTCCGATTGAAAGATTAAGCGTTGTTTTTAATAATATTAAGTTAAAGAATTGAAATGATTTTCGGTTCGGATTCCTTTTTTATTTTTCATTTTTACATTTACATTTGATTTATAGAATACTAGCAGTACCCGCACGGTATTGTCCGGGGCATGGCATCCCAGTTGTAAACTTAAATCTAGCTTCCATCCGATATGACAAGGGCATGCTACGCAACATCAAACAAACATAAAATATACTTGGAAATTATCGAAAATAGCTACAAAACAATTTTTATAACACAGATTCAAAAATATTTAGACTGTTATAAAGGTAAAAATTTGATATATGCGAAGACAAAGCGATCAATTCGCTCCTCAAGAGATTCATCCTGTCTCCTCAATTCAATTGCAGTGCGATTGAAAGAAAGACGGTTATTTTGCTCATCAAAAGGCTCACCTTCACTAAGTGTGGACATTATTTCTCTGATATTCGTTAACCGAACATTTCTTTTATCTTCCGCCCAAAGCTGAATTTCCTTATATTGAGGGCATAAAGAGTTTTGAATTGCTGTTTAAAATCAGTCGTAAACAATGAAATGTATTGCATATGCAAACCACAACTCTTGTTATATGCACATGCGTAGTTTGCGCTTTTCACGCATGCGCAGATAAGTCAAAATCGCAATTATAAAATTCCCCTTTTTTATATACGATATAACATAATCTTCCCCAATAAATGCTCTACAAAATGGCATAAATATTTCCAATATATGTTAATTATTTCTCCAGTTTTAGTGGTTCGAACATACAGATGCTTTCAGGAATATGTTTAGATATTTCATTCGATTTCTAAATCAACTGTTAAAGCTTCTTCGTCAAACAAATTTGAAGCCTAAAATCCGGTCGCACTTTAAGAAAAGTTTTTTTTTAATTATTATTTATCCTACCTTGTGTGTTGCAAAACATCACGCTCGGTGACATACGGATAGTTTTGTTAAGTACGACTTAAATTCTTTCATTAAATATAACGTAATCAACTTAAGTTTTATGTTTTTACTCAGTTTGATTTCTTTCTCATTTATGTATAGATATGAAATAATTTAAAATACCCACTTTCAAATGTCTTCAAAATATTAATTTTCCTATATGGAAAGAATGACACAAATATGGTGATTTCTTGATTCTCAATAATTTTATTTGTTAGTGAAGATTTGTGACTGGGTTATAAATAACTTGAAGACACAGGTTCATCTTTTCGTGGTTTATTGGTAACATCAACAAATTTAGACTGAATTAAAAAACAATTTAAATAATACTTGATGTAAAAAAGGCACACAATTTCGCCAGATTATCTAATAAAATATTACAAGACGTAGCAGGCCTTGAGAGCAGCACATACCATAGTATTCGGCACAGAGCCGAGATCACACTCAATAATATTCAAGTTCGCTTTTGGTATAAAAAGAAAATATTCTAGCAATACCGGGGATAAGCCCCTGCCTGGGCTAGGCGCCCCATCGACCCTACTCAATTAGCAGTGAGACCACTTGGTATTCACATGATTGACAGTTGGCTTCGCCCAAGAAAACCACGTGGTTAGCTGAATTCTTACTAGTAACCTTTTCTAGCATCATAATTACCTTTTTTGTTAGGGTGTTTGTTATGTTAAACAATTTGTCGTTATTCGATTAACACAATGAAATGTTATATCACTGAAGCTAATGTGCTAATGAAGCTTTTTACTGAATTTTTAATACTCATATTTAAAAATAAATTTTTCGTGTGCTTGTTTATGATAATCAATTTTAAAATACACCATTAATTTTGAAAATGCAAACTCGGTTTATTCTATTTTGAAGATTTTTCCTCAGTTTAACTTTCCAAATGATTTCTAATTTGTATAAAACACACATATTTATTCGCAGGTCCATTTGTCGGACACTTTGCGGAGAGATTTGGAATGGACAGAGTGTTAGTCCCAGGAAGCATTCTGACGGCCGTCGGAATTTCCGCCTGTTTCTTCGCGGAGAATATTTCGATTTTGACTGTTTTCCTTGGATTAATACACGGTAATACTTTCATCTTAAAAATTAATGATTTGAAATATTTTCCCTTCTTACTCCATTTCACTTATTTGCGCACATTTCCGCATATTATCCTAATAGCGGAAATCCCAACATAGCAGAAATCTCGGTAAATCAACATTTAAATTCAAATACTATAATTTTCTTGATTACATTACCTTTAAAATATGTCACTATATAGCACTTATATAGCACTTACAATACGTTTATTGTAAGTGCTATTCTAGTATAAGCTTCTCTTATGTTTTATTATCTGTGTTTATATGCCCTCTTGTATTTAGTGTCATCGAATAAAACACCATTACCCGTTATTGAGCCAGTTGAACTCTTCATCCTATACCCAGCGGTCATATGTTTTTGATTTTTCCGTAACAACATGCTTATAAGTAACCGCATTTATTATTAAATCATAAAAAATACACCTCTTCAGAAATATATTTTGGCATACTGAAGTGATTGTCAAAGACTTCATCATAAAAACGTTTCCATACTCTGTATGGATACAAATATGTGTGTGTGCTTTGCAAATACATTGTTATATATCACTAAAATATTCCATAACATACCTATTATTACGATTGCACACAACAGCTACTTTCTTGCATCACCTGTAATGTCAGTGCTGAAAAGCATTTGGCACAGTACAACATGTAAACAAGAATGTGAATTGTGGAATCAAGTCAGAACTTTATGGCCAACAAAGTAAATCATTGGGAGAGTAAAGGATTTGATTAAAGTTCCCTCGTACAAAGTTCAAAAGCGAGACTTTTACTTAAGTGTAACTAGAATAGACGTGATGTGAAAATAACTTGAATGCAAATAAAGTAAATTAAAGAGCATATAATTGATGTTGATCGAGTCAGCTTCGTCGATGGAGAGGATTGATTTTCTGAAAGGTGGCAAGAAGTAATGGTTCTACTTAACACAACAGCCTCCATCGTTTGTTGGAAGTTTTCCCATTTGATGTCGTTAGACCACATTGCAATTAGAGGACCTAGCAGTAATGATGACCAGTGTCGTTTTACGCTTTTCACTCTTGTGTGACGTAATTTCGTCCGTCGTTCATCATCGTACGGCTTGGACGTAATTGGTAGCTTACCTTCTCACTTCCCTCATCAAGAAGGCACATCAGGCATGGAAATGGGAAATCTCGATTATATGGAAGATATCAAGGGCTTCCCAACGAAACTTCTGCATCATAGTATTGACATACTTGGCAACATGTAGACTGGCGTTGACCTGCAGCGGAATGATGTCATTCGACTACATTCATTGAACACGATAGCGCGTTTCAATTTTTTCAAAGTTCCCGTGTAGCACTATGCGTTACCAGTTAGTTT
The DNA here is from genome assembly GCA_026289955.1 of Argiope argentata. Classification (NCBI taxonomy): domain Eukaryota; kingdom Metazoa; phylum Arthropoda; class Arachnida; order Araneae; family Araneidae; genus Argiope; species Argiope argentata. The sequence continues at coordinate 2,654,405 of JAOUZG010020842.1, forward strand.
TTTTCAGCCGAAGAATAAAGTCTTCATGACTTTCCTGGCGCTGGCCGTGCATGACTTTGTATATATATATATATATATATTGGAATAGGAGGGAGGGGGTGAATTCATGTAATTCCATTGTCGGCTCAAGGTAATTATATTGCTTGCTCTCAGTCTCAAAATGATGGCATTATTTTTTACCTCATGCTTACCTTAGGGAACAAGAAACGGCATTTTTCGTTTTGATACCATTACAGATTTTGAGTTGTTATGTAAAACTTCTATGCTCCTCTATCAATTTGTGGAAAAAATAATAAGCACAGATTTTCGGTAGACACTATCACGATGACGTGAGAAATACCGTGAGTAATGCCTAAAATAAGCAGAATGTCTTCTTCCGTTCGGCATTAGTCTATTTTAATAATACCAACCACCTCAGCAATGACAAATAAAGGGCACCTGATTTTTTGGTATTGTTTATTTCAATTAGGCACATACGTGTGTGACATATTTTAGTGGCCATATAGAGCAATCATATGGGAACTAATTTAATTTACTGAAACTCATTTCACGAAAAACGCATTACAGCATGCTTTTTTTTTCTTTTTCGGGCCACCAGATTGAAACTGAACACATATATGACTCCCTGGCACCAATCTGAGTGTGCTTAACAGACGAATGGCAGAGTAGTGACCAATCGCGTAATTCATACCCTTCTTATAAGAGGATGCTTGTGCGTACAAAACTATCAATGTTACCAACTTCTACTCAATGCGTTTTGTGCCATTTTACTTCATGCACACGCACGCACACAAACACACACACGCATATATATATATATATATATATATATATATATATATATATATAGCACGTTATATTACTTTTTCTGCTCTTTGAATACTTTTAAAAGCTTTTACGATTATTTTTTTCATGATAGTAATTAATAATATTTTAATTCTTAAATGAATAAAATGCAAAGAATTATTTAGATTACATAAAATGAACAAGATTCATGGGCTTGATTTATGCACAAGATATAATTATGAATTATTATAAAAAGAAATTTTACTATTTTAATTCGTCATTTAAAAGATTTATTAATCAAGCTAGTAAATCAATATTTGTCATAAAGAATTGTCCCTGAAGAGATTATGCTCGTTAATTGACAAGTTATTGTAAATAATTATTACCATAACATTATAAGAAAAGAAAACTACAATTTTTTTTCTTACACATCACTGTGGTCGATTTCAAATCAAAATCACTTAATAAAGCTTTCTTTTATCTAGTATCTGGTGTTGCCATTAATAACACGTTACTCGCTCTGATTGTGAAGACTCATTTTAAGAGACATATCACCTTAGCATTCGGAATTGCACAAGCAGGTGCTTGCGTCGGAGCGTTCTTCGCCCCTCCTTTCCTTCTGTGGATCTTCCAAAATTACGGTACCTCCGGAGGCTTCCTTATCATAGGAGCGATGGTACTTCATAGCCTGCCTATCGTTATGATTATCAGCATTTTATCGCCAGACAGAACTTGCGGAAAGTCGGGCAACTCGGTGAAATCTGAAGAGTCCACAAAAGGACAATCAGAGGCAGGTGTAACTGCAACGGTCAGTTCTTCTGAAGGTGGAGGTGATATCACTGGTGATAAAAATGAAAAGAATTTAACGGCAAGAGAGGAGGTTGCTGCTTATGAAATGAAAAGTAGTCCTGAAAGTGAGGATGTAGCTTCTTCAGTATTGAATAGGCCTAAGTGCGATCATGTAGAAATCGCAACAGATGGAACCGATGCTGAGACGCCAAATCTTTTAAGTGAATTTAATATGTGTAGCCTTTCAGCGGATGACGCTGGTTCAAAAACGGGACAGGAAAGAAGGGAGCTAGTGTCGGATGAATGCGAGGTTATATCAGAAATCAAACCGAGAACTCTCACCCATGAAATGGAAAATAAACTGGATATGGATAGAAACCTGAATGAATTTTAAAATTATGCTAAAGGAGAGTTGATTCCTCTCGTGAATACCCCAACAAAGTTGATGATCAACAATAGTGACGAATATATCCAACCCTCAACTGATCATACATTTTCCAAGAGTAAATGTAAAACCAAAGCTGAAATAAATGATAAAAATATATTTAAAAATGTAAAAAACTACGACCCTGTTGAAGACAACTACAGTCCAAGTACTTCAGTAGAGAACATGTCAGTTTTTAGATCTTCAGAATACTCTGAACATACTCAGCGGCAGTTCATGACAGAAACCGAAGAAGTTTTTCCTCGCGTTCTCAGCACGTTTAATCCAAAATCTTCAGAATCCATGTTGCCAAGCAATCTAGAAATTAATCACAAAGAAATACTAAAAACTGATAAGTAACGCACACAAATAGCAACAAATGCAAACAAATCTCTAAAGATTTTTTTGGACTTGACATTTTGGATTGTGGTGATAACTCAGAGTCTTTACGTTTTTATTCTGATTGTGTTTTAGACCACCATGATAGATTTCTCAAGGGACAAGAACATTGAGAGAAGCATGGAGGTGTATTTGCTAATGGTTTTACCCATATCTGAAATAATAGGTCGCCTGGGCCTGGCATGGGTAACCGACAGTAATTACCTCTCTAGAATAAGTTTCTCTATCCTCTCTTTCATAATCATGGGTTGCTCTTGCTCACTTATGGCTTGGACCCGAGGATTTTATGCAGTAATAATAAGCATTTTTATATTTGGCGTTATTTCCAGCGGACTCATAACCATGTTACCAATGATTATATATGAATTCTTCGATTCAACCAAGCATACGATGGGGCAGACGTCAAGATATTGTTTTTTCGGTCCTCTCAGCTTCCTGAATGGCCCGCTGATAGGTAACGAAAATTTAATAATTCTTTGAATATCTAAACTTTCTATAAAAATTCTTTTAAGACGTTTTTGCTGAATTTTGTATGATTCGTGCATGTTGAAGATGGAATTTTGTACTACCTTTTTCACTCCTCTCTCCAAGAGCTCTGAAATTTTCTAGAGTCAATAATTTTTGGTAAAAAAAGTAAAATATTTCTGTTAATTTAGAACTTTTAACTACCATTTAATATTTTAATTTAGGTAAAAATTTATTCTACATATTTAATAGCATCTTTCGCTTTGAGAAATATTAATTGGTTGATTCCGTAATATTAATAATCATAAACTATATTAAAGATTAAAAAAAGAAGAAAAAAAACGGAACTTAAAAAAAGAAACGCACTTTTATTAGTACAGTAAAAAGTAGGAAATACATATTTTTACCTGAAATCTAAGAAGATTTTTAAAAAGTTTCAATACTCTGAAAACTTAAGGAAACATCTTCAAATATTCTTACAATTTTTTAATACATTATCGTATTAGAATTTTATTTTTTGCAACTGTATTTCTGAAAAAAAAATTTAAAATTAAGGAATTACGAGTAGTTTAAGAATATAAGAAATTATCTATTTTTAGAATAAGGAGGTGTATATTGCGATTAATATTCAATATAAGACTCAGACTCTTAGTCTCCACTCAAGCCTGTAGACGTTTTCAAGATTTAGTTAAATAACCGCATTCCTTAGGAATTGCGTAAAAGAATATCTTGTTTGGATCGTAGCAGAACATATAGAATATATGGATTATGTGCGAACTAGAATGCTCTTTTAAATCAAGAATATACGAAGATAACTTTCAAATCCCCTATCAAGGAAAAAATCTCACAATATCGTTTGGAATACAGATGCAAATTTCAAAAAAGCTCTCCGAAAACTTGTTAAATCCGAATAAAGTATTTTTGTAATTTAAAAAAATTCTTATTGTGTCTTTGCTTGGTAAACTACTTAAAAGCTCTGTTTTAAGTGTGGGAAATATTACCCTGGTAGGATTAATAAACTGTATAAGAGATATTGTATATTATTAATGTTCATTGGTTTAACCAGTTAAGTGAGTTCCACAAGTATATATCTCAATCAAAATCGTCATTTTGGCGCAATCGATATGCATTTTTTTATTCTAATAAAAATGAAGTCTTATTCCATTTATTATGATTTTGTAAAATTGACTGAGCAATTGTTTGTATTGCTATCAACGTATATGTGCATCGTCGCCCTGCTACGAAAGAAAAAACTTGAATGTTTTAAAAAAATAAATTTCGCAGTTAATTGGTTAAAATCCTTAAGACGAATCGATGCGAGGTCCTATCCTTTATGACAAGTCAAAGACGATGGAAAAAAGTAAACTAACAATGCTTACATTACATCAACATTCCATTTATAAAAAACATTTTTAGATATCTTAAACTCCATATAAAATATTCGTTTTTATGGATTTTAATAAAGACAAAAAATTAATTTTAATTTTTAATTTTTTTCTTAAAAATCAAATTAAAATATTTTTTATTGTTATTGTATTTAAATATGCTTTCTTATTTTCAGTAAAGGAAAAAAAGCTTTTCTGAAAATAATTTTCATTGAATATAGCTTTGGGCTATTTCGTATGTTATTCCTTTGATCTCTGCTACAGATTAATTCCGACATTATTACCATAGTAAAAAAAATAAGATTAGCAAATTTTTACAAAGAATAAAAATCGTTTACAATTACAGCAGGTCTCAAATAATCAATCAATAATTCAAAATGAGTCATAAATTAATAGAGCCAACCTTTTTCAGTATCGCCACGTACATAAACCGTGTGTTAACTAAAGTCAGAGATAACACTCGCTGATCGCAACCCGAGGCTTCATTCTAAGAAATAAACCTTACATCTGTTTGACGAAATGACTCAAGTCTTCCAGATTTAGGAAGATACAGAAATCATAAGAACATTCTAGAGTAAACGAGAAATAACAGAAAGTAAATCAATAACAAAACAAATTTTAAGCAACTCCCCTGCAGTCAGATAAGAGTCTTTCAGTTCATAGTATTCTACCATTGTGCCATTCAGCTCACGCAAAATTAGAACAAGTTTTGTTACAATAGGAATCGTAAAAAATCGCGATTAATGTCTAACAATTGACGTAGAATGTGAACGCGACCGCTGACAGGGGAATCTTAGAAACAGTTGCCGTTAACGTGTCTAGTTAAAAACTGTACTGGTACTGGTATATATTCGTATACTGCACTGCACGTTTTGAGAATTCATTAAAGAAAAAGTAATTTAAAGGATATAAACACGCAACACATGCTGCGAATTCACAGCGAATTAATTTTATTTTATCCGCTAATTTTGACTTACAGCAAAAGTATAGAACGCACTAAATGAGAGAAAAGACGCTCTCTCAAGCAATGCCAACTAACAGCTCGTTGCCGAAATTCATAGAAGAAGATTAGTGGAGTACCTGCCCGTTGCCGAGCTACCTCCAAGCATGAATAGATGCTGGATAAAACATTGCAGCGTAAAATGTCTTGAACTGTTGCGAGACATGATAGTGGGAAAGTCGTCTGATGAAATGACGAAGACAAGACATGAACAAGTCGACGATGACAAGACAGGGGGTGAAGGAGAGGAGGAAGGCTATCGGGGCCAATCAGGAACCAGTAGGGGCTGTGGCTGGGGATAGTTGGTGTTTGGATCTTGGGTGATGATGTTGATGCAAAACTGGGGGGGGGGAGAAGTGGATTAGCAGTTGTTTTCGCTGGGCGAATCAGGAACGAGTTACTTGCCGGTTGTGAAATTAGGAACTTAGTCAATAAGCGCATTGAGGATTATGAGTTTTTTCTCTTCTTTATTTTGGGTTTTCTTCGCAAGTTTGGCAGCTTCAAGTAATTTCGGGAATTCTTGGAGGATTTCTCTGAGTTCTCTTAATATTGTTAAGGTTTCTAGGATGCTGGGAAGATCATCATTATTGTCTAAAGTGGGTGCAGGTTCAGGTTTCTTGGACTGTGAGTAGGGTCTTTCCGGTTTGTTGGAGTTACTTCTTTGGGTGATTTCAGCATAAGTTGGCCTTCCATGTCTGTAGTTGAGTTTGGGAAATTTTTTACAGCCTTTCCACGCTGCAGTGTGCCCGATCTCTTGGCAGTTTACACAAATGGGATTTTGGATTTTTTCTTTGTTATCACAATCTCTCGTGCTATGGGCTCCTCCGCACTTGATACATTTAGGGGTTAATCTGCAGTTTCTCGCTGCATGATGAAAACCAGCACAGTTGTAACACATCGTAGCCGTATTTTTCTTTCTGTAACTTTCAATTTGGATACTAAGGTGTAGAAGTTGTTTTTCATTATAGATATTCATTGATTTTCGAGACTTCGTGACTTCAACAAGAAAAATAGGGTAGAGACATTTCATTCTATAGTTTTTGAGTTGCGATACCCTGATGACATCATAGTGGAGACTTTTTAATTCCCTTACTATTTCAACTTTGTCAGTGTCCGCAGGAAGACCTTTAATAACAACTTTGATTGGTCTGTCTTCAAATTTTTCTGAGAGGACAAATTCTTCATTTTTCTCGGTGAGGAGGTGGATAATTTTATTTCTCTCTTCCTCGGAAACTGGTTGTATTGCAATCATGTTCCTGATGAGTCTATTTGTAGTTAGGGGGAAATTTCGATTTATTTCTTGTAGAATCAGGTTATAGTTATTTTTCAGTTTGAGGTTAATTGGTGCAGGACGGGTGTTTGTCACATCATTCTCTTCGCAATGATCATTAAGAGTTTCAAATTTATTTGATAATTTGATGTCCGATTTTTCTTGCGTGATTTTTTGCTTCTTGGCTGTCTTTTTGGGGCTAACAAGTCTGAATTCTTCAGAATTTTTATCAGTGGGAGCTGGAGAGCAGCATCAACTTCCATATCTTTGTTGTTTACCAGGTCTAAATCTCTTGCAGAATTTAGTGAAAAATTTGCATCACCTTTTACCGCATCGACTCTCATTCCCCAGCTATGGTGTGTTTCAGAGTGTGGGTTACTCTGTTGCTGTGAATGGCTGTTGTTCTCTGTTGTCGAGGAGATCCGTTCAAGATTAGATAGTTGGCTACGCAGTGAAGGGCATTTTGAATTTCTAACAATATTTTTGATTGTCTCTGCAGGGTTAGGAGTTTTAAAAATCTCAAGGACAGTAACGTTGCTCCCTGCCTCTGCGAGGAGTCGATCACAGTCCTTAAACGCATCAGAAAGTCCAGGAAAAAATTTGTTTGAATTCATGATCAACCGTCCCTGTTCATGGCCAGATCTGATTTCCGCCTTTAAAACACGCCTTAAACAGCCTCCCCCTAAAGTGGGCGGGGTAACCACGGAAAGCGCCCGTTCGTTGCAGACAACTGTGGAAATTTCTCCAGCATTCTTTAAAAATAAATCTTTATTTCTGAGCTTCTACTACACATTTTAGAGTGTAGTAAAAACCGTTGGCAACCTATTTACGTCGCCAACGTACCTACATAGCCAAATGAGTCAAATATGGGGATCTCCTGTTGTAAATCCCCTTGGAACGGTCTTTCCTCGCTGAAGCGCGATTAAGTCTTATTACAATTAATTTTATACAATTAAACTATTTACAAATGTTTAAACATAAATTCATTCATATTTACAATATTTGCATCTAATTTGCACAAAAGTCATACCAATACAATATCTTATGCTGATAGGATACTACATAAATTGATGTATAAATTATCTTTTCAAGCTAAAATTAAATGATTTATTAAAGTAACCTCTCTGGTATTTAATTTTGAATCAAAAGTGTGTGGAATCTCTTAAGAATGTATTCAGAATGCGCTCTCTCGTTCCATTTTCAGGCTTCTTCAGAGACACCGTGGGCTCCTACGCTTGGCTGTATCACACGATAGCAGCGGTGTCGGTGGCTTGCGGGGCCCTTTCGGCCTTGATCCCCGTGCTCGCCAGGAGGAGAGACGAGAAAAAGAAAAAGGAGAGAAACAGTTGAAGATCTCACGAATCATTCAAGAAGACGAAGATTTACAATTCACAAAAAATAAAATTAAAAGGCTACAAAGATATAGGTGTTCTAGAATAGCACTAAAAATTTATAAAATTAACACATAAGATAATTTTGAAATTAAAAATGTGGATTACTTAAAGCGAAGCTTAAAATTTAGTTAATGTAAAATACTCTGAATTATTTCCACAAAAATGGCAAAGTTTCGCATGATTACTATACGAGAAGTGACGCTTTCTTAAAAGCTTACAATAATAATTAACTAAAGAAAATTAAAATATATTAAGAATAGGGTCTCAATTCCAGTTTCTAGCAGTCGTGTCTGACCATGAAGCTTCTACAAATTTTTTGCTTTATTAATACCAAGCAAAAATTGTAGAATATCTATTATAATAAAAATGCAGCTCGAAATGCGTTGCTAAGCGCAAAACTGGAGAACGGCTCGACCGATTCGGCTAATTTTTTAAAAAATATTTTCGTTAAGACACGAGGATGGTTCTTATGAAGAGAAAAAATGAAAAAACTGCGAGGAAAATAGTTAAAACGACACTTTTCTTACTTTCCCGCCAAAAATCTTCATTTCCATCCCCCACCCATCTGAGTAAGATAGCAGGAAGTAATAAATTATGATTTGTTTAGAAAGAAATACGCGAAGTCAGTTGGTTTTCATTCATAGATAACGGGATGTTTAAAAAAGAAAGAAAATAGCTGCTTTTATTATTAGTCTGTATGAATATTTAATCTATGCTTGCTCAGAATAAAATTTGAGCAGGGAAGAAAAAAAAAGAATAACAAAGTGAAAATAGGGTTTGTAGAAACAAAATTAGTGAAGAAAAAAAGGATAGAAAAAAAAGAAGAAAAGAAAAGAAGGATGTGTGTGTTTCAATATTATTTCGTCTGTGCGCGGCATTTTCCGAGCTGTTTTTAAACTTTCGCATCTCTTGAAAACCAATTGTGTCTTTATTTGTTTAGTGTGTTTACATTTATGAAAATTTGAATCTCATAATTCTATAAAAACGTAGAATTTTAGACCTTTCCCTCCACCATTTAAGTAAAATATCAATTCCGGGACAATCATTGCTCGGATAGAAACAGAAAGATGAGTAGTACAATGAACAGAACATCTGAAGAAAATAATACTCTAAATGAATTATATGATTATCAAAATTTGTTTGGTTTAAAAATATTTTGGTGAAAAACCCGTTATGAGACAGAGCTACATAAAATATTATATGAAAATTTTAGCGAGCATTAATACTGGCGAACCGACTGGTCGCCAAAGGCGGCTAGTTGAATAATAAAATGTTCTACTTTACAATGTGCCGCTAAAAGACAAATTTTTGAAAAAGCTTATTATAATTATAGTTTTTTAATATTCGAAATCAAGGGCATAAAAAGTTTGTTAGCTAGTAATAAAAAAATTAATGTACATTAATTTAAAAAATTTATGTTTATCAAATTGGAGATTATCTATTCAAGAATGTGTACTTTGATGGATTTTTTTTCTTTATTTCTTAAATATTGACAAAAAAGAAATAAAGAAAATATGTAGATGGTTAAATAAAATTAAAAATGATGAAGATTATTTCTTAAAACAATTAAGTATTTTTCTTTACATAATTGCTAATATCATTGAAATTTCTGTAACAATTAGATAGCCATGATGTGTAACTTTTGTAAAATAATTCTGTTATCTATGATTCTATTTATTTTAATCATATTTTTAATATCAATAAGTTAATTTATCGTATTTTGTAACAACAGGGAAACATTAAAAATATTTAAAGGTTTCCGAAAGTAATTAAAAAAATTTGTTAAAATCTTAATCTTCTTTAATCTTTAATATTAATATAATAATAAAAGAAAACAGACAGGAATAAGTGATTTGAAAAAATTAGAAATATACAAGATTCATAAAGTCGGGTGCAGAAATTTCGGTCTCCATTTTTGAAATTTTTTGGGGTAAGTGACTCATTAAAAAAAAGTATCCGAATTCAGTAATTTACTGCTGACGCAAGTTACTAAATCACTTATTTCTAAAGAAATAAATTAGAAGGAATTATTTCTAAATAAATATATTTTACATTTAGAATGAGAATTTCTTGCTCTCTTCATTGGTTCATTTTTTTCTACGTCATTAGAATAGATATTACGAGCGAATCTATGGGAAAAGTTATCCAATACGACACAAAACAATAAATTAAACATTTTTAACATCAAATTTGAAAGTTTAAAGTTCATCGGGACGCCATTTAAACTACCTTTGTTCCGAATTTCCTGATTGTATGTGTGTAAGATTTATTTAGTCCCGGCAGATATGTACAAACACTAAACTTTATAAAAATACATTTTCATAATTACTTACTACTCATTTCAACTTAATTGATAAACATTAATAATTGAATTCTCTGCTGAACTATTTAAAAAAAATTTCAGCACAACATTCGGGTGAAAAGAATAAAAATATTTAAAAAATTGTTTCTTTGAAAATATATGGGCAAGCTCTAAAGAGGAATATATTTTGAAACCTGTTGTACAGGAAACATGGAACACAGTTCCGTTAATTGGTCGAAAAATTGTCTCATTAGCATCTGTTATGACTGCTTTTAAAGTATTCTGTATAAAGAAACACTGAATAACGATGCGTTTTCTTCTGCCCCAAATTAAACAGACGCTTAAAAACGGAACACCATCGTTACGAGTTACAAAATGTGAGTATTGGACTTATATCGCAAACTCATTGTTGCGACTCCTAAAAAAGTTTTATAATTTCTATTTATTTTCATTTTAGAGTTAGAGTGGTATATTATTCCATCTTGAAATCTGGCAGTCCAATTTTAATTTAAGTAGATTATGTTGCAAAGGATTTTGTACATTACGTTATTTCATCTCTTTGATGTACGGATCAGTTGATCCATTTCAGTCTACTTCATCGGTAAATACTCAGATCAGTTTCATCATTATATACTTTGTTGATTCTGTTAGAGTTTAAATTTCTTGTGATATTCATGTTTTGATTTTTTGCTACGGATTCGTTCGGGAGATAAGCAGGAAAACAAACCTCCATCCTTCCATCCATGCGTTTTTAAAAGGTTGACGTAGAACTATGACATCATATCTGTTATTTCGTCTCAAAATCGGTCGATCTCCAGAACTTTGTGTGCCAGCTAGAAAAATTGAAAATGAAAGTTTAAAAAAATTATCATTATACATATATATTTACTTATATATACAAAGAGAAAAGGGATAGATATCGATAGAGAAGTCTCGTGATTGTTTCAAACCGGTTTAAATTGGTTAGTGACTTGAATTGATTAAGACAAATAATGATCTAAAAATAATAATGTTCTCACATGATAACTTGAAATTTGAGATCGTATACTTCATTTTCTTTTTATATAGCAATTTCTCTTTTTTTATTTTGATTTTTTTTTCTTATGTTAAAAATAATCCTTTGATCTGTCAATACTAAACCCACAAATCGTTTTTATTTCAGTTACTTTTTCCAGTTTTGTGAATATTTTTATATGGACTTTTTCCACCCTCTGTCTTTCTTCAAGCATTGTCATAGTACAATGATAAATAAATCTTTATTTCACAAAATTCCTCTTAAATTTTAACACTTAATTGATGGGTCACAACAAAAAATAGAAAACTAATGTTTTCCGAAATAATATCTGTTTCAACTTCAATATTTGAAATTTTATTCTAAATTAAAAACTGCAGTCACAAACGAGATTCACCGTCGTAAAAATGATTTTTTTCCTGCCAGCTACTTTATTATAGCTGTAGTTCAATTTACTTATCCTTTACTTTCTTTTTACCGAATGAAAGTATTTAAACTTGATAACTGAAAATTCGAATTCACTTTAGGTGTAATAATGGTGGTTTCAGGGAAAGAATATTGGCAATTACACAAGTTTTTAGCAGAACTGCGCGCTGTTATGATAAATTTTTTAAATTTATTCGAGAATAGTTATTAATCCTTTTTTTGCTGTAAATGTTTTATAGCTTCTCGACAGTGACAGTTTTTATATAAGATTTTACGCAAATGTAAGCACGGGAGTAATTTTTTTGAAAAAATGAATACTTGTGAAGTGTTAATATCATTTGAAATGAAAAATGAGAATTTAAAATCCGAGCTCATCAGCACACACTTAACACTTTTCCAAAATTAGTAACCTTGACGCATAGCCATCGCTACTTGTCACAGACAGTTTACATAAACATTTATATTAAATGATAAGCAAAATGTTGCTTGCATGATAATGTTATATTTTCCTTTATTTCACAAGTATGCCTAAACGACACGGTTGTAATGTGAGTATTGATTTTTTTTAGATGTTTATGTAAGATAATTTAGCTTTTAGCTTTTTTTATTGTTTTATTATTCATTACATTGAAGTATTTTATTTAAAATCACTGAAATGATGCTAGGTAAAAATGCACATTCTGAACGTTCTAGAACTTGATAATTAAGCTAATTTAATTAATATATTTCACTCTTTTAATATAATTTTATTTAAAGTGCCAAATTTTTAAAATTATTATACTTTTAGAAAAAAAATTGTCCGTGTTACCGTCTAGTATTTATAAATATCTTCTTACATAATTATCTTAAAATCAACTCAGTACGAACAATAGTAAAAAATTTGAGATTATGACTTATCATGCTTTAAAATGTTTCCGTCTTTAAAAGAATGATAATAAGGCGAGTTATTTTTCTTGAAAAAAAAAAGAAAAAAGACATGCTATGCATTAAAATAAAAGTTTAAATTGTTTCTAATCATATTTTGCGATATTTTTTTAAGAAATAATAAATTACAAAAAAATTTTTCCGAAACTAAATCGAACATTTTTATTATGAGAAAATTCTACACGGATAATTATTGTGAATAAAAATAATATCAAATTACTAAAAAATAATTTTAGTAATCTGGATGATTTATAAAAATGATATATTTCACTATTTGTTTCATGATTAAAGGAATTCTTTTAATGAATCATCTCATTCAAATGATTACTTCCTTTCTGACACAAGAACCAGCGAGGGTGGCCAATGCAAAATTTTCTCGCGTACTTCCCAATAAAAGTGTTATTCATTCCGCCTCATGAATTGTTTACCCAGGATAAAATAGTGAATGGCTGGCCTGGCACGGATTAAAAATAGTCTAAAAATATAGATCCGTGGTTTTTTCCCAGCATTTTCACTGAAAATAGAGAGCGATCATTGGCGATTAACCCGATTATTCAGTTAATATTTAAATGTATGACTATGATGCTGTTTATACGACCAATTAAAAAAAATGAAGTGCCATTATAAACACAAGGTCAAGCGCCAAATTTCATTTATTTAAATTATTGCATTTACATGTAGGCGAAAGATGTGCATTCACATACATTTGGCAGATTTTATTTAAAATTTGGTACGAATCTACTTCTTAAATACCAAATTTTATTTATCTGGTTTTGTACGACTTGTCATTTGCACTGGAACAGCCGGACAGACTTTTTCTCTGAATAGATTGATAGAAGTTTTGAACTGTGGGATAAAGTTCGTGATCAAGGTTTATCCTTCCAGGTAAGGTATAGTTGATTTATCTTGTTCGAAGACAGACAGACAAAATTCTAAAAATGTATTTATCAGATAATGGGATTTCTGAAACGTAAAATATTTCAAAAATATCGAGTTCGAATTTCTTAATAATTACAACATTTTTCCTTTGTATGCCTCGTATATGAAAAAGTAAAGATTTCGTGCAATGATTGAACACAGATATACCATTTCTGTTTTCCGAAATTAAACTGTAACTAACGACACAAAACTAATTGTGACTGAGATGTCTATTAGATTTCATCATTTTAATATTTTCGTGTAAAAAGCGGCGAAGGAGAGAGACAGACTTCCAACAAATTTTTTCGGCGAGTCGTCAAAAATAATTTTATATCTATGATATGAAGTAAAAATTCTATTCTTTTGCTTATTGAAAACTTTCATGCGTTTAGACGCGAACTTCAGGTACTATTGTCCGATAATATAAACATTTTTTTTTCATAGAACCATTTTGATGCTCAATTCAGATTTATGTTATTTTCACGTTTTTTTTTTAAAGAAACTCAATTGATTTTTTTTAAAAAAATTAAGGTAATGAGAAGGGAAGCTGTCCTGCCTTAGGGGAAGCGCATCTTTCCCATGATCTGGGCATCTCGGGTTCGAATTCCGATTCGGGCATGGTTGTTCTTCTGTGTTCTATCTGTAAGGTGTGTGAATGTGCCCCCCCCCCTCGCCGTAAGAAGGGGCTGTGCAAGAGAATGTGATGAGTGAGTAGCAAAAGTCGTACTCTTTGCTCTAGTTGAAGTTACTACAAACAAGAGACGCTTATTAGGCTTAAATTGCTGACTGCCTCAGCGAGCTTATCTATGGAAGTGCCATAAGAAACAACAAGAGCAACAAATTAATAAAAGGAGATTGCTCCTAACACGCTTTTTTATCATGAATAAAAAAGCGTCTTTTGGTAATTTTCACAGCAGATTGCTTGACCTAATGTTACCTAATTCACACAAATAAAATTTAGAATGAGAAAATGAGCATCTTCGAGATTTTTTTACTGTTTTTAAACGGAATTTTAGTTATTTATGAGGTAAAAAAAATTGTATGATAATTTTATAAAAAATTTTGCACAAAAGTACTTTTTTACCATACAGATTATATATATATATATATATATATATATATATATATATATATATATATGATCCCGAAAGATATTCAAAAAGGTTATCCATATCTTCAAACCTACCTTACCACAGAGCGTATGTCAAAAAAGTGTTCTGAATTAACGAAATTCATCTGTTTATAATAAACTTCTTTGAATTTTTTTCTCGATAGTACAGTTATTTTAATTCAGGCGTTATTTTATAACTCTCAATGTGGAGCGGGAAGAAAATATTTTCAAAGTACGGCGTCTGGAGGCCAGAAATCTACTACAACCCGATATAGGGGGAAAACAATATTTCCAATCAATAATGCAATTTGATACTTGAGGAGAAATAACCTTTCAGTCTTCTCTGTGCCATTAAGAACCAAGCTTGACTCTGACTTGAGAAACAAAAATAAATCTCAAAATATACGAATTTTTCCTGGCTTTTTTTTCAATAAAAAAAATCGTTTTCTTAAACTCAGGAGAAAGAGGATCTGACTTTGATTTAACTTTTAAGTGTCTAAACTTTATGTTTACCACAATTTCATCAGACAGATTTAGGTATCATGCTTGCTATTAACTGCCATTTTAGCATCTGAATATTTTCTCTCACAGAAATGATTTGTAATAATTTCTTAAGATGATGGATATTTACATAAAGAAACACGGTAAAATGAATAAAAGGTAATCATACCAAATTCAGAAAATTGTTGAATAAAGGATAAATAAAATGAAACACACACACGCACACAAACTCAAATTAGAAAGAACGAAGAATAAAAAATGTCGGAATTAATCTACAGAAAATTATCGATTTTTTCCCACGCCACTCTCCCCCTCCCGTCAAATTCTACAAAGCATATGCAGTAAGGGGGAAACATACAGTACAGCGGCATGTTGTTGTCATGCCAAGATTGCTTGCTGTCAACTGTCAAGCTTGCTATCGACCGTAGGTTATTTTTCAGTTTTCCGACTCAATCACTGTCTACTGGCCGTCTTATAACTGGTCGAAGAAAAACCGGGCATAAGGCCGAGTTCACACTCAGCTTGTAAGACAGCCAGTAGACGGCGCATGCATAGAAAGGCTGAAAAATGCTGTTCGGTTGATGGCAAGTAATTGTCCTGATGGGACAACTACGAACGGCTGTATTACATGCTTTCTTACTGCGCATGCGTTTGTAGAATTTGGCTTTTATTTTATCGCGAAAAAATTGTTCACTTATCATAGACTAATTCCGCCATTTTATGCTATTTTTTTCTTTCCTATGACAATTAGTATGTGTGTGTGCGTTTTCATTTTATTTGTCATTTATTTTCTCTAGTTTTTCAAATTTAAGCATGTTGACCTTTCTTTTTATTTTACCAAGTTTCTTTGTGTAAATATCCATACTTTTAATTCAATAAGCAGTGAAATAGAACAATAATACCAAAATTGACAATTTATAGCCAAACCTGGAATGTCTGAATTTTTCTTATGAAGTTGTGGTAAACAAAAATCAGTTCCTTTTTAAGCATGCGTTGCCTACTTGTCGTCTTATAACTGACTGAGTGTAAACGCGGCATAGAATGCATTTAAGAGTTTGTTGGAAGAAGATGATCCGAAATGCAAATTACCAATGACGTCAAACTGTGTTCATAAGGAATGAATATATATGTTCATCTGTTTTTATTCACAGGGAGATGCTGGCTAGCTTATGTTATGAAATAAAGTTTATTTGTTTTTACTTCGAACTCGGCTGTTTTATTTTTCTTTAAAAGGACGATCACATCCAACAAAGGTTATGGGCCTTTTTGCCGTTAACAGTTTG
This sequence comes from Argiope argentata, assembly GCA_026289955.1. Classification (NCBI taxonomy): domain Eukaryota; kingdom Metazoa; phylum Arthropoda; class Arachnida; order Araneae; family Araneidae; genus Argiope; species Argiope argentata. The sequence continues at coordinate 2,670,794 of JAOUZG010020842.1, forward strand.
CCAGAAGCCAGCAAACAACCGCTGTCATTGAGCTGTCAACAGAATGTCGTTTAGACATTTGCCGACTCTTAAACTTCAAATAGTAACTTTTACTTAAGTTCAATAAACAGAGCAGTCAACAGTGAACTTTGATGGTTTATCTTCTGGGGCCGTTGGAGAAAACAGAAATGGAAAAGATGGAAAGTCAGCCTTTTGTATTTCCAAAACTGAATGCATCCAATTACAGCCAGTGGAAGATGGATATGAAAGTACTACTTATCGACCGAAACTGCTGGGAATTTATTGAGAGTGAAGCCGTTGAAGAACCGACAGATACAGCAGAAAAGAAGCGATTCAAGTGGCGGCGGGAACGAGCATACATCACTATTCACCAAGGAGTGGAACGCCAATTTTTGACTTTAATCTCAAATACCTTGGATGGTCGAACAGCATGGCAAATTCTTCAGTCAAACTTCGAACCCAAGTCTAGAGCCAGATTAGCAAGCTTAATCGATGAATTCTACGAGCTCAAATTTAAAGAAGAGGAAGAGACAATTGGAATATTCTGCCGAAGAGTTCAAGAACAACGACAATTAATTAGTGAAGCAGGATTCGAAATGCCTGAATGCCTCGTATGTTTCCAGTTGATCCGAAAGTTGCCAGCCGAGTACGACAATCTAGTGCAAATTCTTTATCGACTAGATGATAAACAATTTACGTTGACAAATATTGAAACCCAACTTCTAAGTGAATACGGAAGAATAGTACAGAAGAAAAAGGATAAAGGCGAAGAAACAGTTGCCGATGCTTATGTTTCTAAAGTTACTTCACAGAATATAAAGTCTCCAATCAGCAGTGGAACCGCTTTGGGCCAACTAAAAGAACAGAATGACAGTAATTTGAAGCGGAAATACTGTACGTTCTGTAAGCGTCAAGGACATGTTTTCGACAATTGCTACAGACGAAAAGTTAAACCGAATCCTGGGTTACCCTATTGTCAAGGAACATTCTATAGCGATGATCAAAGATCAAAACAGTGTTATAATACTACAGCAGTAGTAGACATGGATGAATGGTTGGTGGATTCAGCTGCAACTTTACATTTTTGTAAAGAGAGGGATTGGTTTGAAGAATTTAGGACTCTACCTCCATCTGAAGCTTTAATAGGTGACAAGGATTGCAAATCCCGAATATGTGGAATAGGTAACATTCCTTTTTATGTTTATAATGATGGTAATTTTGTCAAACTTATTCTAAAGAATGTTCTGTATGCACCTTATATGCGTAGAAATTTAATTAGTGGGGCAAAAATTGACATAGTGGGTTATAAAATAATATGGAACAAAAATAAAATGATATTGTATAATAGTGATGGTAAATATTTTATAACTGTTCCTAGAATCGGTAATTTATATGTTGTATCAGGAATACCTGCTAAGTGTTATGAATCGAATAATGTATATAATTCTAGTAAAAATATTAATGCAGATATTATTCATCGAAGATTTGGTCATGTAAACTTTAACTTAATATTAAAAATGAGCAAGAATAAAAGTATTTATGGTCTTGAAAGTATAGTCGGAAGTGTTAAATCATGTGTTGCATGCAATTTAACAAAAATCACTAGAGCATCTTTTAAGCATAAATACCAAGAATTGTCTTGAAAAAATACATATGGACTTATGGGGGCCATCTCCAACTAAATCTTGAGGTGGAAATTCTTATTTTTTATCGATAATTGATGATTTTTCTAGATATGCCGTTGTGTATCCGATTAGAAAGAAATCGGAGGTATTTAAATGTTTTCGTGAATATGTAGTTAATTCAGAAAGACAGTTAGGTCGAAAATTAAAATGTGCAAGGTCTGATAATGGACTAGAATTCTGTAATAAACATTTTGAAAGTTATTTAAAATCTTTAGGAATTAAAATGGAGAGATCTACAATTTATACTCCAGAACAAAACGGTGTAGCGGAAAGGTTTAATCGAACTGTAATCGAGGGTGTTAGAGCAATGTTTCAAGATAGTGGTCTTCATGCTAGATTCTGGGCTGAAGCTTTACAAACTTTTGTGTATATTCGCAACAATAGATGTGAGCACAAACTCACGAAAAATATCGCACCTGCAGAAATTTGGACAGGAAGGAAACCGCCCTCGCGTCATTTCAAAATATTTGGATCAATTGCTTATGCATATACCCCAAGCAACAAACTGCAAAATAAAGCAGATATTGGTATTTTTATTGGTTATGCTAAAAAATCAAAAGGTTATCGTATTTGGTTACCGCGAAAGAGGGAAGCAATTGAAACAATTCACGCTAAAATCGATGAAAGTAAAAATGGTGTATTGACTTTATTTGGGCAAAAATCGAATGAATATGTTCAAATTCCTTTATCGAATGTATATCTTCCAGAATCAACAAATGATCAAGATGTTGAAAGTAAAACTTCAGATAGTAAAACCGAGTCAGAACTAGAACAAATTGACATTAGTAAATGGCAAAGGATCGAAAAACCACTTAAGAAAAGCTCGCGTGTTGATGTATATTATTACCCACCTTTGGGAAAACCACATTTAAGATCAAATAACGACGTGATTAAGTATTGTGAAGAAAATAACCTAAAGTATAAATCTCAATATTTTAATTTTAAGCCTAATCAACAAGGTGAGTCTAAAAACTCGGAGAATGTAAGCGATTTAGAAATAACTGATGAATCTGAGTTATCTAATTTCGCCGTTGATAATTTTCAAGAAGAAATTTACAACATTGCAATTTCAAGAAATTTTAATGAATCTCAGAAAGTACCGGAACGCGATAAATGGAATAAAGCTATGGAAGATGAATTAAAAGTTATGAAAGAGCGTAAAGTTTGGAAATTGGTAGATGCACCGAAAGATTCGAAAATCATTGGGTGTAGATGGATGTACTCAATTAAACGCGATGAGAACTCAAAAATTAAACGTTTTAAGGCTAGATTAGTCACATTAGGTTATAAACAAACATTTGGTTTTGACTACACAAGTATTTACGCACCTGTTGTAAATTTTTCTATTGTTAAATTGTTATTCATAATTTTAGTTTCAGTGTTGGGGTGGAAGCATGTACAATTAGACGTAAAATCTGCGTATTTATACGGGAATCTAAAAGAACAAATTTATATGAAACAACCTCCAGGTTATTCTGAACCAAACAATGAATATAAAGTGTGTTTATTGAATAAATCAATATATGGACTTCATCAAAGTGGAAGAGTATGGAATAATGAGTTTATTGCAATTCTATTATCAATTGGATTTAAGAATTTTAAGTATTGTAATTGTGTTTACAAATATAATAATGATGCAATTCTACTTGTTCACGTGGATGACTGTATACTATTTGGTAGAAATGAAAATAATATAAATTATGTGTTTGCTAAATTACAACAACAGATCGATGTTGTAAATCTTGGTAAAGTGAAATATTTTTTAGGAGTAAATTTTGAGTTTGAAAATGATAAGGTATATTTGCATCAGATGACGTATATTAATAAGCTAAAATCTAAATTTAAAGATTTACCAAAAAGTTTTGTGAATCTTCCTATTAAAAATGACAATTCCCTTGAGAATATTTCAAATTCAAATGAGGAAGAAAATGAATTGATGCAAAGATATCCTTATCGATCTCTAATTGGATGTTTATCATTTATAGGTGACAGAAGTCGACCTGATATTTCTTATAGTGTAAATGTAATGTCTCAATTTTGTAATAATTATTCTTTTTATCACTGGTTAAAAGTAGTTGATATTTGGAATTATGTAGCTAATAATAGTGATTATAAAATTAATTTATCAGATGTAAATGCATGTAATCTTATAGCGTATTCAGATGCAAACTGGGGATGTAAAATGACGAGTCGTCATTCAACAAGTAGATATATAATAAATATAGGTGATACTCCAATTTCATGGAAATCTCAAAAGCAAAAATGCATAGCACTCAGTTCAATGGAGTCAGAATTTATATCTTTGACAGAGACTGTTAAGGAATTATTATGGTATAATAATGTATTAAATGAGATTAATTTATTATTAGTTCCTAAGCCAATTTATATTGTGACAATAAATCTGCTTTATATTTTTGTGAAAACCGAATGGAAAATGCTAAAACTAAACATATAGATATTCATTTACATTTCATTAGGCAATTATTAGATGAGGAAAAATTTATTTTAAAATTTATTTCAACCAAATTAAATATGGCGGATTTATTGACCAAAATCCAATCGAAAGAACGATTGAATTATTTTGTTTCCAAGTTATTTGCATTTCGTGGGGCCGATTTGTTGAAAGATGATCCGAAATGCAAATTACCAATGACGTCAAACTGTGTTCATAAGGAATGAATATATATGTTCATCTGTTTTTATTCACAGGGAGATGCTGGCTAGCTTATGTTATGAAATAAAGTTTATTTGTTTTTACTTCGAACTCGGCTGTTTTATTTTTCTTTAAAAGGATGATCACATCCAACAGAGTTGCATCCGAATTGTAGTTTTATATATTACATAAATGAATTCTTATGCTGAAGAGTTGGAAAAATATTCTCGATTTTTGAGTTTTCATTAACTTCTTTTCAGTTTTTAGAATTTCAGAACGAGGACAACATGTTGAAGGAAAATCATCAAATTCGACAGCAAAATCATCTGGTTTGTCGTCATGGCGTGCACGGGTATGAATTTACTTATTTTGATGCCGTTGGAAGTCAGCAGTCTGCTTTTTGTTGAGATCCTGGATCGGTACCGAGTCGGCAGAAATCTAGCTAGCTATCCAATGTTTACTAATGCAATGCTCATGTGATATGTTTTGAAATTTGAAAATTAATTCCTATAAGTAAACTTTATATTCACTTGAATTTAACTGTTTTTCAACATTTGTTCAGCTCTTAAAAAATTTCATAATCGTTTCCTTTGTGGTAAGAATTCCCAATTTTCTTTTAAAATTTCGAATTCAGAATATTTGTTTGATTTAAAAATTAGTGGCAATATATGAAGTAGATATTTTTTATAAATATAAATGGGCATTGATTTACGTTTATGCTTACATTAATTTCAAAAATTTCAAATAATATCTATATTATTTCCACTAATTTTAATTTCTCCAAAGAAAATGGGATTTAAAAATGCTAAATCAACACATTCTTTTACCAGAAAAATGAATTTGCCGTCCATTGCATAGAATGAATAACAAATCAAATAAGCTTAAAACAAATTTTTACATAGTAATATGTAAATTTTTACACTTTTCTTTTAAATGTTTTTTTTAATTCCGGTTTCCAAATGTGACAAATTTACTTTAACGAACTGATTTTTTAAAACAGGGTCTAAAAATATCTTTAAACTCATGTAAACAGCAAATATTATAAATTGCTATTGTACACAAAAATTACCAGGAAGGCTTAATTTAAAATGGATATACACAAGATATTATTTATAAACGTTTGACAAATGTTTTTATGATACATAAATAATGGGCAATATGCAGTATTTTATTTCGTGTTATCTTCTGAAAATTTTGTTTTTAATAATACAGTACATGCGCGAATGTCCGAACTATTTTGTGGCCGAAATGTAAATGATGGTAACAAAAAAAAGTCGGGTCGGATTTATGTGAATTCCTTCCTTTGCCTACCATTACCAGAAGTCAAAGTTTCTGTACAAAACTCACTGTTGTAACACCAATTTTTTTCACTTCTTATTGGATACTAAGTTCATTCGTCTCAGGCCTCGTAGAATGTGAACCCGGCTGATGTAAAGCTTTTTCTGTGAAACACAGAAACAGTTGCCAATAAGCGTCGACTGAAAATAGAAGGCTCTATGCTGATAGTTCGTATCTGTTTACTTATTGCAGATATAAACTATTTGCATTTTAGCTTAAGTTTCGTAATGCTTAACTTAAATGCAGGAAATATAAACAAAACATTAACATAAACCTTATACCTAATTCTTACGGAAATAGGCTCAAACTGATTCTATTTTTCACTGTTAAACGATACACAGAATGAAAAGGTAACCAACCCTAAGATAAGAGATAAAACTTACAGTTTTTAGATTCTGAAAAATTAGACTGGATAGTACAGAAGCCGGATAGTCACGAACCGCATACTCGGGAGTGTGCTGAATTTTTTTTAAAAAAAACATAACTTTGACGAATATCCAAAGTGGTGGATATAATTATTCAAAAAGTTGTTTTAAAATGCTTGTTTGAAGAAAACAAAATGTTTAATGGCGGTAGAGAATCCGCCATAGATTAACTTAGCCACAATCGATAACCTATTTCGATGAATTAGCAATGTGTTCTTCTGACCAGATAATTGGTACTAGTGATGATCGCTTAACAGTTAGTGACATTATTGAATAAGTTATTATATCATTTGGTTCCATCTAACAACTTTAGAAAATCGTTTGATTCGCAGAATGTCTCTTTTCGAATTATTCCAAAATCATCTGATCGGTTCCATAAACAACAACGTGTTTATATATTCCTCGATTATTGCTTTTTGAAATGCACTGGTTCGAATGATAAAGCTTAAATCTGCGTTTTTTTTATAGAAATGGTTCAAGAATGAAGTGAATGGCACTTAAAAGAATTTTAAAAAAAACACCATGAAATTTCGAAGTAATAGAAAAGGAGATGATGTAAATTATAAGTGAATGTTGTGCAAATGCCGATAACATTCATTGGATATTTTTTCTTATTCTTAAACTGTCTTGTTTGGTTATTGTTACGAAAATTCTCACACAAGAACGATGCGGAGATGCAGACTTTACTGTCAAGGAAAATGCGTATTAAATATACGAAACACAAATTACAAATTCACAGCGTATTAACTCTACTTAATCCGCTAATTTTGGTTAGATAGCACGGGAACTGGAGAAAAAATGCTCTTTTAGGCTAAACCAACCAACGTAGCTCGTTGTCCCAACTGAACTGAAATGAAATGAAATGATTCCCCACTTTTAAGGCGTGCCTTAAATGGCGTCCCACTAAGGTGAGAAGAGCAACCGAAGAAAGCGTGTGCTCGTTCCAGACAAGTTTGGAAATTTCTCCAATATTATTTAAGAACAAATCTTCATTTCTTAACTTCTACTACACATTTTAGCGTGTAGCAAAAACCTTTAGAGACCTCATTACGTCGCCAACACACCTACATCACCAAATTAGTCAAATATGGTGATCTTCTGTTGTAAATCCCTTTAAAACAGTATTTTCTCGCTGGCGCACGATTCCATTACAATTAATTTCATACAATTAAAATATTTACAAATATTTACAATATTTTCATATTTACATCTAATTTACACGAAATTCATAACACTATTTTAATATTCATTAAAGAATGAAAAAAAAAATGTTTGAACTTTGAAGGGAGCTATCATGAATAATTTTAATGCACATTTTGAGTTCTGGAAGAAAAATATTGACGGAAGTGCATTGCATTCAGAAAAGATAACTTTAAAGAAGACGTGCTAAAAACTGCCAAATAAATTGAGACTTTTTTTTTGTTTCATTACAGCATTCCTGATATAGCTTGACATAAAGTAAAGTTTAAACTTTTCCTGCTTATGTTATAATTGCTATTAATCTAGTTTTTTAAAATTCTATTTAAATTTCCAAAGTAATTCAAAACTTTTCTTATTAGTCATAAGATGCAAAGAGTCAAGCACTCTTCAAAATATTCTTTTCCCCCCTATATTACGCAAGGCATAAATTTGTTAAAATGCTAACAAATTCATTTAAAAAATCTTTTCGATTCTCAGAAATACAGGCCAAGCATTTTTTAGAAAATACATGAAATTTACTATTCGCATTTTCTTAACGAATTCAGACTAGAATGTAAATTTCCTTTCTTAAATTTAAAATCAATTTTATTTTCTGTTCCCCACCTTATCTGTTCATCAAGAAAAATCTATAATCTGAAAATGTCATGGTCAAATTACTGTTCTTATGAATTCTACTCGCATATGGAAAAGTCAGAAGCATCCATACTTAGATGAAGGAATTCCTATACCTGAAATTCACACTTGCCAATTTAAAAATCAGTGGGCCAAGAATGTCTCTTGTGATAGAAAATAAAAATTAAACTTTAATTACTTATAAGAGGGATGTTTCATAGAGACTACTTATTCAGTATCAAACGGCTTATGCATGACCTCAAAATTATAATTTTATTTTCCTTTCCTTTTCAATTAATTATATAATTACTAAAATCCATTATTTAACAAAAATTTATTCTAAGAGGCCATGGTCTCCGAGGGAAAGACGCAGGTTCAATATATGATAAATCCAATATATTGTTACCAAAAATTCTCACAGGGTTCGCTTTTTTATTGTGAGCGCATGTTGTGAAGACACAATCAGCAGGCCTCAGTAGAAAACAACAACAACGTTTATTTACACACGAAGACGACGAAAACACAGAAGACAAATATGTAAGGACAGTACACAGCAGCACACTACAACAGACAGTAGCTCAAAAGTAAAAATCTATCACAGCACACAAAGCGATCAGACAGAATCTATCAGGAGATTATATACTCGGAGCTTCCCTCTGCGGTCTCTCCAAATGGTTGAAGTTCTCATTATCTTCTTGCTTTGGCTGTCTACTCTCTACCACACACGAGTGGCGACTCCACACACTATACGACACTGCTTCCACAGTAGACAACAAGTCTCGACACACAGCAGTTTAGCACTCTCTTGAAGTACACACAACGCTGGCACTCCTCCGTTGCTTCGCCATTCTCTCGAAGACCCCTTACTTGTCTTCTACTCCAACTCAGCTTCCGGTACGATTCAATTAACTCTGCAGCTTGAGACTGCCGGACTTTTGAAGCTCTCGGGAGGAAGGCCGAGAATTTTCTGGGCCAATCAAGGCGCATCTCAGCTTCTAATAGATGGATCATGAAGATTCTTGAAGTTTCCAGAAATATTCATTTTGCCACCAAATTCGCCAGCTTTATCTCCAACTTATCAAAGAGTCTCCAAGTTTGTCACCGAACTCTAAAGATCACTGAAGTGGCACCTGCTCAGCGCATAGGACTGAGCGTTTTTCTTACGATGGGAAGCGAAGTTACAGGTTTGTAATAGTAACCTCTCTGACCAAACTTTAATGGAATTAGTGGCCTCTCTCACAGTACTTTTAGTGCAATTAGTCTCACTCTTTAGAGCGCGTGCTTATCTTAGGTATTTCTTCATTCTACCGCTGTATTGCATCCTCCAGTGTTACCGTCAAGGCATTTAGGGTGATAAGTTACTGTAATTCAACGTCATGTCAGGCTGTCGGGCAGACGCTTCCTGTAATTCGCTGCCTGCGGTCCAGCCTGCTGATAACGTTCGCAACGGGAGCAAGGCTTGACGTATATAGACTAGTATATTGGTATACTCCCAGGCAGTTCGTAAGGCATTTGCATTACATTCAGGCTACGACCAAATTGGGGCCGGAGTAAAAACTTCTCTAAAGAGTCCTTCTATGCTTCACTACTTCAGTAATGAAGAACAGAACTTTATGGAGGCATTTCAATTTCCCCCCTAATTATAGATATATAACAAGAAAATCGACTTGAATCTAAAATAGCTATGAAGCGTACCCTCCCCCCTTCTTCCAATGATCAGACGAAATATCGTTCTGTCCATTTTAATGATTTTTTGACAATTCTGTGTCTATCATTAAAAAAATATAAAGCATCTGAAAAGCCAAAATTTGACAAAAATGCTATTTAAATTTATAATTAGAAATTGTAAAGACTTTTTTTTGCAACTTGAATTAACTAACGAAAAATACCATAGACAAGTCCTGTGCAAGAATTTACGAATTATACTTTTTTTTTGTATGTGTTCATACGATAGATTAATGAAGAAACTGACGGATTTTACACTGGGCTGATATTTTGTTTAAAAAATTTCATTAAAAAAGGAACCGTAACATAGATTTTCTGTTCTATTTGCCCCCCCCCCTGATTTAGGGGAATCGGAACAACTGCCCCGTATGCCCTTGCCTTAGACAGGCTCTGATCCTTAGACCAGGGGTGGTGAACCTTTATGGATCAATGCGCCATTTTTTCTGAAGAAATGTTCAATGAGTTATAGACGTGCCATCAAATAATTTTTACTTGTGTTTGTTGGAAAAATAATAAAACTAAGTACTAACAGCTCATTATTTACTACGAAAAAAAAATATTTCACTGTGGTAATGTTTTAGTTATGCGTGTAATTCAAATTAAAGTAACTTTAGTGACTTATGTTGTCGTATATTAGTTGACAATAACGTATATTAAGACCGCAAGATGCTACTTTTGGCAGAATGCATGCTGAATTGGAGTCCTCTGCCAAACGGTTTCTAAGAGAATTTTTAATGTCATTCATCTCTGAAAATAATGACTCACAAGTAGTGGTATATGAAAATATGATTAAAATGGCATGACCAGCTTCTTCAAATAGTTAAATGTGACTAAATTCAATACGTTATCAAAAAATGTTAAACTACATTTAGAACGCAAGGCTTATTGGTGAATAATGCAGCGGAGTTCACGAATTGAATGTTTAACGCTTATTTGATATAAAATAATGAAATCCCTTTTTGCCTATCATATTTGGAGCACCATCAGTTGCCGAAAAAAATTCTTTTCAAATCAATTTCTTTCTCAACAAGCGAATTTTTAACAGACGTACAAATATCTCTGTCCTTTTTTTAAAAAAAATGGAGGGGGAACACTTGCCTTTGTTCGTAATACTTCATAGTGAATTTTGTTGTTTCGAACTAAGATGCAAACCGTGTTGATCAGCAGCCTGCCCAAAATATTGTGTTCCGTATCATGAATGGCACCGGTGCAAATGATTCACCATCCCTGCCCTAGATCAAATATATGCCGCAATAATCACGAACGGAATACATGATTATCATGCGAAGGATGCCTCCAACTGCAAGATACAGGCTTTTAAATATGAATTAAAAGCCCTCGTTTCACGGCACTCACATACATGATGATAAGGGCGCCGATTATTTTGAGCATCATCTTCTGGATGAAATGCAAATAGTGCAGTTGTGCGTCCATTACAGTGTTGTTTCCTTTGCAGCGGTAGTGACGTCATATAACGTTTTCGTGTTTTTGTCGAAAACGATGTGTCGTACAGGTACAATGCTTTGGGAATTTTTTATGTACTTCCGACGAGGAATTTGGCTGTGCAGAGTTTGTGGGGTTTTTAAGGGATATCCTGCATAATAATTCAATAGTTAGATGCGCGTGATAGTTTCCGATTGAGTAATGTTAAAAAAATAACATTTTCCACTTGAAGATTGATTAAATCATTAAATTTCAGAGCAGTAAATTTGAATTTTAACTTTTTAAAAAATTTTAATATTTTGTTGTCCTGTAAATACTCTTATATATTTTTGTCAAAATATATAAAGCTACTAAAATGTTTTTGATGTGGTGTATTTTTTTTATTCGTTGAATGACCTGTATTTTGTGCATTTGCACTCTTGAACTCGATACATTTTAAATATTTAAGAGATTAGGATTTGTTGTTGTTGTTATTTATGGTACTTTTTTAAGCCCGCTGACAGGCCTGTCAGCAATTTAAGCCGATTAAGCGTCTCTTGTTTTTATGTAGGTCCAACAAGTGCCAAGAGTACGACTTAGCTACACACACGTCACAGCCCCTTCTATGGGGAGGATTTCATTCATGCATTTTTATACATTCATCCACAGATCGTAATTTAGATCTGGAATAGAGAATTATCACCTCTTCTTCTTTTGTACTGCCGACCAACCCGCGTGAACGATCACCTCTGACCCAGTACCCCCAGTGGTATTACTCTCGACATGGGAGAATTTGTGACCACGACAGATTTAACGAGCGCCAGCCAATTAAATATATTAATTCACAATATAACATAATGCATTTCAAATAAAAATTAAATTACTTTTATTGTATGTATGGTTTCGTTATATTTTTCACATACTTTTACGTTAAACCAACAAGGTTTTTCAGGATTCGTGCAACATAATACCGTTTAAAGTCTATAGCGAATTGAAATTCAGAAAAAAAAAGACACCTATGTCTTTTCTCACCGAAGATATCGTCCATATCGATAATTATTGCTTCAATTTTTGTGGAATAAAAATTTCAACAACAACAAAAAAAAACTTTTGTAGTTCCGTCGAAATTTCCCCTTTGGGCTTAAAAATCTGCATTTTAGTGACGTGTGACCCAATTTTTACTTTCATTTCACAATTCAGTTTTATTTATTTATCGCTTCTGTGATTTTTAGCTGTCCTGTTCGCTTGCCTGATTTCCCCCAAACAGATATTTAAACAGAAGTACAGAAGTTTTAAAATTTATACAATGATAAATATCATCTGTAGATCTGCAGTGGTTATATAACTTGCAAATGATATGAAAATAATGTGATGCAAAAAATAGATATGTTAATCAAAATAAAACAAATAAAAAACTCCAATATTCATCATTTTTATTTAAACTAAAAGATATCACAGTAATTCTTGTTTTCTAAAAATAAGCACATTTAAAATAGATACTTCGTTGCTACCCGTATCATACCCGATATATGGATTAATTTTAAAATCTGTTTGAAGAAAGAGGCAATATAAATGAGCTTTTAAAATCCATGATTCTGTAAACCTTGGAATATTATAAAATTTTTGTACACATAGGAGAATCAGACGAGAAATTACAGAATACACAGGACAATTTTTGATACTAAGTCATTCAGTGCAGCTCATATTTTGTACCAGAAGAATAAGATATGAATGAATACTATGCAGTTTATTATATGCCATATTTAGCAATGAGTTTTTGTCTTTTCCACTTTGTCTACAAAATATCTTACATTCAATCGTAACTATTTTTTTACTTTCTTACGTGCTTTCTTTTTATCTTTTGTAATTTTTATACAAGAATCTTTGATATCAGAAAATACGAAATATCTTGACTACATCCAATTTTACGCCGAATTTCTGAGAATAATTTGAAGCTTTTTTAAAAAAGTAAGGTATATTTTCACGGTACGAAAAATAATAAAAATGTTTTTAATAATCTTTCAAATAAACTGTCATACACTTCTTCTGCCTTTCTCTTTGTCATGGGCCACACGACTCTGTCCATGGTCGTCATGATGGCCTCTCTGGCTCCTTCCCAAGGATGGGGACCTTGTAACCGGTACTGGTACGAGACGCTCGGTCCAAAAATGATTTTCATGAACAGTTTGGGATCTGTGAAGAGCATCTTGAGGAGATTAGGTTTCGCCCCGAATTGAGAAGCTATTTCATCGCAGTATTGTATATAATCCACTCTAACGGGAGTTTTTTCACTTTGTTCATATCTTGACAAATTGTAATCATGTTTTTTCTTAATGTCCTCCGTCATTACTTCTTCAGACGGAAGTTTGCATTTTCCAGCGAGGATTTGAGTCACCCATCTGGCCTGCAGCTCTGCCGCTGGAAACCCGGGTCCAAAGGGAAGAATGAAGCCCATGACTGCCAGCGTTGCATGAGGTAGATGGGCTGGGAATACGCACTTATAGAGGTTGATCCGGTCGTCTTTCAAAATAATATCTTCCTCCAGAAAAGGAAATTTCCACGTGTACCCGGTGGCCATGATGACGACGTCACACTCGGTGGCCACTTCGTCACCTTCGAAAACGACGCCCTTTTCTGTGAAATGTTGAATATTCGGCTTTTGGATTATGGAACCGGAAAGCAATTTCGATCCCAAGTGGTCATTCAAAACTGGGTCCTTCGAAAATACTTTATGGCTTGGCTTGACAGCGAATATTTTCTGACTAAACTGTAAATCGAGATAAACGGACTGAAAAAGCCAGTTGAAAACTCCATAGGGTAAAATATCTAATAACTGGTATAGATAGGGTCGAACCACTATTGTGTCATATGGTAAGCCATTTTTCCCAACACGGTTAATAACATATGATCCAGATCGTGTACTTATATATACCTGAAATTAAAAAAAATTAATGTTCTTGAACAAAAAGACACTTAACTATTATTTTATTTAAATAGCCATTTTTTAGTTAACAATATTTAACTCTATTAATTAATTTACTTCAGAAAACTTTTGTTTACAATTTACAGCATCGTTTAAACTTGTCATTATATTAAAGCGAATAATTAATGAAAACAAACTATATATTTTGTATTATGTTTAATTATCAATGTATTTATTTTACGATTCAAAATGATTAAATTTTGTAAATTAATTAAGTTCTACTTGTTTTCTTAAAAATGAAGATAATAATAATATTTTTATTTACATATATTCATCTGCATACAGAAAATATCTTCTAAGAAATGACTGTTAATCTAACAGAATTTCATTCTGAAAACATTGGCAAGTTTAGACTATAAGAATAATGTCACTCATCTCTGTATCTTCTAATTGTGTAAATAAATGTGTATGTATCTGTGCATGTTGGAGGTCGGACGTCGGAGCTAGAATTGGCATCTGATCTAGAGCTATCAAACTTAACACATGTATATTTTACAGAGTAGGAATGTACATTGTGTTGAAGTGCATGCCGGTGTCCTGGTCTAAGGATAGCGCGCCTTCCCCGTAATTTCTGTGGTCGACACCTTTTCGGACATGGCGGCTCCTTACTCTGTGTTCTATGTGAGGTATGTGAAAGAGCCACTCTTTAAAAAGGAGTTGTGTGAGTGCCAGCTTCATGTGAGCTGACTTCTGCCTCGGGGGTTCTCACCCTCAGAAGCTACTGCGTCCCTCTTTCCGTTGTAACGCGAGCATGAACTCATGATTACCATCGAAGTGACTAAAAGTTAAAAATATGTTGAGTACCCTCGAAAATTTACAAATCTAATTGCAATAAATTAGGCACCATGTGTAACAGTAAATTGTTTTACATTATTCACATTAATAGCTCTAGCATAAGGACTATCGTGTTGTTTAACTTGCAGAGCATTGTATTGAAAAGCAATTTGAGCACTTTTTTACTTTGCTTGTTCTGCAGATGCCTCAACTACGAACACATATGGAATGAGAGAATATTTTACTGCGATGACGACTTTTACATTACACTAATTTCCGCAATGCTTCTGCAAGAATTGTAAGTCATTCTCGTAAAAGAAAATTGGAAAGCTCTGTTACTAATGTATCAATTCAGATCTTAAAAGCGCGCATATATATAAATAAGGTGTGGGTTGTTTTTTTTTAACGTTTGTACTTACTTGCTTTGCCACGTTGCTGGTCTCCACAGCGGCATCCAAACCAGAACACCCCATGCCGACCACGACAACCCTCTTGTCCTTGAAAGGCTCGACTCTCTTCAAGCTGTGGGTGTGCATGATTTTCCCCTTGAACAAGTCCTGGCCAGGATAGGAGGGCATTTTGGGTCGGTTAATGTGGCCGATGCAAACCAAAACGCCGTCGTACACATCGGTCGATGTTTCACCAGACAGTCTGTTTTTCACTGTAACCGTCCACCGACCGGTTTCTTCATAATCACCAGTTCTTCTCACTTCTAAGACTTCGATGTTGTATCGGATGTATTTTAATACATCTTTCGAATTAGCGAATTCCATTAAGTACTCATAAAATTCGTGATGCCTCATGAAGTTGTTGCTTTCTTTCTTCGGTGGAAAATTGCTGAGGGCGCCCATTTCTTTGCTGTGATTGATGATGGTCGTGGACATCGTAGAACCAACGCCTTCTTCGGGTTCTTCTCTGTAACACCAGGTGCCTCCTGGTTTGTCTGTTTTTTCGAAGCAAACCAGGTCGAAACCTCCCTCTTCCTTCAAAGAAACTAACGAAACCAGCCCAACAAATCCGGCGCCAATGACGGCGATCTTTTTGTTCTTTAATGCCATTTTGTCTGTAAAAAAATCAATAAAACAAAAAAAAATCTGTTAGTAATTTTATGTTCATTATCAATTGTAACTAGAATTTTAAATATACTCTTCATAACGAAAAGTCATTTCGTGTATATTTATTTGATTAGAAAAGGGTATTAAATATAATACATAGATTTGGTTAATCCTAAAGTGCTTTAAGAATTCAATGATACTGAAAAGAAATCTGGAATTTAAAAAAAATCAGAGTACTATAAGAGCATTATAACATATTCTTTTCAGAGCATTATAAGAGAACAACAGATATATTTTCAATGTAAAATGCTTTTCTATTTTATCCATAAGAAAGAGCATTAAAAAAGATTCTGTTCTTTTCTTCTAATGACGTCATATTTAAACCATCCGTGAATCAGCTTTTGTCAAATTCTAAATAGAAAAAGGAATACTTTTGTGGCATTTCTCAGAAGAGAATTTTCTCAAATCGAGTATACTTCAAAAAATGATTGTCTTTCCAACTTCAGAACTACTAATAATTAAGCTAACAAAAATATACAAATGAATAAAATATTGAGATATCATTATTTTCGTTTCCCTTATAAAAAAACTTTTAACAATCATTAATTATAACTCTAAATTATTTTTATTCACCCTTCAGATATGCATATTTCCATTGCTTTCATATTGTTTAAATCTGAATACCTACATTCATAATTATTAATTATGTTTTGTAAAAATTTTTGTGCTTTCATTAAAAAAATATTTCCATAAAAAAGTTATTCCTTTCATCTTGAGCTTCAGTCTTTCATTGCTTCTCATACAATGACCTGTGAGATTGGTATCCCAAAAGCTTTCTCGCATATTTTTTTTATAAAAACATTTTCTCTCCTTCTCCTATTCATAAGATTATGGAACTTGAGCAACTCTGCGAGCATCACGAGGGCTCATATTTTTATTTTTATAATACCCCACATGAGAATTCCATGCTCATTTTGTGATGAAAAAAATTCATATTTGTGCATTGACTGCATCTTATTAAGGAGCAATAATGGTAAAATATCGATTTTAGCATGAATCAAGTGCAGTCTTAAACATTGTTAAGAGGAGGGGATCATTAACCACTTTCATGTGGTTAACATACAAGTACCAGAAGATCGCCTAGGAATTAGACGATTTTTCCTAAATGAATGAAAGAAAAAATTGACATAAAACTACATAAAACTGCAACTGTAATCACAAGATGATATAATAAATTTAGTTTATTAAAGTCATTGCACTTTCAAGTTTTTGCCTTTCCATGTATGTGAAAGGGGCTGATAGATTGACAATGAACCCTTTCACAGATTAAATTAAAAAATTTGATATGAATATATCATTTAAACGGCTAAATTCACAATTTAGACATATTTTATTTATCTAGCTCTTTACATTTTGTCACCTTACAAAGGTCTTCACATATCCTTTAATAAAAGAACGAAACACTCTTTCTGTCGATAAAATCGAATACTTTGAGAAGACCACAAAAACTTCGCGCCTTCAGATGATTATTTTTAGCCTTTTACACAAGAGTTTTCTTCTTTGTACTATAGTAAAGAAAATTGAATCTTCACCTTTAATGCCGTGATTTCGGCAGACAGAAATCGAAATTCGATTCAGATTATTAACAAGATCCCGTATTAAATTTCATGTCGTTGGGTTTCAAGTTCACATACATGTGAAGAGACAAACACCAATCGCTCAATCACCTCAATGGATTTCGTTGAAAAATGAGTATTAAATCTGTGAGCTAAATTTCCTCTACCTAGATCTTTTATATCTGGCAATTATTGCGCTCACTTTTTCTAAGATAACAGAACAGACAGACCTCGTTCGAAAAAATTTCAATCGAGTTTTGATAGAAATCTACAAATTTGACATAGTGACCGAATACTAAATTTCATTTGTCTGGTTCAAAGTGTTTTAGATTTCAGAAGTATGCTCCACCAGAAGTTTTCATTCCAGTATGAAGTATGTTCATTTCAGAAGTATGTATTTCGGACTCAAGGAAGTCTGCAATGGGAAAATGAGCCAAAATCACGAGTTCGACGATTATAATATTTTATCTAAGTATTCTTCGTATACGAGAAAATTGTACTATTAATCCGAATAAAAAGTAGAAAAATTGCAAAGCTTTATTTTGTTGTTGTTTCCTATTTCAACTTTTTTTAGTACAAAATTAGTCCATTTTATCGGTAGTCAGAAAACTACGTAGTTCCGAAGAATTTCATAAATAAATCTGTGCAACATTTCAATAATTTTCTATTGTGATTTTCCTATCAGTAGTTTTTCTACTTTGTTAGTTTGACTCTTTAATCTACTGATATCTAACAAGAGTTTTGAGCGAGAGATTATATATTATTGAAAACTCTGAGTGAAACTTCATATCTTTGATATCTATTTATCTTATTTTTTTACCTTCTTATAACATAACATAATAGCCCACACGTGTCGAAAGGCTTATCAAACATTAAAAAAATAAGTTCAGTGAACATTGAAAAATAAAAATAATTTTTTTTTTGAATTGTGAATGTGTAATGGAAGCAGATTTTCAGTTTTCTGTGGAATGTGTTTAAGTAGAAAAGATTTTTGAAAAATGTGGATGTAACATAAAGAGATTTTTTCCTGCCCATTAATTAATATTTAATCGCATCTTCACATGTATTTAATAATGTCTTTTGTTATTCGTATGTAAGTATAATTTAGAGAGAAAAGAATGGCTTAAGAAATTATTTTTATAAGTCCGAATTCACGTTCGATTTCATATAGTTTGCATAAAGACGAAGCTTTAATTAAATAAGTATAAAGTTGCCGGGAAAAAAAATTGACTTAATCAATTTTTGGATAATTTTTTAAAAAATAATTTATTATTATTACTACTAAAATATTAAACAAATAAAAATTTAAAGTTAAAAAAAGAATTATCATTTTTCAGGATGAACTTTTTTATCATGTGAGAACATGATGTTACTTTGGTTAAGAGGTTTTGATGCTTCCGAAATTTACGGGTAAAAAATATTTTTACCTACTTTAACCAATATTGCAGTATTATTACGTATATAAACAGAGAGGGATAGAGACCGACAGAGAATTCTCGTGACTGTAAACTGGTTAATAACTTTAATTAATTAAAATAAAAAATAATAATGTTCTCACATGATAACTTGAAATGTATGATAAAAGATTTCATTTGCTTTATTTCATTTTACTTTTGATCTATTCATCTTTGGCAACAAGTTCATCCGCCAAATTGGCTATATTTAATTTCAATTAAATTATGGATTTATAACTTCCCCATCATGATTCCATCAAATTGTCTGACATTAAACACGTATTAATTTAGCTGTCCCACATATACCGTGTTCAATGGACATTAACGTTTTTCTTATGGAGACCAGTACCGTGTCATCATGGATCTATAAAAAATATATCTATAAATTAAATTATTACTTTCACGATCCTGTTGTTTCCTTTTTTCATCCTTCTTATAAACTTCACAGTTGCTTAATAGCATCCTACTTCTTTAGTTTTTGACAAAAGGAAGGAAATTAAGCTGTCAAGCATTTCATGAAACAATGAAAAGAGTTTGGATTTTATAGCATAAATGTAATCCACTTTGGATATTAATCAAAAAATATTTTTTGAAAAACTGATAAAACTTAAGAAAAATTTGTATGATTATAAAATTCGTATCCAAGAGAAAAAAAAAACAACCTTTTTAAATTTCAAAATGATGAAAAATTATTTTTACCGTAATATTTTTCGAATTTAAAATTAATAAACGTCTGGATTTTGCTTAATATTTAAGTAATTAAAATTTTAAAAAAAGTGCAATTTAAACCCACATAAGTATACATGTTCCAAAATTTAAAAGTTCTAGATCAAACAGTCTGACTTGTAGAGGGCCAACTCACGCGTTCGTCTTTATTATTAGTCTCTAAGGTGCACATTCATACCCTCCTAAATAGATATGTACCAAGTTTCGTAGCTCTAGAACAAACTATCGTAGAATGCTAACACACACACACACACACACACACACACACACACACACACACACACA
>JAOUZG010020842.1:2690756-2821271 GCA_026289955.1 Argiope argentata
ACACACACACACACACACACACACACACACACACACACACACACACACAAACAAACAAACAAACACACAAATTTGAAATGTCTTCCAGTATTTATTTTGTATTGGTTGGCATTCAAGAAAGTGGTTTCGAAAAATATATACATCATTCTCGGTTGAGTTTGGGATGTACTCCGAAAAACTATAGTTGGCTATTATTTCAGCTTTGAACATTCGTAAGAAAATACTTATTGAGGTAACCGGACACTTTACTGCTGCCATTCAATGCAATTTGTTTCACAACATACATTATATAATCACAATATCCTGTTACATTTTTAAAAATTCAAATGAAATAATTATAATCAATTTCTTGACGATTAACTCTTCTCCTAATAATTGCGAAGTGTTGTCACAATTAAATTTTTGGATTAGTTGAAATCTAATTGTTCACGCACCAGATTCAAGATAGATAAAAATTAAAACAAACGATATAAAATTAAGAAAGCTTATAGCTCGCGAATTGGTATAAAACTTCTAAATTAGTACGAATACGTGTCTTTCAAAATATGAAGTTTTAAAATATTTTGGCGAAGGGATCATTTACATGAAGCTACGTATAAAATATTTTATTGATTTCATAAAACATAGTTCCACCGAGCCGTTTGTTGCTAAATGCTGCTAGTCTAAAATGATGTTTTAATTACAAAATTTCAAACAGGAATATCAAATGCGGAATTAATATAAATTTTTAAAAAATGAATTGAGCAAAACTTCTTTAAAAATTATAAAATGGCTTGGAAAACAATAATTTTAAAATCTTATAATGTTGAGAAAAATTTTTGTTCGTGTTTACTATTAATTTTATACCTCTTATTTCCACTTTGTAATTCTTAATTGATAGAAAATGTGATAGAATAGGTATAGACAATATGCAGAAATAAGTTAATATCTGGCATTATAAATATTTGAATAGAAAAAAAAAGTTTTTTTTTTAACAAAAGGGGTGGTAATCATAAAATATTGCGAACCTCTGTTCTAAGTTTAGCGGTCTTCTGTACAGAGTCAACATACACACATAAAAATCGTCGTCTTTAGAAGCGATTGATAGATTTCTGTCTAAAGCATACTTTTCATGAAAAGTTAAATACCGTGGCAATAACAGCTTACAGTAAGTTTCAAAAGTAAGCAAAAATGAAAATTTTTTGATTCGCTCTTTTTTAATCATTTTTACATTATCGATCTGCTAAAATTACGTTTCATTTTCTTACTGCAGCTGTTAGCCGAAATTTTTTCATTGAATTTGAAGAATTTTTTTTTTTTTTTGAAAAATCATCTGATGTATACAGTACGTGAATTATGATGTGTACAGATAAAACTTTAATGTTACATTATTCTTAATAAAAATATTTCGCTGACAAAAATATTAATTTATTTATTAAAAAGTCATTTGAAATTTTACGTTATCAATTATTAGTGTGAATTATCAAATTGTCAAAGAAGCTTAGTTAGGTGATAAATAAGAATGAAATGTAAAAATATTCGATGACCAAAGAAATAATTTTTCACTGTTTATTGCCATGAAGAAAGAAAAATAAAAAAAGTGCTATTTCATTTACAGGATGCTAATCTCAGCAAGCTAATGATAACTGAGAGTAACGATTCATTCCCAACACTAATTAACCATAACTATTTTCTTAAGTTTGATTCACTGCAGTGAACTCTGCAGTGAATGATTTTCATTTTGTGCAAAAATATTAAAATAAATGTAAGTAATGCATAAAAACTAATTGCAAAATTCAACTTTTAAACTTGTCTTTTAATTAAAATTAACAAACAAATTGTTAAAATTAATTATTTAACAATTAAAGAATGAATTAATATGCTTGTTTAAGTATCTTCAAACAAAATATGTAGCCAGTGAATAGTTTTATACATAAATGAATAAATTATTTAAAAGAAAAATCGCATGAATGCAAAGTGAAAGCATTACGCAGATGAGGGGGAAAGTATAAACTATTCTGTTTCACTCACCTTATTGATTACTAGTTGCTTATAACGATGAAGTTTCTTCTTTTATAAAAATAAGGAAAGCTGCAATTATTGAGCAGCCACCTGTCTATAAATGTGAGGATTATAACTTCTATCGCGACTGTTATGTAAATTTTATCATAAGAAATGCTATCTTATCTTCTAATGACCTCAAAAGATGAGGAAATATGGTATGTTAAAATATGAATAGGAATTAGATTCGTTCTTATTTTATTTATTTGTCTATTTATGTATTTATTTTTATTTTTTGCGTGTATTGCTTTCATTCGGTAATTTTAGGAAAGTTCAATACAATATTTATCAGAATAATATCGCGTAAACTCCGTCTTCTTTTTCTCTTTCGCCAGCGGAGTTTTGAGGGGTAGTAGCATCCCTTTTGCACGCTTTGTTATGACTGTGGAATTTTCGTCAGCAGGCTTACGAATTTTTTAAGAATTTCGCACAAGAAAATTGTTTAGAATATTTTTGTTAACTCCTAAAATATAAAAGTTGGCTTAAAAAATTATTCTAAAACGATTCCTTTCTCAAATAAAATAGAAAAATATTTCACATTGTTTTAGACAATAAGTTGTTTTGTCGGTGGCTAATGTTATTTCTATTTAATACAATTAAATATGTTGCCCATAACTTAATATCCATAGTTTCATCAGCAAAAAAATGTTCAGTCCTTACATATTGATAGAAATTTAAGTAACATTATCTTAGTTGCCATTTCAACAGTTCGGCTCTTTTTGTTCATGCACTTTCAAATCAAATGGCAAATCCACTAAAAGATCGTTGAATAACATCTAATTGTACATTTTCCTACACAATATGGTAACTTCACTGTCTTATTCCTCAAACATTAGTATTTCAACATTATAGAGAGAGGAGTATATTATATGAGTACATCGGATAAATGTGAGGATATTGCATAGTAATTTTTTGGAATATGTATATAGATCCCATTAAAAACTGGTAAAATCAATTGCAAAATTTCAATGCTCCAAACGATGTGAAAAAATAGAATCTCTTGAATTTTAATAATACAAGAAAAACAGTGATAAATTAAGTAAATATTAATAATCAAATATTTGTGGAAGCAATAAAAAGAATTCAAATTTAATTTAAGATTCAATCAGAAGTATTGTTATAAATTTAGTATTAAAGAATTTTAAAAATTTATTTTTAAAAATCACACGGAATGGAAATTGAAACATCAAAAATACTTCTTTTAATTTTAAAATAGTGTACTTTTTTTTTTGTACAATAATATTTTTGGAAGTCATATCGAAAAAAATGTTGAAGATACGCTTTAATTTTATTTAACTAGAACTTCAAAAAATTATTCAGTTTTGCACATTTTCATTTCCAAAAATATATTTCTACCTAGTTCTAAGCCAAACTGTTCGCCTAGTAAAATGAAAGTTGCATGATAACGGACAAAAAAAAAACTCTATTGTTTAAATTAGTAACCTTTGATATTGTTGCTGGCTATCCACAAATGTTTGTTACTAGTCGCCTTTGGCAAACAGCTGGTTCGCCAGGAGTAATGCTGTTTAAAATTATCAATTGCATATTATGAGCCTTGACTTCTTTAGCAAAATACTTTTCGGCGTTACGATATTACGATATTTTGTTCAATATTTTAAACTAGCCGCCTTTGGCGACCAGTCGGTTCGCCAGTATTAATGCTCGCTAAAATTTTCATATAATATTTTATGTAGCTGTGTCTCATAATAGGTTTTTCACCAAAATATATTTAAACCAAACAAATTTTGATAATCATATAATTCATTTACAGTATTATTCAGTATAATTTTCTTCAGATGTACTACTCATCTTTCTCTTTCTATCCGAGCAATGATTGTCCCGGAATTGATATTTTGCTTAAATGGTGGAGGGAAAGGTCTAAAATTCTACGTTTTTATAGAATAATGAGATTCAAATTTTCATAAATGTAAACACACTAAACAAATATAGACACAATTGGTTTTCAAGTGATGCGAAAGTTTAAAAACAGCTTGGAAAATGCCGCGCACAGAGGAAATAATGGTGACACACACACACCCTTATTTTCTTTATTTTTCTATTCTTTTTTTCTTCACTACTTTTCTTTCTACAAACCTTTTTTGCCCTCTGTTATTCTTTTTTTCTTTATTTATCACTTTATTATGACTTTATTTTGAGCAAACATAGATTAAATATCCATACAGACTAATAATAAAAGCAATTATTTTCTTTCTTTTTTAAACATCCCGTTATCTATAAATGAAAACCAACTGATTTCTAAACAAATGATAATTTATAACTTCCTGCTATCTTAGTTGGTGTGGGGGAATTAAATGAAGATTTTTGGCGGGAAAGTTAGAAAAGTGTCGTTTTAGCTATTTTCCTCGCTGTTTTTTCATTTTTTCTCTCCATAAGAACCATCCTCGTGTCTTAACGAAAATATTTAAAAAATTAGCCGAATCGGTCGAGTCGTTCTCTAGTTTTGCGCTTAGCTACGCATTTCGAGTTCCCTTTTTATTAATATAGATATATACACACGCGCATATATATATATTCTAAATTACTATCAGCTACCTTAAGATTTCATTTTGAATTTCAAAAAAAAAAAAAAAAGAATAAATGAAACTTCAATAAATACGAAAATTTTTTGCTGAAACCAAACGCATTTTTTTTAAATATGCTTACTGAAAATCGGATTCTTCAATATTGTAATCATACTTGTACCACAAAATATTTTTTGTAATATTTCAAAGAACTATTTCAATAAAAATTTCTCTGATTTATCATAAAATTCCTTTTCATATTCAAAAAGATTTAAATGAGGTAAATATAATTTTATTTAAATCAATAAATATACTTCTGAAAACACTTATTGTGTTTAAATATTATACCATTTTTCAATCCTATAGATCATAATCAGAAAAAATTATCTTGATAATCTGATGTTTTAATCTTATTCAATTAAGATTGAAACATTAGAGTTATAAAACTTTGGATATTATTATTTTAGACAATCAATCTTGGAGAAAATCCAAGCACTGATTGGGGTTTTTCTTTAAGATGATGGATTGAGAAATCTAAAATCATGAATTTTTATACTACAGAGACATTCAAATTGCCATTACTCTATCAGTTTTGATTGTAAAAAAACAAAAAAAAAAAAAAAAAACAAAAAAAAAAAAAAACTTCATTTAGAAAATTAGAGTCCAGAAATATTTTATTAAATATTATTCCCAGAACACAGAATCTAGATAAAGATTTAAAATTCGTAATTAGTCAGAGCATTTATTGATTCACACTGCATAAAATATAAATTATTTATTTCATTTAAATTATTTTGTTAGCAGATGCATGTCTGTCTCTGATAGTTACAAACTAGTTGATGAGCTCCGATTAGAAAAAATAGAGAAAAGGCAGCATATATTCAATCATAAAGCTCATTTATTGAGTTGATAATACAGATATCGTAAAATATCGTCGAAAACTATTTCTTGCCTTTATTTTTAAGAAAATAACTCATTTCATATTTATTTCTTAACATGCAAACACGTGATGGAAACTGCACTCTTTCTAAGTTTTATTTGCAGTAACATTTAACTCATTTTATAATTTGAGCTTTTAACTTTGTAATGGCAACACGTTGCCAAAAGCTAGTTTTTTCCATGCACGCGTAGCGCTCTCGTGCAGGTAAAATTTTAATTTTATTTTGTCCCCCCCCACCCCCACCCCAAAAAATGTTGAAAAATATGGTACGATTAAAATAGGTAATGAAATAGTTTTCATTAAGATAAAACTATTTCAATAAGTCTTTCTACGTACTGTTTTTATAAAATTTCGAATGGTGTAAAAGTAATCTATTCTACAAAAGGTATCATAGGTCGATAAAACGGAAAGGGAACGCATTCAAATTTTCGGGTTATCTCTGAAAAATTCTAAAATCTTGCTTGATTTCCAGTCAAGTGAAATTTCATAAAACAAGGTAGTCCTAGATACAAATTCTTCGCATATTTTTTGCCAAATTCGGTAGCTCTAGGTCAAACGGTCTTTTCTTTAAAGCACCAACCCTCACATGCGCATTATCCTTTATTATCTGTATTATTTTTATTTGGAACAAAATTGTCGAATGTTACTCAGTGTTAGAATGCCCGTGTATGAGAAACCATGTGAAATAGAGCAGAAAAATTTTGACGAAGTTTTACAAAAAGGAGTCATTGGAATGATTTTTTGAAATTTTAATTAATTAAAAATCAAGCGAGATATTAGTATTTTAGTATTTTTTAACGATAATTTTCAAAAATAATACTTTTTAAAAGTAATCTTCAAGCCATTTAAAGTTTTTGAAAAACATCTTGCCAAAGACAGCAATTTATTTGTTGTTAAATTATATCTGAACTTTAATCCTTTTTGAGAATATTTTTGCATAATTTTCCACAATATGTCTTATTACTCGGATGAAATTCAAATCGTTTTCATTCTTTCACGGAACATTTGAGAGTGTAATTTTTTTCCTTGCATTGGAAACTAAGAAAAGATTCTCACTCTCTCTCTTTGTACATTTTATATGAGGGAAAAAATAAAAGTTCCAATACCTGGGAAGATGATGTACAATCAAAATCTAGATTATCAGGATAATTACATTTTCAATGACAGGATGGTTCATATACATATTGAACAAATCAAGCAAATGGGTACCCAAATAATAAGTTGCGTTCTAATATCTAACACTATCTTACACTTAAAAACTTTTTTATGCAAACCAACAACATCATAGTACTGTATTATATCTTTAATGAAACTTGAAAACAACTAATATTTTCAGATAACCATCAGCATGTGAAAGATCGCCAGAAATGTAATAATTGTTCGTATTATTCACGAATCATTTAAAATTTTAAATTTACTTTTTAGAGATTTCCAGCCGACGTCATAAAGAAGGACAGTATACAATATTTAGAAAGAAAAAGAAAATTTAAAATTAAATAAAAATAAAATCCGCATTAAGAAATTTTTTTTTGAATAGAATTTACCCTAAGAGTATGGCATATTAAAGTAGTTCAAAAGATAATTCTGGCCGTAATCATTAAACTTTGGGAAAATGTCATAAATGTTACTTTGCTGTCTTCCGTAGTCTTTTCATGCCTCACACACTGCTTCTGCAACGTGGCAAAATTCCTTAACTTTGAACCGTTAGCAATTAGTACAGCTGATAAAAGCGAGGATGCGATATTTTGACCCGCGCTCTCCTACTTTATCTGCATGCGAAGATAGGAGCGAACACAAAGCCGATCAGCTTCTAAACAGAAAGCAGTTTTCAGAAGACGAGTTTGTGAACATGTGCGTGGAATGCACGTTTTATAGAGAAGAGAGTGTCTTCTGATATCCCCAGTCCCCCTTCAAGATGAACAATGGATATTAAATGTAACTAGTGAAATGCGCTTTAAGTGTTTCCAAAATTGATTCCCTTTTTCGGTTTATTCAAAAGTTGGAGAACAATACTCGAATTAAAACATGCCATAGGGTGGTGGGTGTTTTTTTTTATCATGCCAAAACATATTTTAGGATTAATTTTTCATGGCGTCAGCAAAAATAAAAATTTTATTATTTGCCTGAGCATCTCAAAAAATCAGCTTTTAATAATATGTTGCCATCGCATTTACAAACGCATCACATTTACATTTAAAAAAACAAGCTAATGACTACAGCAAATAAAACCGAGAAAAATGTCATTTTGAGCACGTGATTATAGGAGATGAATAGAAAATGCGATATTTTTTAAACAATAAATGCGAGTCAAAGTTTTTTTGGTCGTTTGCAATACTAAAGTGACTCATCCAGTGAAACAATTAAAATGAATAAAAATATGATTTAACTTGCATGTGCATGTGGTGCTTGGCCTTTCAAGAAATATGTTCCGACATGATACATTGAAATATGATAACAAATTTCATTTTAATCTTTTTTTTCTTTCAAAATTTTAGTTGATTTGAGTGAATAATGTTAAGTTTAAAACATTTCCTCTAAATCGTGGCAATAGATAACTATAAGCAAAAATGATGCAACTCTTTTTTTGTTGCTGTTGTTGCTCAAATGTTTCTTTACTTTGAAATTTCATCAGAGATATTATGACTTTAGTTATTTCTTGATACGTATAGTTTTCCCATAATGCCACGGATTGATTTTTTAATCTTAATATTTAAGTTTAGCATAGAGAATTTATTCATAGGGATTTTTATATTAATAAAAATTTATTCTGCACTTTAATTCTATGTACCGTTTCGATTTGAATCGGTCAGAAGTAAAGAATCCAAAATACACATTCAGGTTTCTAGTACTTGTGTAAACGCATTCCAACTATTAATCGCTAACTATCCTACTTCAATAGGCTCTTTCATATATATTGTTCCTCTATTTCTTGCAGTTACTAAAGATCAAGTTCTTTAATAAAGCATCCCATTCCAAAAAAGATACAAAAAAATATAACAATATAATTTTTGATATATTTGTAAAGAGCAAGAAAGCTATCACAAAACATTTGCTTTCGTCCCTGCTGTGAAAACAGGAAATTCTTTGAAAATGGGACAGAACTTTGTTATCGTTAAATAAAACTGTGTAACTACTTTCTTTCTAATAAAGGGGCTCTCCTCAACATATGAAACGGCAATTTCCATAGATCTATCTGACAGACAGACAGAGAGGAATGGGATACAGACCAATGGAGAAGTCTCATGATTGTTTCAGACCGATTTAAATTTGTTAATGACAAAATAATAATATTCTCACGTGATAACACGAAACTTGCGATTGTAAATTAATTTTTTCTTTTCATTTTTATTTACAGATTTTTATGCTTCTATAAAAATGTATTTGACTACCCTGCTATTAAATTACGAAAAAAAAGCAATCACCAACAAACGTTCAATACAGATGGATGCTGTAAGGAAGTCGCCACTTTGTCTCCTGCTGGAAGAGACACATGATCGAAAAATTATATTCCTATCCAGCGGCGAGGCTATTCATCCCATTGTGTTTCTCCCGTTCTTAGAATTTGAGAAAGACAGATAAGGGATCACACATGTTTTCGGCTCATTAAAGCAGTAAACCGTGCCGAAATACCAGACGGGACTATTTCGTCTATGAACCACCCAGCTGGGAAGGGTTCCGATAACGAACAGCAGATGCTGTTTACGACCCGTTCAAGAAATTAGTGTTTCCTTGAACCCATTGAAGGAAGAACACAGGTGTGAACAGCGGGTGACGGTGCTGATAAGGGGTGGATGTTTCAGAAATCTTCCCACGACATGGTGACGCGCGAGTGGGAGTAGAATGATTGGACAACCGGCATCTCCAGCGCGCCAATATCAGTCTGAGAGGTGGAGCTTCGCGACCGTTAAAAAGGAATTCGGGAAGCCGATCGAGGAGAGAAGGAGAGAAGAGAAGAGGAAACAAGCTGATCCGGTGGACGAGACGAGCTGCGAGGAGTGCTGAGGTTTAAGAGACCACGTGATCTCGAGTTGGTTGGAAAGATCTACCGGAAGTAATCCGTAGATCTCTGGAGCTACAGGCAGTAGCCGAATACGCGGACAGCTTGGGAATCACCGGCATAGTTGCCGAAAGGACAATCCCGTTGTAAATATTTCCTGTATCTAACCTAGATGACGTGTTTTTTTGTGTCAAGCTGTAAATAAACCCTTTGTGTATAACACACTACCATTTCATTTGACCGACCAAGGTCAAGTCTTTACAATGCCGAGGCACAAGCAGGATTTTGCATTTGGTTTTATCCCTTGCCTTGCAAAAAACCAGATTGTCCAGGAAATCTCTTTTCTTCACTTTGTTTAGTTTAGTTATATTAGCGCCCAGTATTAAAACAATACAAAGCCTGTTTTGGGATTGACCTAGTAACTTTGAACTACGGTCAGATGGCTAGGACGATACCCGAGCCAGCACACATCCTCAATACATAAGCAAAAAGACGGATTTAACGTGCACCTAACTCGCTTATACGACGGATCTTCAGTGGAATCGGGCCTCGAACCCTGAAATCCTACGGTTTACAAGCCGAGCCCTTACCACCAGGTCATGTCTGCAATATTTCCACATTTTGTGATACTTACGACGCAAGTCATTCATTATGAGAGGTGTTTCTTAAGCAATGTTTGACTGTACTTTATTTAAAATTGTTAAATATCAAGATTTTTAATGTAAAAGATTGATAAAAATTAATAATACACAAAATATTTCTCTCGTCCGAAATTTTATTTTTAATAGAAACGAAAGTATGTCACACTAAAGGGTTTTCAGAGCTCTACAATTCTCAAACAATTTGCTAAAAAATTAAGCAGATATGTTTTCTTAAGCAGATATTACTCTTTTTTTTCTTTTAATTTTATCTACAGTGGTGTTTTTAAGTCTTAAGAGCAGCGTTTACGATCAGATTAAACTCAATTGTTTTATTTAATGAAATTCTATTGGGTTATTTTGCTTTTCAGAAGAAGTATGAATAAGATCTAATTCTTGAAGCATTTATTGTCAACAATAAGCAATAATTAAAATCACAATACTCAGTTTGAGAATTTTTAAAACAAAATTGATTCATTAGAACGCTTACTATTACAAAACGTTTGAAAACTAGCGCAGTATTTAATACAAAGGAATGTCTACATAAAATGGGATCACGGGAAATTCCAAAACAATGATTATTCTTTATAATAGCAACCATCATATTTTATCAATCAATAAAGCTTTGTGCCAAATTATAGAGATATAAATTAAATATTTTTATACAAAATATTCTTGAATTAATAAAATATAATTGGCAATCAATGCATTTAATTATGAAATTGGATTTATTCAACTAATCATAAAGAATAAATGATGTATCAATGATAAAGTAATAAATATAGTTAAAATATATAAAAGCAATTCAAATTATATTTTAAAACATTGTTGAAAATTGAACATGTCATTGTTTTAGAGGAGGTCCCAAGAACATTAATGCCAGTCCTCTCTTCTTGTCCAATAGTTTATTTTACTCCCGACAAAATCAATGCAATGCACATTTCTTTTCTTTATTAAATCAAAAGTTTTACACAAACAACTGCCCCTTTTTTATTTAAAGCTTTTTAAGTAATTAAAGTAACAATATATTAATTTCTTAGGTAATCTTAATAAAGTTTATAATGAAACTTTCGAAAAGATATTTTTTTAAAAATTTATATGTCTTTAAGGTACTTTCATGTAAAAGAGGTGTCTGTATTTAATACTCATTGAGCAGCTATCTATACAAAAAATTTAAATTGTGTGATTATCCATTTATGCAACACAGCCCTAACCATCGAGCTTAAAATCTCCATACAAATATATTTTGAAGCATGGCAATGTGTTCCACAATTTTTCAAAAATTTAATGCGAGTTATAAGCTTTAATATTATTTTATTGCAAATTAAGCGAAATTTTGATTACTGTAATGATAAATTCAGAAAATGAAGCATAAAAATATATTTTATACCATGTTAAATTCAAAAACCCATCATCTTTGTGCAATTCTATTCAAATATTCCATATATTTTTAACAAAACTTTAAAATTTTTTAGAAGTATGAATCTCAACAGAGGCTCTGAAAAAGATTATACTCTAGATAGCTTTGATAAAAAAAAATTGATTCCCAAACAATGAAGAGGTAACATGCAATTCAATAGCTTTCAAATACTAGGTTTTATTTTCTCCTATATTATTAGGCAGAAGGCAATATTTGTTTCAGGATTAAATTTGTTTATGGTATTTATTTAATTTACATGATTTTATAAGGTATATTCATAACTATTAAAATTATGAATAACTAAATTTTAATATTTCATAAATAAATAGCAATTTTTTTCTTTAAAGAATCAAGGAATTTACAACATTTATTTTATGTTAATAACTTATGCAACATAATTACATTACATAAGTGAATTTCAATAGCTTTATAAATGAAATTATTGAAATAACTATTTAGAACATAATATACATATATGCATGTTATATAACATGACGATATTCTGTGCCCCTGCTCCAATAACACTAAGCTATTTAAGCAGTTGGATGAGCACACAAACACACATTGTAGCGTCAGCCCTATAAGTCACATAATATCTTTCGAGCTGAAGGGTCCCTTTCGCTCGATCGGTATGGTACTTGGCTACAGGCCCAAACGTCGCAGGTTCGTACCGCGACCTTCACTAGCCCCAACATTATATTATATATATTCTCTATCAAGAATTTTACATTTTAAAGCACAATTTTAAAAAAATCATTTTATAATAAGCTGCGGAAGATGGTATTATCAAAATTTAAATTTATTCTAGATTTACAAGAAAATTATGAAATACCGAGTTCTCTCTTGCATCCATTATTGTGTAAAAAGAAATTAAAACTGCAGTTTTCAAATGAAGAAAATAACTTACTAATAAGCAGAGGGGAAAAAAGGTCAACCTTATATTCTATTGGTGCAAGCAAATAGTTCAGAAATATTTTCATATTATAGATATGAAAAATAAAGCAAATTTCAGTTAACTGAAGAAGCAAATCACAATTCTATGTATTAAAAGAAAAACCACAAGGTGTTTTTTTAAATATTTATTTGAACTACTAAAAATAAATTACTCATGCATCATTTATAAAAATAGTTATATACATTATTATAAATTGATTAAATATATCACTTTAAATCTCATTAAAACTGTACAGTATCACAAAATAAAAGTATTCTTCTTAATATAAATCTTCTGAAACAAACAATGGCACCTCAAAAATCACTATAAAAAAGAAAACAATGATAGCATAAGTAGAATTTTTTTAAACTAAAAAACATTTTTTATCTGAAAAACTAACAAAAGAATTAAATACCGATTAATCTATTCGAGATTAATGTAAAATATGAATTATATATAAGGGCATCTATTTACATTTACATTTTTACCTAAATACTATATCAAAAGGCAGAGTTTTTTTAAAATCTTAAATAAATTATTAATTATTTTGAAAAGTTCATTATATTGGTCCAATGCTTTTGTTTGTGCTTAAGATGAATACAAAGGACATAACAAGCAAAAGTATGGTCAATTGCAAACAAGTATCAAACAATTATTTTGTCAGACTGGGCAATAAAAAAGGTATTTTAAATATTAGTTACTACTTTTTTTATTATGTATTAAATACATATCCCTTCTTTCCATCATGAGAATATCCAGAAAATTTTACTCCAAGAAGAGATAGAAAATCAAATTACTTACATCCATCAATAATACAGCTATTTATATTTTACAGATATTTATATTATATTTCAGTTATCCCGAAGAAAAGAGATTGCTTTATTCAAAATATTCTCTAATCCTGTATTGCTACTCCTTTCTACCCAATGAAACTGTGTAAACTGAAAATTTGTCTTAAAACAGAAGCAACATTGATTACCTTTCAAGGATATCTATATTTTTCAACTTGTTTCTTTCTGCATCCAAAACATTGGAAATAATTTAATCAAAAAGAAATTATATAATAAATTAATTTTCTAAAAGAAAAAACCATTGAAAATTTGAGAATTTACTATGCGAGTTAAAAAAAGTTGCAAAGCTGTAATTTGAACAATTTCAAATAAATTAAGAATGAATAAATAAAGAACAAATTTTTACCTTAAAAATATTCTAAAAATCAAATTTAAGATTCTAAATCCATAACAATGGAATGATCTTGAGAAAATTCAGACATATCAGAATATTTCCAAAAGTCTTCAAGGCGAGAATTTTGATTCAAACAGAAGCTTCGGAAATCTCGCATCACTTTACGCATAAAATTCTCATCAACAGTTCCAGCATTTTTCCATCGCTTTGTTATCATATAATTCCAAGACCACAAAAATCCAATCTAAAAAAAACGAAACAAAAAAGATAAGGGTTTTTAAAAAAATCAAGTAGGCGAATATTAAACAAAATAATAACTGTAATGTCAAATGTAGCAGCAAATTTTAAATTATATGATGCATTAATGATTAGAATTAAGAATTCCTTTTCACAAAGAAAGGTTAGCAATTATTTCAGGTTATAAAAGAAGGAAAATTACCTTTGTATCAGTTTCTGCATTCAAAAGTGAAAGGCGCTTATTTTTGACGCCACTGAAATGCCTGGTGATGTATTCATCATGAGGGCTGCTTATTTGATGCAAATCCAATGGCTAGAAGTAAAATTAGATCAAAGCACTGATTAAAAGTTAATTTTAAAAAACTTTTTTTCTCGATGTTATTCAATACTGTGCGATATAATACTTTTTTATTGCATATCATTACTTCAAAGAATTGTTTGGATTTTTTTAATGAACAAAACAAATAGCTTTTAATAAATAATTTAGTGTTTAAAATATTTTTATAAATTTTTTTCATTTTGCAGAAATAAACCGATGTAAAATTCAATGGTTCAAAGAAGAATTTCAACTAATTTTATTACTCCTAATAAACTTATCCTTAATCACAAAGCACACATTTGACAACCACTATAGTTGAATAATTTTTAGACAATAGGACAAGTGAAATGAATGACAGTCTAACCAATTTAATTTAGTTATAATAACGACCCATTTTAAAGTTACATTAGGGCTATTTTGAGACGGACCTGGTAATTTTAAACTGTGGTCAGATGACAAGGACATCTGAACTGGCGCCCCTTTCACCAATCTCTCGCGTCTCTTCAAGCTTCCAAGGATGTTTGGTCCTGATACTTTTAACGTACAACAGACAGCCCTTACATGACGGTCCTCCGGTGTAATCGCGTCTAGAAACCTGAAAACCTCCAGTTCCGAAACCAAAATCTTACCACCAATCCATTGCTATCCCAAATGAGCATTTGTCTACAACAAAAACAGGTAAAATAATCAAAATGAATATACCTTTGCTGCAAGGTGTTTTCCGTTAATTTTCTTGCTTTCCTTAGGGCGTACAGGTAACATAATAAACATACTTCCACTAACATGAACGTATTGTGGTGGAGCAGAAGCATCAGGATTTCTGTATGGGATGAAGCCAAATTTGCAAAGTATCTTTTCTTGGAGCTTTAAAAGTCCTTCCTCTAAATTTAAAAATAAAATACGATTACATTGTACATGAAAGTCAAACATAAAATTCCAGCAAGACTCCAATATTGAATATACTCAACTGACTCATTTAATTTACATCTAATAGCATACATTAAAATTGAATATTGCTTACTGAAATAGTTCATTTTTCCCCACAAAACGATAATGTTTGGTTAAATCTTTTATATTTGATTTATTTTAATTGTGTGTTTCCATAATTTACAATTACTATTAAAAATATTGTATTATTATCCAGTTATTGGAAGTATGTCTCTTGTACACTGAGGTTTACTTTACCTCAATTTGTTTTAATGATTCTTTTTTTTTTTGAATATCTTGTGGGTTTTTGAATGAATGTTTCTGCCTTATCAATACCTTAAGTTAAGATTAATAGCTTATACAACTAATGACTCTGCTAATCTCTTGAAATTAATTCTTCAGTTGCTCCATTTATTTAGTATAACAATAAAAGAAAGACATTTCAAAGACTTGCAGATTTATTCTTGGAAACAGCAAATTAACTCACCATCGAAGGCTTGAACAGAAGTTTCCATCAGACAAGACAAATCGAGGGGTATGAAAATAGGACCACGCAATGGATCAGAGTCATTAGAAAATGGCAATGCAAATGGGTCACTAGGAATTGGCACCAACTGCAAACTATATTGATTGGACTTCCTAGCCCAACTCTGGACCTTAAATAGTAATTGAACAGCAGTTTTATTAGTTATTCATTGAAGTACTAACATAACATTATAAAGACATTAAGTTATACAAGTAATTAGAAAACATCAAAACCGTTTAAATTAAACTTTTCACTATAATATTATTATCTTCAAATGAAATTTAATAATTTAAAAATCGAATTTTGTTTAAAACATTTTAGAACAGAGGTCATTTCGAGATTATAAAGTTTGGCTACTAGTTGGCCCCAGACAAATATAAACATCTTAAGTAATTTCTTTTGTATAAATTTGATTTTCATAATTCATCAAAAATATTTTAAGCACTAAAGAATAGGATATACATAAGAGTTATGCAATTTTAATTGTCTTACATTTGTTGAATTAACTATGTACACAAATATATAAAAATCAATCAAATCCCATGATATTGTAACTCCTTAAAAATATATATATTCAGGAAATCTTACTGCAAGTCATCGATAGCAACAATAATTTTTTTAATTCCTCATGATTTGTGCAGATAATAGAATCCTTCTTTACCTTTCAACAATACAAGAGCATCATTCAAATATCTGATTAAATAATGAACACTATCCAAATTTTAGAGAAACAATAAAATCAAATTATGAATTTTTTAATTAATAGAACTCAGGAATAAATTTGCACAAGTATATTAATCATTAAAATGGGCAATTTAATAAAAATAGTCTGAAAATTTTTGTGAAATGCGTCTGAAAGTAATTGGGGAAAAAATGAAGAAAAAACTTATTTTAAATTAAAATTTCTTTTTAAAAAGTTTTTTTTAACATTTTTACCCTCAGGAATATAACGTAAATATGTAATTATAGTTCTAACAGCCTATTCTGTAGAAAATACAACACACACACTCATACCTTTATTAGCAATAGAGAAAAAAATATTTTTAATCAAAATAACTTTTTCAAAACCGAAATTTAAAGTAAACAGCTTAAATAAAATGAAAAAAATCAAGTTTTAATGAATTAAAATCATTTAAGATTTTTTTGGAGTACATACTAGTTCAGCTGCTTTGTTTCCAGTGGCAACCATCCATTCTACAACAAGTTCAAAAGTTTCATATGGTCTGTATATGTTCATATAACGTAACTGACCCCATTCTTGCCGGCCACTTCTAGTACCCTGGTCAATCTGTATATTGCATGATTTGAACTTCAATTCTGAAAGGAAAAGAATCAAATTAAATATTGTAGTCCAAATCGTAAAGAACTAGAACATATTAAACTATGACAGAATAATGAAAATGAAACAATTTACACAGTAGTTAACACTTTGTAAAGTGTATATGAATAGTTATTTAAATTTTATAAATATTTTTAAATGAAGTCATTTTGAAAAATTAAGTAATTTAATATTTATATATTAGGTCATTTAATATTTTTGTGCTAGATTAGTTCAAGAAAAAAGGCTTCTCAAATTTCATTGATTTTTTTCTCTTCAAAATTTTTGAAAAATAATAAAATAACTAAGATGTGATATGACATCAATTTCATAAAATTAAATTGATTTTTTAAACGTGTTTCAAGAAATATGAATTCTTACAATTAATAGTAACTATGAATAAATTTGTGGAATATATCTCTAATAAAATAAGGATTTATTATTTTCATAAATTTCAACTTTATATTCAGGATTTTTCTATTTTTTCAGGAAAAAGAAAAATGATTTATAAAGTGATTGATTGTCTTAAAATATAGAAACAAGATATACAAATATAAAAATACAAAATAAATTCTAAAATAATGCCCTTTTTTTTTATAACACAATTTGAAAGCTGAAATTTTTTTTAATATATAAAATGGGAGATAAGTAGATCAATCAGTAAAAGAAAAAATACTTCAGATTATAATTTTAATACCAATAAATATTTCCATGTATTAATGATTCCAACAACTGTAAAATAGTATTCAAGAATCAATATTATGAATTATAATTAATAATGTTTTTTAACTTAATGTTATTTTCATTTCAAATGAAATAAAGGGATAGATTTAATTTGAAATTCAAATTTATAACAATATTACTTTTAAAAACACATTGAGAATTGTTACTGATTATATATAACTTTTAAAGACAAATTATGAATATTTATTTAAAAGATTTAATAAATATTAGAGATAATTGATTATTAATGGCACCCATATAAATGTCGCAACATTTTCAACTAACATAATAGCATATCAAGTACTAATTTTCTCATGCATGTACTAAGATGTTCAATAGCAGTCTGGCTCCACAAGAACTTTTACAATTGAATATGAATTTCTTGTGGGGATCGAGACAATTGTTGGAAGGTGCAGCATTTAGGAGCAGTATCAGCGATTCTAGAGTGCCTTAATTTGCAGGGCTGTTTAGAGAACATGAGTTAATAATTTCAGACTATAAATTGGAAAGAAAGGATATCTTGATAAAGAATGTAAGAGCATTCAATGTGCATTACATGAATGGCAATAAATGAACAGCAGTAATCTAAACCATATAATTTCCCAGACTTCCTTTCTTTAATTACTTAAAAATGAAATCATTGGTATACTAAACATGCATAAAATTGGATGTCAAATTCATCAGTAATATATGCTTTTGACGCTCTTGCCAAATTGAACAGACATGAGAATTTGTGTGTTTATATTGTAAAGTATGTACATGAATTTTAAATATTATCCAGCAAATATGTAAACAAATAATTAAATTATTAATTAAACCTTCACTATCATTGTTAATCATGATAAATTTTTTACATATGATATTCATATTAATGAGCAATACACAATTAAATTTCTTGATGACTTGTATGAAAATTATCCATCATGGTTTGATAGAACCAACATGTAAAGTTAGTGCATAATAGTCTTAATTTGCACATTAAAACTGGTATAGACCGAGCATGTCATGCTTACTATTCGTTGATAAATAAGGAGTGCTCCAGATGTCTTCATCCGATGGAAAATTATAGCTCTCCACGGCGGGAAGCTCCGAAAAAGAAGGACTCAGCTCTACTTCCATCCATTCTCGTTCAAATAAATAGATAGCATCTTTCTCACTCAACTCATCCTTATCCCAAGCTGTAAGCATCAAACATTAGAAATATGTATTTTAAAAGAGATAATATGCATTAATAAAGAATTAAAATTCTTTAGAATTTTTAATATATATTAAGGAATGCAAAAGTTTCTTCACATTCAATAATTCTTAAATATTTAAAAATTAGACTTTTGGAAATTAGAATAAATTCAAAATCAAAACAACTTGGAAACAACTCAAATAATTTTGTGATACTGCAGTTTTCCCACAGGATGATATTTTCATAAAATATAATAAATCCTACTATCACATGCTTTTCAAACTTCGCTATAAAGTTAATTACAAAACAAGGTATATATTTCTTTTTTTTCCCTACAAGGGATTAAAGCCGTTTTAATATCATAAAGGTAATTTTATATACTTTTTTCAACATGTAGTTTGTAATCAAGAAATATTAAATTCCAAAAATGCTGATTCCCAAATGCATAGCAACATTTTCCTGTTCCCAAGATCAATCTTCAAAGTGACGTAAATATCTTTCCGACTTTAATGTTCATCTCAAATTCAATTATTTACAGCTATACATATACATCTTAAAATGTCAAGTATAAAATATTATTCATATTTCATATATTTGATTAAATATAAAAAATTACTTAACTTTAATTAAAAATTACTGTGCAGAATGTTAGTGTAACACAAAAAGAAGACGGAAAGAAACATCACACTGATATAAACTGCATAGATTAATAATCACAAGATACATTGCATTCCAATGATAAAATATAAATTGAAAATTTTGATGATAAATAACCTATATTATAGTTATGTTTTCCCAAAACTTTCCTTAACCCTCCAAGGCCCGAAGATGAGTTTTTCTCCAAATCAATTCTATTTCAAGATGGGTGGAAAGTGTTATTTTGCCCTCTTGGATTGTCTTCAAGATAGGCGCAAACAGTTTCCCTACTTTGAAATTTGCCTTCCAAATCGGAAAATACGGGATTTTTCGCCATTGTCGTCCTCCACCACTAATTATTTGTTTGACAGATGAATTGGAAAGACAAGTAGTCTGTATGGAACTAATTTGCACTGACTAATGAATTTATTATCTTATAAATGATTTAAATGGGAAAGGTTGCTTATGGAAAGAAAGAAAATCTTTCTTAAATTGTTATTATATTTCTTAATTGCATTTATAAGTACTTATTTTCAAAAGTAAAACAAATTTCTTTTAAAAAATATTATAAAAGCTGATCAAACATTCGTAAAATATATCAATTGGTATCAAGGCAATAACAATAAATTTGATTTTTTTTTTTTTTTTTTTTTGCTTTTTTATACTTAAAAATTGTTACTTTACATCAAAGTTGACTCATATTATAAATTCTCGGAAAGAAATTTCATTGCTCAAAACGAATTTGCATCTGTTAATATCTTTAGAAGTTTTTATCATTTATATTTTGACATAAAAGTTGAAATATTTTCTCTACTCTTTTCCCCCTTTTAAAATACTGATTAAAATATTGAATGCCTAGACTAAAGACAGGGCATATTTTTAGTTTGACCTTCAGTGGAAAAAAGAAAAGTTATGCTCATTGCCACCGTTCAGCAATCGCTTCACTTCTCAAGATTGTACTGGTGTCTCCTAAAGGCAACTAATAAACGAGAATCGGAGTATCCCCCCCCCCTTTTAGTGCAATATGATCTCTTGGATTGGTTTGGATGTCTAGGCCAGAATATTTGCA
The DNA here is from genome assembly GCA_026289955.1 of Argiope argentata. NCBI lineage: Eukaryota > Metazoa > Arthropoda > Arachnida > Araneae > Araneidae > Argiope > Argiope argentata. The sequence continues at coordinate 2,711,365 of JAOUZG010020842.1, forward strand.
ACAATAACGACAAATATTGAAAGAAATTTCCTGGCTCATTAATTAAGAAATGGGCTTTTTAAAGGCATTAAAATACCAATGCATTTCCAAATTGATTTTGAGACAAAATTAATTTACAATAAAATTTTTTAAAAGTATCATTTTTTTCTCTGTAGTGCTATAATATTTTATGAATATAGAAATCTATTAATTTATTATATATATTTTTTTACAGAACAGCAGCCACATATTCCATTCTGTTTTTTAATAATACTTATGGTAATTTTGTTTTCTGAAGTAACACACTATAACCTAGAATGCAAGTTATGCATTCTTTAACTCATAAAATATAAATAACACACCTTTTACATCCTGATCATTAGCTGAACCTATGTAGTATAAATAAAAACCATAAATAAAAGAGTGAGATTTTGTCCTTGACACATGACAAATCAGATCTTTTTCTAGTAGATTCTAGAAAAAAAAAATCAAGCTGTCAAAATAAATGTAGGAAATTAGAAAAATATTTTATTTAGTTTCGAATTCTCCGAATTTTATAAATCAAATTTCTTGAAATGATTTTAATATTTTTTCTTACCAATTATAGAAACAAATATTCTATCTATAGATTTAAAACTTAATGATTTTTTTTCAAAAGCAGCAACAAATCAAGAAGTGGAAAGCATTATACCACTAATAAAATTTCTTATAATTGTACTTTATACAAGGTTTAACATTTTAAAAATAAATAGAAATTTTATACATAAACATATGCAAGACACATTGTTTGGGATAGATTTATACATAGTAATTTAATATTTCAGTATTAAATAATACATTTTATATAAGCAAATAAAAGCTGACTGATAACTAAAATCAAATGCTTCAATGCATATAATAAATTATATCTTGTTGTAAGCAATAACTTCATCACTATTTATAACAAATCTTTATTGAAGTTTTAAAAAAAATTAGATAAATAAAAGCAAGAGGGGGCAAAAGTTCCAAGTCTGATTTCTACCTTAGCATAAACCCCAAAATAAATTTTAATATAATAGACCAATTTGTCAATGTAAAATTTGGAGAAATTACCTGAAGAATTTTTATAGCTTGTTGCTCGACTAAAACTCCTTCAATGTGCTCTATTAACCAAGAAACAGCTTCTGCACTTATAAATGCATAGGCTGGCCAGCCAACTTTTGACATAAAGTTAAGTCCATCTCTAAATGTTAAAATAAGATTATTAAATAATATCAAAAGTACATGTTTATTTTTCTGAATACAAGCATTTTTTCCTAGAAGATATAACAACAATTGGTTGCAGATCAAAATAAAAACGCAAAACAACTTGATGTAGAAACCATGAAGAGCAAAAAACTTCAAAAATATTTGAAGTATGTTTTAAAAATCAAATTCAGCATGGATAATCTTTGAAATCAATATATTTTTTTATCCATTCTTTGTTTAACTCCAGATTATATAATATATATAAGATAGCAACCCAATTGACAAATGCATTTAAAGGGGTAGAAAATCATGTCATTCACTCTGAATTCTCTCCCCCCTCCTCACCAATAAATCAAAAGAAAATATTTTATTCTTAATATAACTATATATATTATTATTAGCAAAATAATGATTCATTTTTTTAAAAATTACAAATCTGAGTTTTACATTTTATAGCTTAATAGATTCTCAAGTAAATTTTAAAGCAAAACAGAAACCAAGAGAAAGCAACAAGAGAAAAATTGAGCAAAATAATAATCTAAAATGTTTCTTCTTCAATGAAAATCAAACAGAAAAATCTTAGAAGGATGGCAAGGAATGAATGAATTATGTTTCTTTCATCCTCCATTATTTAATCATAATAAGGTGAACTTAAACACCAATTAATAAGGTATATTTCTATCAAGGATTTAGCAGCTTTATAGAATCTTAGTAAAATAAAAAGATAGATAAATAATAGAAAGATGCTTAAAAGATAGATAAATAATAAAAAGATGCTTAGTAAAATAAAAAAGCATGTTTTAAGATATTCACAAATAACTCGTTTACACTTTTCTGATATCACGAACTTATGACTGAAAAATCTTAATAGGATGGAAATATTAATAAAAAGGAGTATTTAAATTGAAATAATAAAAGTAAAGAATTGTTTTTACTGTGAATTCTTCATGGCTTCAATAATTTCTTTATCAGATGAACTTTCACTTAGCTTCTTAATATCTGTTGGGAAACTAAGAATAATAAAACGAAGTTAAGTAACTTATAAGAAATAAAATTGAAAGAGATAAAATAAATTTACTTAAAAATTACATACTCGTCAAAATTCTCACTAGAAGTAGTTAGTGAACTTTCAGGCTTTGGTATGGTAATCTGTAAGAGAAAATCAATGTGTTAAACTACATTTACAATCAATAAATAAATTTTCTTGATAAATAATAAACATTAGTAAATTAGTTATAATTATAATTTAGTTTTTGAGTTATAATTTTTATGCAGTTTTGATAATGACAACATAAATGGGAGAATAAATATCAAGAATTCAATGAATTTTGAAATAAAAAATGGTACAGAAATTTATTTCAAACACTCTTATTTCCTCTCAAATTATTTTTAAATGGTAAACTTCTTTTATAGAAAATTTACCACAATATATATATAGAAGAAAAATTTCTGAAAAATCTATATTTTGAAATTGTGGCAATGAGCAAATATCATAACATAATACTGCCAAAGATAGTAAGAATATGAAAAGGAAAGGACAAGCCTTGAAATCCATAAATTGGATGATAATATTTAAGTTTCTTTATTTAAAATTTAAAAATTACATAGATTTTTATAGGATTCATATAAACAATTCTCCTATTTTGATATATATAGAGAGAGAGATTATTTCCTTATATTAATAAATTAATGTTAGAGAAGGAAAAAGAAAACAAAAGCAAGATACAATTTGTGTTACAGTAGAAAATAAGGGAGTTGAAATATTTTTTAAATAAACAAAAAAGAATATACAAATAATTTTGCGATATAACATAGATCCAAAGGAGGAAGACACACAAAAAAAGGTATAAACAAATGACAATCTTGATTATAAAAATGAAACAAATGTTTCAAAGCCTCAAATATCAAATTTTAATGTAGGAAATTTGAGTGAATTTAAATTATCCAGTTTAACTTTTTGAAATAAAAAGATTTTTTCCCATGGGAAAAATACAAACTAAACTGATATTCTGTAGCAGGTGAAAAATACAAACTAAATAAAAGAACATAGTAAACTTGGTTACAATACCCTTCCATCAGCTTCTGTAGCAGGTGATATTCGGCCAGTGGGTAGCACAGGCTCAGGACGAGCTCCCATCCTTGCTGAATTGCTGCGCATTCTAGGGCGATCATGAACACGGTTACTTCCAACCCTGTCTCTCAGAGATGAAACAGATGATACACCAAGGCTTGCGTGTCCTATACTTGATCTACGAGGTGGGAGCATCGATGGAAACTATGAAGTTAAACACTTATTAGTACTTTTTAATAAATGCAATCGCTACATATGAAAATTCAAATTGAAAATATTGTTTGATATACTCTATAGTTCACACTTAAAATCTTTATACTATCTTAGAGAAATTATTAAACTTAAAGAAGAGCAGATCATAGCAGTAAATAAAGACGGCATTAACAATTTATATATTTGCTTGAAGAAGCAAATATAATAGTAATGCAATACTAGTAAAAGCAAGTCAATATTTTTTGCCCATGGATTTTTGAGACATCAAAACCACATAATCAAAACACATGGTTACTACTTATTATCATGCAAGAACAAGATAAAATAATTCCAAAGAGTAATTTTACTTCTGGAAAAAAAAGCAGCATCAACACAGTTTAATCACCAAGTAATCTGAATCATTATTATTTTTATCTTTTTAATATTAACATAATTATTTTATTCATCACTAACATATACCAAAATTTCAGTTCTAAATAAATCAAGTTTGTGCATTATATGAAAATGGAGGCCGATTTGATATTTCATTTTTCAATAGCTTGGATGAACTAAAAGTTAGTTATAACAATAACTTCCATTCAAAAAGAGTAAAGCATACAGTAAAATTTTAAAAAATATTACTTCATAAATTTACTTCTCCAGAGAGTAGACCTTATAATAAATTTGGCTTCAGACAGACACAGTATTCTAAGATAAAAACAAGCAATTAAAAATGTCAAGATACTCGGTAAGTGAGAAAAAAAATCTCATGAATGTAGTCGTGCATTAAAGAAAACCCTCTTTAGGGATTTGAATTGATGATAGGAAATTATACTCAAGTGTAAAACAGTTTCCTTGAGTTTAGGAGTAAGGATAATCCTTAATATGCTAAAGTCGCTATATAAGCAGTATGGCACTCTTCAAACATGGGTTCAAACATGCATTTTACGAAAACATCACTTATTTTATTATTTATTACTTACATATTTAAATTACTAGAAAATAATGAATTCAATTATAGTTATTATTATAGCTATATTTATAATTATTTTCTGAAAGACATCTGGTCCATTAACACGTTAACGCCTGGCCGATTTTAATTTGTTTTTCTGTGAAGCGGCGCTTAAATTAATGCCTGATAAGACAATCTAGCATGGGCCACTGGTGGCCCGCACTGGCGTTAACGTGCTAAAGGTTATTTCTTTAAATGGAATATACTCTGGAACATAGAAAATTGTTTATAAATAAACATATCAATATAATTTATCAGTTTATTATAATTTATTATTATTATTAAATTATTTATTATTATTTAGTATACTATTAATTTATCTTTAATATTAGTAATATTGATATGAATCTCATATACTGCTTTTAGGCACAAGCAATCTCGTAGCAAGGAAAGATGTTTTGAAGACATTTTACTTTGAATGAGGCTGGGCCAAGTCAATGATTCCACCTTTGGAAATTTAAAGACAAAAACAAGGATTTTTAAAAGAGCAAAACTTTAGTGATATGTCTGTTAAGAATCAAGTTACAAGATTTTTCTATAAGTTTCCATAATTTGTTGTGGAAGAAATAGTAGCAGAGGTGTGCACATGAGAATCAGTTAAATTGAACAAATTCTCTTGCACAGAAATTTTCTTTTTGTGATTGCAAAGAACTTCTTCTAACCACAAACTGAGTGATAATATGCTGTTCTATTATTTAATAAAAGATTGCTGTTTTCTTTATGTTGATGATTTCCACAATTGTTATTTTGTATTTCTTATGAAATAAACATTGTCATCAGTTATCATAGCTACTGGACTTCTCATTGAAAGGATTTTCTAAAAATACAATAAACATGTACTTCACTCTAGATAATATTGTCAGTTTTGTAATGTAATTCATTAATCCTGCTCATGCATTAGCAAAAACTATTTTGAGTATTAGAAATTGATTTTAAAATTAAAATATTATGAAGCAAAAAAAATTAGCTTAAGACAATCGAACTACATCTCTTATTTTTGTCAAAGCTCTGATAAACTTAGTTACTTTTATGAAAATAGCCATCCAGTAGACAGAAACTTCAAAATGGTTATCAAATTAAGATACTTAAAACTCACTGATGCTAATGCAGTTGGACCGAAAACTAATTTGGCAGCAAGTTAAATTCCATTCCAGAATTAAACAGCAACAGAACCATTTCAACTATAATAGCCAGACTTGGAACAAATCACTTGAAAAGGCATGAGAATTTCTGCAGATGGACAAAGGAGTTGTACCAGGTTTTGTCCTCACTGCCTGGATAACACCCTACTGTCTCCACAACACATCTTTAACTGTCCAGCAATGCTGGCTAAGCTCTTAAAAATCAGCATAAAGGATCCTGTGGAACTTTAACAGATAAAACTGTAGAGATCTCCAGGGCTGTCTTTGACAGCTTCGGGGACATTTAGGGCTTTTGCACGCACTTTATTGATACAACATCATCAAGTTAAGTAAAATGCCCTTTTTTCCCCATATAAATTTTGTAGCAAACAGTATGCAGAAAGCATGATGTAAAAAAATTCTAGAAGAACTAGTTGAACAATTATAAAAAATATATATATTAAAAACTATTCAAATTTATGAGAGGTTTTATGAACATTTTCTTTAGTATGTAGTATAAATAAGGTAAACAAAATCATCTTTACATGCAGAATTTCTCTTTATACCTAAGAGGTCTAATTAACTAGTAAGTAGCCAAAACTGAAATGCATAACTAATAATGCATTATGTTAAATAGTTTTATAAATACTCGAGTTCTGTAACTATTAATAATTTGTTTGCTTCCACCTGAAAATGCAGAAACTTTTGTAATATATTTTTTTAAAACATTAAAAAACACATTTAAAAAAATGCATTAAAAAATGCAATTTTTACACATTTAAAAAAATGCAATAGTATTTTTTTAAATGTGTAATTATTGTTCCAGCATAAATATTTCTTCAAATATTTGATACATTATTGTTCAGAATCGATACAATTTTATTATTACCAAATTTAGAGTCACCAATAAATATTTGTTAAGATTCTATTTATATTTCTTACATTATGTAGATCTTTCTAAGAAAATCTACAAAGAGTATCAATGACAAAATATCAAAACTCTTGATAAACACATAATCAACACCAGTTTAGACCCATAGCCTCATGCATTATCACATACAATTTTCAAATAGTTCTGTTGAATTACAAGTAGAAAAAAGAATAAATTATTATATTCAAATAATAATATCAACATTCAAGTTCAAAAAAGAAGAGTTATGGAAATTTGTAATACAAAATTATTTTTGACAAAAGAGAAAAACAAAATTTTAGCGACGAAATAAATAAGGTATTAAAAAAAGTTAGAAGTATTCTATTTATATATGTCTTAATGGAAGAATATACAATTCAAAAGACTTATTGGGATCTATTTTAAATTAGTGAAAAAATAGAAAATTAATTATGCATTATATAAATTAATAAAATAAAGAAAATAAGAAACATAATTGTAGCTTTAAAGAAAATAAAGCTGACTTGATTAACATAAGTCATATAAATAATAATTTTAAGAAATAAAATTTAGCAATATTCTTTACCTTAATTTTTGGTTTCTTTGACGATGCCCGTTTGATTTTATTCATAACTTCCAAGAATTTCAGAACACCAACTTTTTGTTGAGTTTTATCATCTTCTGAAAACTCATGGTAAAGATCACACCTTTCACTTCCTTCAATTATTTTACGTGTTTCAGGCTGGCCAGCAGGCAAGAGCAACATTCGTAACCTCCAATATTTTAATGACTGGAGAAAGGAAATAGAACATTGCTTAAATTTGCAATTTATAAGAAGTTTTTCAGTAAAATAATTACTATAAAAAGAAAATCTTCAGAGTCACACTAAAAATAAGAATGCTATAAAACATATTTAATAACTTGGATATAACAATTGTTATTCAGAAACAAAGTCAATAAAAATTCAAAATAATGCAGAAAATATTATTCCCAACATTGTTTTTAAAAACAATTTCCTTATTTCTTCCGTACAGATATAGATAAACATCTATCTTTTAAATTAGCAATTTTAAATTTTTGTTCAGTATTATCATTAATATAAAGGGATTTTTGAAAGTATGCAGAAATAAAAATATTTTTTAAATCAATAACCTTTGCAATATATACTGAAGAAAGCTAACAGCTCTGAAATTACACAATAATAAGTTAACATTTAACTAAAAACAAATAAAATTTGAAACCACTTGAAATTTAATATATAATTATTAAAATCCTATATGAGGTTACAGCTAATATTAACTACAAGTCAAATGAAAACAAGATAAATGCAAATTGTGTGAGAAGAATGTTATATAACTGAAATTTTTAAACATTATATTATTTATTTTAAATAACAAAATACAAAAATAAAAGCACATTAGACCTTCACCCTTATAGCACAAAGACGTTCAACAAAACTTTGCTTTATGTATACTTTAGTACATTATAACCCATAAGAGATCCTTACGAAATTAAATATTAGCGATATATTGTGTATTATATGAAAAAAATTAATATAAAAATATTAATGAATATTACAAAAGTTATATTTAACAGTAGAATGCTTTATGAAAAAAGCTCAGTGTACCTACATGCCAACCTATTAAAAAAATGCTGCTGATTAATGCAATTGCATTTCATATAATGATTTGCTTTAAAATATCAAAAATCGTCCAATTCCAAAATACATATTCAAATAAAGAGAAAAAAATTGTTTAATGTTACTGTTTTTCAATTTGAAAATTTATTGATTTTTTTTATTTTCAACCAATGGTAACAAGCAATGATCCTAGAATTTCTTGCTCTAGTTATAAGGAAATATCCGATAATCACTTCTTTCACAGAAATATTCTGTTTACTGAGCTAGTGTTTTGAATTGGTCCAAAATACTTGGCTAAAAACAAGCTGAACAGTCATAAATAATTGATATTTTTTGAATTACAAAAGCAAATTAGAGTTTTTAAAGAACTGATTTGAGTGCTGAAATTCTAGAAACAAAAATTTATCTAAAATGCAACATTACAATGTGATAGCATAATCGAAAATTTTATTGCCTCTTTGTAAAATTCTGAAAAATCTAAAACTTTTTGTAAGAAGGGCCAAGAAATAAACAATATTGGTAAGGACAAATGTGGTGAAGAAAAAAAAAATGAGTAAGACACTGAATATTTCTAAATAAATATGAGGGAAATTTTAACTTTTTAAAAAAATAATGCAAATATCAATAATGAATATTACAAAGTATAGTTGTACAGTTAAAGTGTAGTATACAATTAATTTGTTATTTTTTAAATTACAAGTGGTTCTGCCATAAATGTTACACCAGTTTCTTGATGTAATTAAAATACTGATTTTATCCAATTTGGACATTCTTATCAATTTATGTTTTGATAACATTAAGTCACAAAATGATCACATTAAGTAGCTACTATATAACAATTATTCATGGTAAAGTAAGTTATATAGTATAACAATTATTCATTTTAAGTTATATAGTAGCAGTAGTTACTATAGCAATTATACATAGCAAGTCATTTTTTAACAGCAATTGTAAATTCATAGAAAACAACTGTTTTATAGAAATGGACAAAAATTCTATTCTCATGATCAGATTATTAAATAGACCATAAGAGATTAATATTCTAAGTACATATCCGATGATATGCAAGTAACCACAGTTAAAATTTACTTGGCAATGAATGGCAATTACAAATAAGCAGAGGCTTATTCTCTTTTAGTTGAAAATAGAATTGTATTTTAAATACATTTATAGCAGAGCAATAACAAACCTCTTTCAATTCAAATTCTCCTTCACCGCGCATGCAAATATAATGGTCTAAATAATTCCAATTGTAGTTTTCTAGACGCTCACTAGTAAAATCTACCCAAGATACACCATAAGTATCACTGTCAGGAGCATGGAAACGATAGCAATAATGGATTTTTATTTCTCTATGAGGATGGCTAAGAAAGGGAGAAAAGATTTTAAGCATCATTAAATAGATATAAAATACATTATAGCAAGTATATTTTTTTAAATATCAAATAAAGCATTTATTGGTATAAATACACTTGATTTTTTTCCCCCTCTCTTTATAAAGACAGGAATTTTTATCTCGCTAAAAAATTCAAAATGAAATTGCATTACAACTTATGTCATTATAATCTTAATTTAATTTGCTCCTTTTAACATTACAAATCTTTTAATATATACAAAACATTAAAAAAAATTACATTTTCAGGAATTACTTTTCTTCATGCCTCATTAAAAAAAATTCTATACAATACAATTCTACATAGGCTAATTTTCAAAAGCAACTTAAGAAATTATTTAATATAAGTACTCGTAAGCTGAATTTGAAAATACAAAAACTGAAGAAACTTTTCCAAAATAAATAAATAATAATAGCTAGAAGAGTTAAATTTGTTAGAGAATTTGAACTATGCTTACCGTGGTCTATACTGAGTAACAGTGATCCTAGGTCCATCAAGATTTAATCTATGAAATATTCTTCCAATACTTAAATATTCCTCCTAAAAATTGCCAAATTCATATATAAATAAAAACTAAAAGGTCATGATTTATAGATTTTAAAAGACATATATATAATTATTATAATTATTAATGATATTAAATGTATTCACAAGAAAACTTATTGAGCAGAAAGGAGATTTTCTTTCATCACAATTATATGAAACATTTAGGCAAGAATAAACAAGAATTAAGAAGACAATTATTCACCATAAATTCACAAGTATTGTCATCTTTGTATTCATATAATTGAAGCAACATGATCTTTAGAGACTATATCAATATCAAATTTTTAATCGGAGGGTAAAAAAATTGGGATAAAAATATTATGCTAGATTGATTAAGTATTCCTTTAAGATTTTCACTCTAATTCCTTAAATAAGAACACATTTAATTATCCTTAATATAAAATATCAGCACTTCTCTAATTGAGGTATAACTGCTAAGAGGAATGCTTAGGCTGCTGCAAAATATCAATTTTACAAAGCATTTCTTAAATGTAGGAATAGTGTTAAGAAATGTGAAGAGCCTCTTTAATGATCAGTAATTTAATTATCAATATCTTTTCTAAAAAAATTATATACATAGAAAAATTTTGAAAAAAAAAAAAATAATAATTCTAGGAGCAATTGATGAAAATTCATCAACTACAATGGAAATTAAAAATAAAATAGGAAATAGAACAAACAAAAGTAGATAAATTCTTCTATATATGCAGTGTTATCTAGTTACAAAAATTTTACAATCACCTGTTCAGCACTTGTAGGCCCTTTAAATATTGCTGATGAGTACTGAGGACTTGAGCTTACTTGTGTGACAGGATACGAGGAATGTTTTGATACCACAATTATTTGAAAGCCCTAATAGTATATTAGAAGTTTGTATTATAATAAAACAAAAAGCAAAAAAATGAATGGAAATAAAATTATTCATCAAATGCAACCTGCTGTAATCTTTGGCAGATAAGCTCTTTATAAACTTCTGATGTTGTCAATGGATGCCGGACAGCATCTTCGTCATTTTGAAAATATCTATGAAAAATTTATAAATGCTATATGAATATAGATATTTTGGAAAGACATACTTTCATTATGATATGCTTACAAAATAAAATAATACTTTTATTTAACATTAAAGTCCAAAGAATAAACAGCATTCCAAAAGTTTAGTATTTCTAGAAAAATACAAGTTATAAAAGAATTGACCTCTTTGGTTTTACCATAAACCAATTTATCCATGTCAACCATCTTTTCAACTGCCTTCTTTTTTTAAAAAAATCTGACTTTAAATACTTTAATTGTCAAATATAAAATCAATGCCACACAATACTGTAAAAGAACTTAATACATTTTTGTTCTGTACAAAAATATTTTGCTACAGCTGAAATTAGTATTATCTAAGCAGGGAATTTCTTTTTCTTTAAACGAATTTTTTAAAAATACCAATAAAAAAAATTTGTTATAGACATAACAAAGTTACATCTTCTCAAATTGCACCAAGCAAACTGCAGCCTCATTCCAAAACATTTTTTCAGTGAATTAGAAACTATAAATAATATTAGAATCTATAAACAATCTAATGCAATTTTACATTTAATGCTTTCAGTCTTCAAGAGAAATATAAGGAAAAAATTAGGATTAAAAGAATCTTTACTTGATTTTTTTTTCTCCCCAAGTAAAACTTATTCCTTTCTCTACAAGGAGGAAATACCAAAATAAACTGTTTTCTATCAATACTGAATTTTGCCTCCATATATACATTTGGAGTACACAAACAGTTTTCCTAAAATTTGAAAGACTTGTGATTTCCAGTACTATTGGATTCTATTCATTCTTTAATTGCAAAATATTTTTCAAAGATAAAAAAACATTTAAAAAAATCTCTAAAAATATCCATGAATAATGACACAATAGTGAAATAAAGCTTTCATATTTTGATAGCCAAGACGGTTATTATCTCATCAATCTTACTGAAGTTAGAACATTTTTTAATAGAAAATATGATACACAAAGTTACATCACTGTCAATACCATATCGTCAAACATCATTAAAAAATTACTTACCTAGGAACTGCATTTTCGGCAATAATATCTTCAGGAAGTAGATTATAATCTGATATCACATAATCTATTTGTAAACTCCTTCTATCTGGAAAATAATCTGTTGTAATGGGCAAACAGGCTGGAATGACAAGTGATTTCCAATCCACACCTACAATATATATCAAACATTCTCATTTGTATCAGACAATAAATAAATAAATCCAATGTTTTTAGTCTTAGTCGTCTAATAATGAAATCACTTATTTGAAATCTGTAGGATGCAAAGTGATTTGCCAGAGCAACCATATATATAAGTAGCACAGAATACGGGTACATAATAGAAATTTTTGAATAACATGCTACATTTCATCAATGTAATGGATATAATTCCAAGAACATACTTATAGAGTATCATAACCTCGGGTTGATGCATTTTGAACAATAAATTTGAATATTACTTGTGTAACAGCTTGGAAATTATTTTTTGATATTTCAGGCCAACATATGAATTCAAATTTATCTATTCTCACCAATTGAGAAATTTTTTGACTATATACTAGTGGTTTTACTATATAATCACCAGAACTAAAATTTGTAATTTCAGATGGAAAAAAAAGATGGACTAAAGGCAAACATAAAACAGTAAATTCAATCAAATATTTTGAAAAATACCTTCATAAGTTGAATCAGAAATTAATTTAGATATAGAAAGTGAGAAGAAATTTAAGATAAAACTCAAACATAAAAATAATAAAGATTAAAATGAAATCTGCAATGCATATTTCAATGTATCATGTCAGAACATAATATCTTAAATGGCCAAGCAAGCTCGTTCATGCAAATTAAATTATATTTTCAGTGTGCTCTTTCTTGCTCATGCAAGTTAAATTATATTTTTATTCATTTCAATTGTTTCATTGAATTAGTAACTTTAGTATTGCAAACGATCCAAAAAACTTTGTCGTGCATTTATTGTTTCAAAAAATTCCATTTCCTATTTCTTTCATTTCATATAATCACATGTTCAAAATGACATTGTTCTCTGTTTTATTTTCTGTAGTAATTAACTTTCTTTAATCAGAGCTTTTGTAAATACAATGGCAACACATTATTAAAAGCTGATTTTTTTAGATGTGTGTGCAGATAATAAAATTTGTATTTCTCCCCCCCCCATGGATTTTTGCTATGCCAAAAACCTCATCTCAAAAAGAATGCCATGTTCTGACATTATAAAATTATAAACACTAATTATGAAAGATATAACATAAAATGGCAGTGCTATTCACAATGTTGGAATAAAGTGATGGATAGAAAGGTATATTTTCAACCATATCATCCAAAAGAAATCAATACACATAATTCTAAAAGATAGCGTATAATCATCATATTTTCTATACTTTAAGCAAAAAAATTAGTCTTTGTTTTGACAGTATTTTTTTTATTAACTGTTAAATAAAAAGATGTTTATATAGGAAATACACCATTGCTTCATATCTAAAATTTTTAAAGAAATGTTTAAACATGGATGGATGTTTGGATTTTTATGGAAGAGTCAAAGCTGACCATGCTGTGTATAAATGTTTGAAGAATATTAGGAATATAACAGAAGAAACTAATTTTAGGCAGAATTAATTTATCCTGCTAAGCATTTATAATACTTTATAATGGTAGGTTCTTGAGAAGATCATATATAAAGATTTACTGAAATCCATACAATTTTGTATGTTATCAATAACTAAATATAAACACCTAAAAGCTAGAATGCTTGATTCATAATTGCTTCAAATTGTTGGATTTTTACAATTTCACCTCTTTGAAAATCTGCAAGTAATAACATTTTACACTTTTCACAAAAATCCAAAATGTATACAGCTTCATTAAAGCTACTTTATATTGTGATATATACTTTTTATATTTCAAAAACAACAACAACTGATAGCTAGGATTACATTTTAATGCTTATAAAGTGCATTCTTAAATGTAACTTATTTACAAATGTTTCCTTTATTTTGAAAATCAGTTGCTTATTTATTTCAAAGGCTTGAAAATATAAAAATCATTTGATTCAAATACATTAAATACATATAAATTGAATTTTGAGAAATGAAATATGACCTGTAGTAATAGCAGGTGTCCACTCTTGCTCGACACTTACTCCCCATAGCATTGACATGTTGTCACTAGGCTGAAGAGAGGATGATATTCGACTGGCAGAATTCGGTGATCGCACTAAAATGATTTGATTCGCAGAAAAATATAAATAAAAAGACGGAATAATTTGTATTTTAATTTTTTTTTACCAAAACGTTTTTAAAAATGAATACTTTCTAAAAATAAAAAGAAACAAAAACTAAAAAAAATGCTAATTTTAAAATATTATAATAATCCAATTCCTATTTTTGCAAAAACATAATAAAGAACATTCTAATAATTAAAGGTTTCTTTGAAGAATAAATATACAAAAAAAATATATATATACATGAACAAAATATCACAACATATGAAAATACATATATAAAATAGTAACAAAACTTTCAGAGTGGCTGCATTCTTTATGCTAAAAAAAATCTGAAAAATCAAGTTTTGATGGGCAGGGTTTTTTTAAAGAGAAAATATTTAAATGCGAATTGCATACTGATTATATATGAGTATTTTTGAATCTAGTCTATAAATGATATGGCCATTTAAATAAAAAAAATCATAAATGCATTTAGTTTAACATGTCACTTGAAACAATCTGCAATATTAAAGTATTCATTTTTCAGTTTATCTCTCATAGCCATTTTGCAGAAAGCTCTTTCCTCCAAATGAAGTCCATCAAAATTGAAGCACTTGAAGGTGGAAAAAAAATAATTATTTGGACGAGTCTATTTGTGGCTACCCGTGTTCGATGCCGTTGATCACAGGAGACAATGCTACTCTGTAGGGAGGGGATTTGTCCCTTCTGGGACAAATCCCCTCCCTTTCCTCCCTTTGAAAATTACTACTGATGATTTCGATCTGGATTTTCCAAGAATTTAGCTTTGTTGTAGATCTGAATAGGAGCAGAAACATCTCTCGTAAATCCGAATAAATTACGTGATCGCAGAGAAATATTTTCTGCAAAGGCAGATGCACTCTTTGAAGGATCCGGTGTCCAGAGCTCTACTCGAGAGACAGTTCTCGATTATCAAGAATGAACCGGGAGAAAGAAAAATTCCCGTAAAGGCACTGGAAAAGATAGCTAAGAATTCCCGACTTTCAAATGGACTCTGGAAGTCCCTTTTGAAGCATTCTGATGTTTGGTTGGCTCAATGGTGCAAGTTGAAAGTGGGAAATCGGCCAGCTTGGTTAGAATTCGTTCCAGAAAGTTCTATTACGATACGATGTTTGGCTCCTTAGGTCACCTTGCAATTCAAGAAGCGGAATCAAGTCTACAATGCAAATATACAATCCAAAGAGGAGAAATCTAAGCTCCAAGTAAGAGAATGTTCAGAAGGATTGTATACTATCGCCAACATAGTGAATGATGCCATCAGCAAAACTGCGGATGTTGCTCAACGAAGGACAAGAGATTGTTCACATCAATTGATGGCCTGCACCAGTTATTGATGATCGTCCGTACCAGGAGAGCAATGTTGTGAATTTGTAATGTTGCTTTTAATACAGTTAGTCCTTGTAGGAAAGGCTATTTTACGATCAGCTCTACTGGATGCTGGTCGGAACCCAGATCAATGAATCCAGGCATCAAACTTTGCAATTTCAATAATGTCTAATATTAGTTTTGAAATATTTATGTAGCACTAGTCCAATTAAATCATTTAGATATATTTAATGTCAATGATTTCATCAAATTGTAAGGTATAAAATCATGTATTTGAATTGTCTTGCACACGTTATCATAGTGTTCACTAATCTTGCAAATGGACTCCATTCTCATGACAATATAATGTTAATAAAAATGTAAATGGCAGTTTCACATCTCTTCTAAATTCTGCAGTGCAGTAATTTCCTTTTTCTTTTTCAACTCGTTGCACAAATATTAAATAGAAGAATTCTTTAGCTTTCAATAATGGAAGAAAATAACATAATAAAATATTTAATGGGACAATGAAAATGGTTTGAATTTCAGGACAGAAATGTAATATATTGTAAGAAATTAAGCAAAAAATATTTTAAAAATTGCCAAAAGACTAAGATGGTATAAAATTTTTATACAATGTTTTCGAAATTAGATTTTTTATTTTTTTAAAAATCGTTCCAAGAAGAAAATGTTCATCTTCTAAGATCTACATCTCAAATTCGGAAGCCGTAGGTTAAATGGTTGGCTCAACAAAACACCACTACATATATACACATTTATTACTAGAAAGATTATTGTCAACAAAGAATAAACGTTTCTTTAAAAAAGGAGAATCATATTTTCATTATAGAATAAAAAATTCATAGATTCTACTGATAACTTAATGCATATGCAGAAATGAAATATATAAAGTTTTATAAAACAAATTGATGTTAGACATGTGGTGAAAGCTTTATAAACCAGATAACAACCCTCGGGCTGAAGTATCCTTTTTACTCGATGGTCATGTAAATTGGCTACTAACCCTCAGATTGAGAGTTTGGGCCTAGTGTGATCTGCTACCGCTGCAGACACATACTGCTTTTATATAGAAAGAAAAAAAGAACTACAAATAACTATTTTTTTTAAAGCATTGCATGGTTATTAATAAATATTAAAGCAAAAGGAAGAAATATTGGTTCCAAGGAGTTGCCTAAATATATATTTTAAGAACTCTTAACTAAAAATACCATATGACACGTATTATTTGACAATTTCACCAGACTGAATAAGTTAGTTCTAGGTTCTCTTGAACAGATGTAACAATTGAATTCCCCACTGAAAACATTTTGCTAAAATCACAAAACAAGGGTTTTAAAATTACAATTGCATGCAAAAAAAAAAGTAAATGATATTACCATCTCCTAAATTTGAACTCATGTTACTTGAAGATGAATGGATTTCTCTTCGACTTAAGGTGTTTGATTTATGCTCTGAACCTGTGTAAAATAGGAAGAAATTCTAAATTCTCCAAAATTATTTCACATAAAGAATTCTTTAACATGAAACTTACCTGCCTGATATAAAATTAAAAATGCTAATGAGCTTTAAAAATGATGGTTAGAGTAAAACAAAATATCAGAAAACAAACAGAATTCATGTTTAATACCTTTTAACAAAAAGGACAGTAAGCAAAGTATTAGATATGCATTAAGCATAAAATATTCAGACTCAAAAACAAAATTAAGGTAGCAAAAAGCAGGGATAAGGGGCACAGAAAAAGAAGAAAGAATAATAGTACAAAACAAAAATTGAGGATGAAAGGAAAAATTTAAAAACTCACCATCAAAATCATAACTAAAAAGAGAGCTTCGTTGAAAAGGGCAATCGTAATTATTAAAAGATTTGTCTACAGAAATCAAAGTTGCAGCACTGATTTGAGGAATAGCCTGATAATGATGTTGCTGCATAAATATTCCCGTAGGACCTAATTAATAAAATAAAAACCCTAACCTGTAAAAATGATGACTAATGATATGGATATATAAATTCAACTTAAATAATTACTTTGCTGTGCAAATATTTTTTGGTGGAAAATTTGCATTATTCTGAAAAAAAATATTTAAAAGCCAAATTGGTTTTAAATATACAATGAGGAAATAAAACAAAATATAACTAAAAAACCTTCATTCTGCAAAAATACTCACCATGTTATAAGTCACAAGAATTTAACAGAATTCTTGCAAATGTTACTAAAAAAATTCTGTTAACAACAATGTAACCATTTTTCCCCATAAGCCTATTTACCTATAATATGAGTCATCAAAAATCAATTGCATATGTTCAATTAATAGTAATGCTTTATTCCAATTAAAAAACTGTGGATTAAAATGTTAAATTATTCTGTTTTAAGCATAAAAATTAAACAAATATACAATTACCTAAAGGAAATACATGAGTCCACCGTCTTCGATTAGAAGTCAGTTTTATAGTGATCTGTGAAGGGTTGAATGGATTAACTAAGGCTTTCAATCTTCGAGTCAATTCTTGTTTATTAACAGTCGATTCAGATGATGGATCACTACCAATAACTACTCGACTTGGAGGGCTCATTTCTGACTCAAAGTATTCCCTAGTATAATGGCCACTAGGAACATTTTCGGCTTCTAAAATGTTTTAGTACAAAGTTTTAAAACAGTGTTTAAATAGCTTGAAAACAAATTAAATTTATAAAAACCAAATGAGTTTTAATCATTTAACTGTTTTGCTTGTCTGCCATATACGAATAAAATTGCAGTAGAAAAAAAAAAGACATTAAGTCATTCTTAAATTATTATAACTTAAAATATGCGAGATCTACAAATTTCCCAGATGCCCCATAGATTCTTCCTTAAATCAAACAAATACATAAATAAAAATGTCTCATTTAATCAGATAGCAGAAAAAAAAACAAAGCAGCTAAATGTTTAAATACTACATTTTACAAATGGAAAAGTTTCCAAGAATCAAAAAAAAAAAAAAAAAAAAAAAAAAATTCTTTTCAAAATTAGAACTTTGTTGTCAAAAGACATTTTTTATTATTTTGGTTGTTAGTTCACAACAAGGTTAAAACATTCATAATATCCTAGTAAATTATTTATGTAGTGCTAGTAAAAAAAATCATCTTGAATCTACATAAACATCTATAAAATACATCCCATTTCTAATAATGATTTCAAAATGCTAAGAAAAAATCACTATTTATGAAAATTATATGAAAGTTCATTTTTCATTCCCTTTTGAAATGAATTAATAATTAAAAAAAATACCATTAGAGTCCATCTCAAATTAATCTAGCAAATTTAATTCTAAAAAAAATAATGCCTTTTTACAAACTATTACTTTGTTAAAAATTTAATAAATTTTCAAAAAAATTAAAACAAGTCAGATTTGTTATAGATTAAAATTAATAACAAATAAAATAAATACTATATATAGATATAACAACAATTTTATCAAAAAGAATTTTTTCCCCTTTATTAAAATTTTAATGAGAAAAAGGTTAAGGTAGAGGATATGCTACACACAAAAGTATTAATGAAATTAAAAATAAGGAAGAAAATCAAGTCCAAACTCTCTATATACAATTCTCATCTCTAATTACCAAGTGGATAACAAAAATTGAAATTTAATAAATGTAGAAATTAATTTCATATAGATAATTTGCAATGAACCAATATACGTTAAATATTATTTAAAGTAAGTTCATTTTTATAGTAGATAGTAAGGTACATTCATTTGGTTAGATTTACAAATAAGCCAAAATAAAACGATTTAAAAATTAATTATTACCAAGGGAGCTTTGATATGAAGAAGGAATGGCACTATAATGTTGGGTAGAATGTGGAATGGCAATGGCAGCAGAAGATGCATGAGACTGAGAATGTTGAAAGATAGGTACAGGTTCAGATAAAGTTAAGCGACTAATCTCTTCTGCGCTATGATTCTGGTGGAGATTCATCACATAAGAAGTAGGAGGAGTATCTTTTCTTTTCCTAGGTCGTTGCAAGCTCATGGTTTGCCTTTAAAATATATATAACTTATGTACAGAATGCATGGATATCTTTTTTTAAATTGTGACACCCAGATTCATACTGATAATCACACCAGCAGAGTATCTGCAACTGTGCTGCAATTGTTTTATGAGAGTAAGAAAAAGCAATATTATATTATAAATATATATACACTGAAGTGACAAAAGTCATGGGATGACTTAATATCGGGTCGGTCCTCCTTTTGCCCGGCGAAGTGCAACAACTCGACGTGTCATGGAGTCCACAAGTCGTTGGAAGTCCTCTGTAGGAATATTGAGCCATGCTGTCTGTACAGACGTCCATAATTGTGAAAGTGTGGATGGTGCAGGAGTTTGGGCACGAACGGACCTTTCGATGATGTCCCATATATGCTCGATGGGATTCCTATCGGGCGATTCAGGTGGCCAGATCATGCGCTGGAATTGTCTGGAGTGTTCTTCAAACCAATCGCGAACAGTTCTGGTCCGGTGACATGGCGCATTGTCATCCATAAAAATCCCATCGTTGTGTGGGTACGTGAAGTCCATGAATGGCTGCAAGTGATCTGCAAGCAGCTGAACATAACCATTTCCAGTCAATGATCGGTTCAGTTGCACCAGAGGACCGAGTCCATGCCATGTAAAAACAGCCCACACCATTATGCAGCCACCACCAGCTTGAACAGTGCCTTGCTGACAGTTTGGGTCCATGGCTTCGTGGAGTCTGCGCCAAACTCGAACTCTACCATCAACTCGTAACAACTGAAATCGCGACTCATCTGCCCACGCCACGGTTTTCCACTGGTCTAGGGACCAGTCGATATGCTCATGAGCCCAGGAGAGTCACTGCAGGGGGATCTCGTGCTGTCAGTGAAGGCACTCGAGTCGGTCTTCTGCTGTCATGGCCCAAGGAAGACAAATTTCGCCACACAGTCCTATCGGACACGTCCCTCGTACGTCCCACATTGATTCCTGCAGTTATTTGACGAAGTATTGCGTGTCTATTAACATTGACCATTCTACACAGACGTCGGCGGTCTCGGTCGTTAAGAGCAGGGGGTCGCCCATTGCGCTGTCCATGATGGGATGTGATGCCTGAAATTTCATACTCTCGGCACACTCCTGATACTGTGGATCTCGGAATGTTGAATTCACTGACGATATCCGCAATGGAATGACCCATGCGTCTAGCTCCAACTAACATTCCACGTTCAAAGTCTGTTAATTCTCGTCGTGCCGCCATAAATCACGAAAAACCTGTTCACATGAATAACTTAAACACAAATGAAAGCTCTGGAAAACGAACTGCGCATTAATACTTTTTCGCTGTGATACTACTGCCATCTGTATAATTGCATATTGCTATCCCATGACTTTTGTCACTTCAGTGTATATATAGTTTTTAAATTTTTATATTTAATTCCTCAGAAACAATTTAGAGCTTTCAGTCCTAATTAATAATAATTACTATTCTCATTTGTAAATGCATGCATGCAGGAACTGCTTGAAATTCCTTTAGAAGCTGGCAACATGTTTGATAGGAGAAATATTAAGTTTCAATGTCAATACTGAAAACTATAAGAGATTAAATTTTAACAAAATAGTAAACTTAAACTTTTTAAAAGATTCTTTTCCTCAATTTAAATATTTGATTAATAATAAACAAAGGTGATTTATAATCAATTAAAACCAAAATTTAAATAATGCTCAAATAAATCATTATCATGGAACAAGATGAACTTGCACTTAATGGAATACCAGCCAAAACAAAAATTATATAGTTTTAAAATGTATTAAAAATTCTTGATTACGTTTATTTTATTTTTCTTTATTTTGGAAACAAGAAAAATATCCCCTCTTCAAAATCTCAATTTGATTTTTTTAATTAAAAAATATATAATTCATTAATCTTTCCCAATATGTTAATTGCAAGAATAAACTACATTCTGATTCAATTGAGTACTTACAGAGAATGATTATTTTATGTGTAAAAATGAATTTGCAGAGAAAAAAAATTTAATGCATTCTTTTAGATTGAAATATATATTTATAACCTTTTCTAGACTTATATAAATAGAAGACACCCATGTTTTGTTAAATAACTCTCAAAAGAAATCTTTTCAAGATCTTACCTCATGGTGTTAGAATGAGTAGGAACATTAAAGACATTGCGATCATATTCATCATAGTCAAATAAAACAGGAAATGATGGATCAGGCTGGCTTGCATGTCGAGATCTCTTAGACTGAGAAGCTAATGAAGAAATTATCATCATTTTAGAAAAGAACATTTAAATGGAGACTGAGGAAACTATTTTTTTAAAAAAGCTTTATTTAATTTAAATAAAATTATTATTTTGAGCCTAAAACTCTTGTTTAAATGAAACACTTGCAAATAACAAGAAATAGAACAGATTTAAAAATAATTTAAAAAAATTAGGATCAGGAGAGATGTCCAAACTTCTATATAATTAATTCTCATACACAAAATTTCATAAGAAAAAAGCACTTTTTATAGAAACTAGAAGTTGATAAAATATCTTTATAAAGCTTCAAATGGGCATATTCTTTACAATTCATAATAAAGTGTAGCAGAAAATAGTTAAAAATAAATCAATTACTTTAAATCAGGGCATTATAAATTTGCCTTGTCAGATAAAAATTTGAGTTGAAAAAAAAAAATACTAAGCGAGATTTTATTTCAAGTTCTTAAATGTTATAAGTGGTTCAGAAAAAAAGATTGATCTTAATAATATGGAAAATCTTACTGATATTATTCAACTGTTTTTATTGAATTGAATTTTTATTTTTCGTCCAACTATTACTAGTTAATATTTAATTTCCTTATTTCTTTTCCAATTTTACAACCCCTCACTACTAAAAGAAAAAATTTATATGATTTCAAAGAATATCAGAATGTTCCCTCCTCAAATTTTTCTGGTTTTTTATTTTAGGTCAAGTGAGCAATGCTAATATTATAAACTTAGAGCTCAAATTATTAAAAATTGGATTTTCATACTCATTGTAAACTGTTCACAACAGTCAATCTAGCATTGAATTGAAATCTGGCTATATTAAATTTTAAAAAAAAACCTGATAAATTATTCATTTGATTGCCATTAAAATAGCAAGTTACATAATACAGGATTTTTTTAAAAAACAACAACATATATTTAAATTTATCTACTATAATCTCTTGAAAGACCAATAACAATTAAACATTTTTCGATTGTAATGCCTGCCCTTTTTTTTAAAAAATCTCTCAATTAAAAATATTGATTTATATAATATACATGTAAAATTTTGTACATACATCCCGTTTCTTTTTCATCATTTTCTTCAGACTGTATAAATGAATAAAGAGAAATTAATACAGTAAAAATAAAAAGTTAATAGATGGTGAATGTCTTCAACAAATAGAAAACAAAAGATACTCACATAGTAAGTTGGCAGTTTTATTCTTGGTGTAAAATCACTATATATACTTTGACTTTGCATAGAATAGAAACTGAAAAGAAAAAAAATTGCACTATTAAGAAAATAATAAGTAATGAAAAAAAAGAGAAAGATTAATTACATTAAACTTAGCTAAGTTCTAAAATTTCAATTTAATTAAAAAACAAATGGTTTTATATAATTCAAAAAATAAAAGTAAAACCCAAAAAATACCTCAAATTAATCCAGTGAGGCATATTATAATCATCAGCAACAGATGGGGTACTTTGAGGTAGTTGTTTATTATGGAACTAAAATAAGGAAAAATTTATAACTATTTTATTAATCAAAATTTAGATAAAAGAGCAATCTCCCATAAACATGCTTTATTATAAAATATGCAAAATACAACAATTAAACTACAATGAAAAAATATTTACCTTAAATAAAGGAACTGCATGTAAAGGTTGTTCACCCAAGCAAACTAAATCGCTTCCAATACCTATTAAAGTAATTAATCCATTAAAACATCATAAGATTATAAACACAATTTTAAGAAAATTAGTCCAATCGTTCTATATTTAAAAAAGGAAACATTTCTGTATGAATCCGATGTTGTTCAATTATTAAAAATTCAATAGAAATATTTGATACATAAGTTGGCAGGCAGATGGACGACTCAATCCACTTCAAAGCTAAATTTTAAAATTTAATATAAAATAGCCGATATTTTGTTTTTGAAACAATTTTTCCCCCACGAGTTTTAGCTCATAGCATTATTGTTGTCAATTGTAGGAAAAAAGCTCATTCATCATTTAGCAGTACAAATTAATTTATCTTAAATCTCTAAAAAAAGAAAAATCAAGGTAATTGAAATAAAATTCAAATAAATAAGTTTTGAAAATGTTTAATAAATATTTTAAATTTCTTTTAAAGAATTAAAAATAAAATAAATGATTAACGAATCCAATTTTGTGATCCTTTTCTAATTTTTTAAGGCAATAACTAAAACATTTATTCTTGCTATCAAACAATGATAATTAAGATATTTTCCCCTCATTTATATTTAAAGTGGGTTTACATTCTGCTACTTATAAGATTCCAGTAAGCC
The DNA here is from genome assembly GCA_026289955.1 of Argiope argentata. Taxonomy (NCBI): domain Eukaryota; kingdom Metazoa; phylum Arthropoda; class Arachnida; order Araneae; family Araneidae; genus Argiope; species Argiope argentata. The sequence continues at coordinate 2,735,606 of JAOUZG010020842.1, forward strand.
ATGCATGTGCAAATGGAAAATTGTATATAGGCTGCAAGAGTTAGCAATAGCAAGTTCTTGTCTTTTCATGGGACAAGTATTTACTACTGTACAGTTTCTGCAAATGCATGGTCTTACTAGAGGGTTCATAGCCGACTCGGTAAACCTACCTTTAATACATAATTTTTTATCATAAGTTCAAATATTTCCTTGGATGATTTATGGTAACAAGAATTTCATTTCATTTTTGCCCTAAATATTCCCAATTTTGACTTGGTAAGAAGTAAACAAGAAACAGTTTCAAAATTACAAGATTTATTTTTATGTAACAAATTCTAATATTATAAACTGCAAACTTTCACATTTTATAACTCCTTTTCTCTCTCTCTCTCTCTTTCTATGTTTTAAAGCATGTCTTCATTTTCAGTTATTAGCTTTTATTTCACCATCAGTAGTTCAGAAAAAAAAAGATTAATGAATTTATGTTACAATGATTTTGATTCTACTAATATGTTTCACAGAAACACTGAACTGATACTAATACTAGGAATAAAATGAGTAAAAATTTACAGTCAATCATAACCAAGAATTACAGCTTTCCCAAATCGAAACATTCATTACACATAATTAAGAATTTTCTTGGTTAGAAACTATTTGTATAAAGTTCATAATTCTTAATTTTCTAACATTTCAAGAAGTATAAAGATATTGATTCTGAAAATGAGTACTTAATGTAAAAGAGAGCTTACTTAATTCTACAGTATTAATATTTGTAATGTAATTCTTTAAAAATTAAAAGTTACTATAAATTCATTTAAGTAATACAAAATATATATACTAATAAAAATTAAATTTTATAATAATTTTCAAAGTCAGACAACAAAACTGTCATATTACTTTTTTAAAAAATTGATAGGTTATTTAAAATAAAATTATTAAAACCAATTTTTTAGAAAAACATTTAACAAACCAAAATTTTATTGAAGTTAAAATCGAACATTTTTTTAAGTTAAAAGGACTTATTTATCCAATTAGAAATATATTTAAAGATTTTATTCTGAAAAATTTCAAATATTACTATGTACATAAAATGATTAATAGATAAAGTTACCTAAAAGCGACAATTTATTTTTACTTTAATCTTTATCCAGCAAGGAGAAATAATATTTTTTATTTAATCATTCATTTAAAATAATTTCAAAGCATATATTCATACCAATTATTTAATATACATTCATTTTAGTTGGAATAAAAGGATGCTTTTTATATCTCAAAATTGGAAATCCAATAAAATTCTTAAAATAGCATTTTTTAAAATTATTTAAAGAAATTAATGTATGCATTGTAAAATATTTACATGAAAATTCAACTTATATTTAAATGTAATAGAAATCAAAATACTGAAAGTACATTAGAACACAGACATTTCCTTTATCCAAATACATAATCATACCATTGTCAATAATCCGTTGTTTAGTAATAATTGTTAACTCCCTATCTACTTCAAAGTAACCAACACCAGGGGTGATAACAACAGACAGTTGGCCAGTTCTATCAAAGCTTCGGTCCATATAATGTTTTTCAAATACTAAAGAAAGTAAAATAAGTTAGTTTGCATATTGATAAAAGTTAAAAACAATTCAGCACTTATAAAAAAAAATTTCAGACAATCTTATTCAGAAAATTCTTTGAAACTGAATCACATTACTTATAGTATAATGATTTTCTAATCTTGCTATTAGCATTTCATTATATTCTAAAAGAGAAGAGAACTTTTATAAACTCTAAAGTTTATAGCTAAGAAATTTTCATGTTTTATTTTCTCAGCACACTTTCTTCCAAAGACTGCTACTTTGCCTACATTTTCTTTATACTTTTAAGATATTCAGAAATCCAAGTAGTTTTTCATCTTCTCATTTTCATCAATACAGACAAGTCAAAAAGAAGTCCCCAAAAAGACTATTTGCATCATTAACATAATGGGGGAAATTTCATAAGCTATACAATCCTTGAAAGCTAAATAAAATTTTATTACTTCAATAAATAACTGATCCTCTAAAAAAAAAAAAATAGGAAAATAACTATTGGATCAATCGAAAATTCTTTTCTATAATAGATTTAAATATAATGAAATATTTCTTAAAAGTAAAAATTTTCATGATTTGATACTACAAAATTACCGGTGACAATGGTACATTTATACAAATTTATGTTTGAGCAGAGTATATACCAAGAAATTCTGATAAAATAATCAATTTGTTTTCCTATTTCAGTATAAATTTCCTAATTTAGCAGCATAATGATAAAATATATATTGCATTAAATCATTATTTTAGTAATTTTGTGAAAATGATTGTCTGTCCTTATATTGACAAATGAAAGCAAAGATCTGGCCCTTTACAATTAAAACTATTAATATTACACTAAAATTTTAAAATTTATAAAGCTCTTATTTTTCAAAAAAAATTGAATAAAATAACATTAATTAAACATTCAATAACTCGTAACATTAACTGAAGCTTCTGATGGCTTTGTTGGTAGAGGGGGTTTCAATTAGAGAGTTAGAACCTTGCCAGCCAAAAATTTCCCCATGTGTCCACTATTTGGAAATAATTTATAAGGAGACTAGTATTAGCTTGGACTTGAAGGCTTGGTCAATGGCAATCAGTCAAATTTGATACCACCAAATTGCCATAATAATGTATATAATCTAATGATATTAATACAGCAATAAATATCAACATGAAAAAAAAACTGATAAAACAAAAAAATTTCACCATAAAATTCACTATCTTTTACAATATGAAATAAAGATATTAAAAGCAATAAAAAGAAAGAGAAATAAAAAAATGAGCAATTAATAGAATCAAAATAGTAAGTAAAACTACTTTTACCAAATTTCAGATGTACACAAACACAAAAAAAGTTGTGCTCACAGGAGATGTGTAAATAATTTGATACAGGTTAATAAAAAAAATTACAAAATTTACTTTTACAGATAAGATCATGTTAAACACATTTTTATACATAAAAGAAAAGTTATAAAAATTATTAAATAATCCATAACATTTTATTTTTGATAAGTACCAAACTATGTTCAAAAATAGTGTAAAATTATACACCGCTTTTTATTAGTTAATATAAAATAAAAGCAAACTATCATATAAATGTCAGATTGCTTCACAGCATGGTTTTACAATTGCACTAAATTCAATGCTTTGCTTAAATAACTAAGAGAGGTACAAAATATTCAAAAAATTTTATAAATGGTTTGAATGTACTCTTCACTGATATGGCAATCAGAGGAAAGAAGGTATAAAAGAAATCAAGAAATGTGCATTGAAGAAAGAGTAATTGGAAAAACTAGCTTAATTGATGGCAAATCAATAATCACTATGACTTGCGTATGGAAATTAATGCTTATATCTTCCAAAACAATTATATTCAAAAAAAAATTGTTTCTTTCTTAACTTAAAAGTCAAAAATATTATATAATTTCCTTTAATTTTGATGATATTTAATTCAATTTGAATAAAAAATATCTTTATTATAAAATAACTCGAATCCATTGATCAGAACATTAAATCTTATGCTTTTAAACTCTTGCACTTTACTTTTATTTTGAAATACATAAATTTTTTCGTTTGAAGAAAACCGATTCATATGAGCCAATGTTTTACATCACATCAAATAACATGATGAGCACTCCTTATTAATCATTTAATTTGAAAAATCAATAATCTAGGAAACACAGGCAAAACATCAATAGCAGATAAGATATGAAAAATATTTTAAAAAATCATAAGGAATATTTAGACATATGCATCTAAGTAGTTTTAAACCAAAAGTTTTAGTTTGAAATAAAATGTTTGATTAGTTGGTTATAATGTTTTTTGATACATGAATTTAAATTCAATATTCAGATTTTCTAATAAAATCAATTTAATTAAAATTATGTTAAAGACCTGTTTCTATTTTTTTTAAAAATTTTAAGAACTTTTATAATCTAACTTTGTGACAAAAAGTTATAATACTGATAATAATTAAATATTTGAGAAAAGTTTCAAGAGTAAAGTAAATTTTTACCATTTAAGGACATATTAAGAACTTCCAAAAAGTTTCCTTGTGATGCTTGTGAATTTCTTGCTTTTGGAACTTTAACACCTGGTTTCTCATGATGTTTCAAAACAGTATCTTGATACTGATTGATAAGTTTTTTTAATAATACTATAGTCGGAGTCCAATCATCATATCTTTCATTTTGAACTGCAACCCTAGCAATGCAAATCAATTTTTGTAAAGTAATGCAGTAACTAAAATAAGTTTTTAAAAATATTGGCAAAAAATGCATGAAATAAAAGTTACTGAATAGCAAAATAAAAATGAAAATAATTTTCAGCATTGCATTAAAATTAACTATGTATATTCTTAACTCTTTATGGACCAAAATGTCCCCAAAAGTATCCATAATATATATCAAACAATACAAATTAATATTTTTTTTAAAAAAAACTGCAAATTAAACATTTAGCATTTTATTTATAATATTTTTTCAAATCTAATTTTAATCTATTTTACTCTTGATCTCATTTTAAATTTTGGCAGTTACCATAACTTTTTCCATATAAAATCTAGAAAAACATTTAAATACATCAAGTTCACCTTTTAAAGCTCATTATGACCGAAACTTGTACAACTTTATTATGAAAATAAACAATTGCATTCCAATGAGCATATGACAAGTAAAAATGAATTTAAAATATTTCTTTCAATCTTTTGAATCACACATGTGTACAGTTTTCTTCATCTTAAATATGAAAAACTGCGATTCAAAGAAACTGAAGAGACAAGCATTCAAAGAAACTGAAAAACTTCTAAAGTTGAAACCTTTCATAGGTATCAAGTCATAATCAACAAAAAATTACAGATAACCAACAAAAAACAATAGGGTTAAAAGAGTTTATAAAAATACATTTTTATTATTGAAGGTAAATAATACATAAAGTTCATAAAAATGTTTGCCAAAATTCAAAACATTATAAAATGTAATTAAAGAAAGCATTTAAATTCAAAAGCAAATTAAATGTCTTAAAAACATAACACATATTAGCCCCCAATATATTTGTGTCAATATATTTTAATATTTTCAAACCTGTAAAAATCTTCAAAAAATCTGCCTTTATAATCTTGTTGCAAGCATTCTCGCATATCCTCAGGAAATTCTTCAATATTATCAGCAGAATAAAATGTTCTTGAAAATAATACTATTGTCACATCATGATTGCAGTGCAATTTCTGGGGAAAAGAAAATGAATTCACAATCTCAGTTTTTCTGCAGTTAAAATCAACTAATACATTAAGAAATTAATTACTACGAAACAAAATGTATAATCTGATGATCGAAAAAAGTTCCATCAATAAAGTACTCTTTTATATAGAAGAAAAGCTAGATTTAGAACTATAATATTTCCTTTAATACCCAATTGTAAAGTTCCAGCCTGATATATTAAGAATAATACCGAGTACTTACATATTAGACCATTAACATCAACAGTCGCCAAAGATTTAGTAACTCATTGGTGATAGATTCAAATTTGATGATAAACATTCACCGCCAACAAAATGAATGACAGTTAAAGTATGAACAATTTTTTAAATAATAGTGGCTTGTTGAAATTATTGGCATTTTAGAGGTTCATTGGCGATGCCTTCTAATTCGAGGATAAAGATCAACGGTTTCATATACAAGTACCCAATACTAAAACTATTACAATGCCTGATTAGCTAAAAATACATGAATAAAGTCCAAATGAAATGCATATTTCTAGAAAATGCGAGATGAAATCAAAAGCAAAATCTTAACTTTATGAAAAAGTTATTTCACATTATAATTCAGTCTCTAATAACATATGTTCCTAAAGCTTTTAGTGTAATGATATCTTTGATATTCCACACTACTTTTCTTATTCAGTATTTAGAAATTTTTAAGAACTAAAAAAAATATTTTCATTCCAAAAAATAAAAATCCACGGTTAAAAACTAAGAAATCAACCATATAACCCTTTAATATTCTCAAAGCAGAATGCATTGCTAAATTAAATATTAGAGAATGCATAGCTCTGTTTATAAAATTAAAAGTCAATGAAATACTTAAGATCTTTATAAATATCATAACTTTTTTTAAATTATACCTATAAATGACTTTAATTGATAAAACTAATCTGAATGACTCGGTCGAGAAATTAAGAACTTATTCAAAGATAATCAATAAATCTCTTATAATTTGCATCCAGTTACAATTCTTATAAGTATAAATATTTTATAAAAAGATTTATCACTCTAATTAAAACAGCAAGGCATTTAAAAATTATAAATGTAGAACAAAAAGTACAAACCTTCCATTTTGAAAACAAATCGGGCAAGAATCCATCAATAGCCTTTTCAAAGTAGAGATCACCATTTATATCATAATCCCACATTTCAGAGCTCATTTGCAAAAATAAATAAACCATACTGCTTGCAGAACGATAAACTATTTTTGTGTCGGCTGTCACCATACCAGATCCAACTTTTTCTCCTTGCATATACATTTCTAACACTTGACACCTTAAAAAAATTACAAAATATCAAGTAAAAAGAAACCTGATTAAACAATAAAATTACTCAGCAGATTTATTGTAGAAATGCATAAAACTAAAATGTATACATTTCGAACAAAAAATTAAAATGCAACAGGATAGTCAGAAAAAGTTTAAAAATACAATATGAAATTCAAAAAACATCAGTACAAAACTTTGGGCACATGTATATGTAAGCATATGATTAATGTTCTTTACATAGGAACGGAACTTTTAAATAGTATTTATATCGCATGAAAAATATTGTAAAATATATTTCCAACTACTGCACAATATCGCAGCAAGTCTGCTTTTATTGATGAAAATTTTTCATAAATCTTTTAAAACTAGAATTTAGAAAACTAGAATGTCTTAAAGTCTTTCACTTTAAGACATGATCATAAAGATCTGCTATTAACAATTTTGGTAACGCCATTATGTTCATCTTTTCATTTCAGCTGTTAGGTACAATGGGCCCCCAAAATTAAGCATACACTTCAAAAATTTGAAACATTTTATGAATAAAAAGCTAAACTTTACTTCAAAATAATAAAATTATCTACTGTCAATACTATTGCTCTATCACTCCAGCTATGTGAATAAAAAAATTAGTTTCTTCCTTCTTTTCAATTAACAAAAGTAATAAAAATGAAATTTGCTGAAACACGCTGTCTCAAAATTGAGAGTACACTGAATGAATTTGTAAGTTTCTCAACCCTTTTTTTTAACAGAAATTTTTTAATGTATTATTACAATTGTGCATGAAGAATATAAACATTTTTCAAGAAACATCATATAAACATCTCAGAATCATGCAAAATAAGTTTTTAAGATGGAAACTTCTGAATATGAACATTGTTTAGTCCAATAGTCAAAAGATGGCAAATAAAGAAATTCTCTTCTATAAATTGTGTAATTAATTAGGGTAGTATTAAAAATACAACTCCGAAGTGTTGAAAATCTAGATCGGTCACCAATATTCCAGGAAAAACTGCTAATGAAATTTTAAAGAACTACTAACCCAATCTATAAAACTAAATGTCTGAAATTTTATTGCCTCAGTGACAAAAATCTGTCCATAAACAAGATTTAACAAATAAAAACGATCTAATGCAGATTTTAAGACAAGAGTAGGCAAAAACTTTGGTTGAAACAACAAAAAAGCTAGAGGAATCCATGCCCAGAAGATTGTGAGCAGTGATTCCGGCAAAAGGATATTTGACTAAATACCGATTTTCTATTTTTATGGAAATTAATAAAGTGTAGACTCAATTTTGAAGGTGTATTTTTCTTGCCAAGAGTCATTCAGTTGATGAAAATAAGTGTTAATAAAAAGATTATATATATATATGTTAAGAACATAAAAGGAAATCGTATCAAAGCATAAAGACTAATCCTTAAAACTATTCACAGCAAAATTCTCTTAAATATATAAATAGTAAATGCAACAATTTGGAATTCTTTTTACTAAATTAGACATGTTTCAAAAGGTCACTTACAACTGACATCATTTAATGCATCACAATAAATTAAAATTTAGAAAATCATACCTGATTCCAAAATAATCCAATTTTTTCTCAGCATATAAGCATGTGTTGATCTAAAAACAACATTATATTACTCAAATATTTCTACAAAATTATATATTATTATAGTTAAAATAAATTTCTCGAGATGGTTAATACAACAAAAACAGCTTTAAATAACACAAATAAAAACTATTGTGAAAAATGGAACAATATCATTTTCTGAAAATTTTTATACTTTATAATTATGCTCCAATTCAATTTTATACCCACATAATAAAGAACAACAAAACTTGAAAATTTGTCAAAAATAAGCACAATTTACAATACTGTGGTGGAATAAAGATATGTTTTCATGAACATTTCTTTAATGATCACATTTCACACAAATACAAGACTAGACACTAGTATATGCACACTTAAACAGAACAGAATTTCATCCCATATATATTGATAATGCGTTATGGAATGTGTACTTAATCAGACATTACCATCAATTATCCAAAAGAGAAGATAGAGTAATGCTACAATATAATAAAATTTTGATTATCTTTTAGATTTGATGGTGAGGTAACTAATAAAGGATAAATCTGAAAATGAACACAAAAAATTATTTCAATTTTTAGTTACAGGACAAAGTTAACACAAATAATTATATCTTAATAAACAGCAAACTCCAAAACCAAATTGAAAGTTTATTTTAAATTTTTTATTGAATAAGTATTTTTTTTTTCTCTTCATGATCAAGACGATTTAAATAGCATTTTAGTATTAACATTTGCATATTATTGGCAGGGGATAAATTGAGAACTTACTACATCAGTAAACAAACATCATACAAACACAGACCTAAAAAAATTAATATAATTTATGAATCATTAGAAAGATTTAAACTAAATAAAGAAAAACAGAGATTGCACAATAAATCAAATGGCATGTTGTTTAATCATACAGTAATATTTTTACACACACACACATTGATTAAAAATTACCTAATATCTATACTTGAAAATATAATTTTTCAAAAGAGAAATATTAAGGTATCAATAATAATTAACATTTTTGAAGAAATGAAAAACCTAAAAAAAATACATTAACAATACAAAATAAAAGAAAAAAACATACAAGAAATAAATTAACAAAATTAATGTACCAAATGGTTTTTCAATCTCCACATATCACTTCTAGCAAGGTACTGGTCTTTAAAAGTAAGCTCCACAGAGTCAAGTGATACATCCTAAAAGTAAATTTTGACATTACAACAATCTTTACATATTTTAAAAGTAGTTTTTGTAATTTACTATATTATAAATAAACTGAAAAATTAGTTGAATGATGAATTTTTCATTGCACACATACAAGCAGTGAGGTATAATTAGATTAAGAAAATTATGCTATATTATAAAGAGAAATCACTTTTTAACATATAAGATTTATGCTATATCTGAAGATAGAAAAACAATAGTGCTATCTGTTGTGGGCGATAGATCATTACGTTTTTTTACACCTGTACATTATTCTAGATAATCTTCTAACTTTTTGAAGTATTATATCCTAAAATTAATTAACAATTAATAAATGAATAGCAATTAGTTAATAATTTTAAGCCAATAATTTTCCCCATAAATATTACTACAGGTATTTCACTGAAAGTACAAATATGGAAATAAGTCCAATCGGTCTAATTATTTTAACAACAGGCTTTAGAATACAATGCTTAATATATTTTAAAATTGGAATAATTTAAAAATATTGGTCTTAAAATTTCAAATTAAATCAAAAACTTAGATTACATCTATATCAATTTCTGAAATAATTTCAAGATAATATTTTTATTGATTGAATTTAAGTCAAATTTTCTTTAATGTCTTTTTAATGAAAGAATGAATTGCTTGAACAGATAGCTAATTTACCTTCATTAAATTACTTTCTTCACTCTACATGATCAAAATTATTAAATATTTCATTAATTTCACATTTCTTTTAATGAATTGTTTGATAGTTTCAACTAGAATAAAGGTGTCAACAATCAACTCAAAATAGTAAATGAGACATTTTATAGCATTTGAATTCATTATCAAAGCATTGAGGTTGTTTTGTTGTTGTTGTTTTCTCCCCTCTCCTAAAGTGTAAGAACACCTTCTCCATTTTAGAAGAAAAAGTAATTTTATGCTTTCTAAACAGAAATTTCAATAGTAATATTTTAAATTGAGACTCAATTATATTTAAGCTTGTCTACTATTTTGTTAAGAATAATATTATGCACTTAATTATTCATTTCTAATTTAATTATTGAAGATTCTAATTTTCTAAGAGTTAGAGAAAATGTGTTAGTAACTGAGTATCAAATTTAAGTACCATAAATGAGCTGTAACTTAAATGCTATCAACCAATATTAGTTTACTTTCAAATGATAGCACTTGAAATTCATCCTACTTTCATTTGTCTAAATCTCCACAATCATAATACTAACAATTCCAACTGGAAAAAGCTTTCACTGTCAATCCTGTATTAGCAAGTTCCTCAATCTAACCTTTGACCTCAAGGACCTAATCAATCCTCAAAATAAAAGATATTTCCAGGGGTTATTGTTCAGTAATCCTTTAGAGAATAACAAAAATGCCCATTAAAAATGATAATCTTTTAGTTGTTACAGTCAGAGAGTAGAAAAGACTTCAATACCTGCTACATGTACATTGTAGATAATAATTCAAACACTAAAGTAGACCTCTTCCCCCTTCAGATATTTCAATACACTATATTTATGTTACAACTATTTACTGCATCTATAATAAAAATTTCACATTCTAGAAGATTTGGAAGACTTTGTTGTTTAGGTAAAATTAAAAGTAACATCTTAAGGAATTTTCATTCAGTAGGGAACCAGAGGAATGAAAATACTAAGTCTTCTTTCTTAGTGATTTCAGATTAATGCCATTACCAGATTCGATAATGACAAAATTCTCTACAGCCAAATCAGTTAAAAATTGAATCATTTCAGTTGATTTTTCTCCTAACAATAAGATTATATATATTTGAAAGAGTATATTACTAGAATTTTAAGAATTAACTGATATAGCAGGGTTAAATTGTTGTTTACAGAATTTGTATTTTTCTATTATCAATTTGCAAAGTTTTCAAAAAGGGGGAGGGCACTTTTATCTAATAGGTAAAAGAATATTGCAATTTGTTTTCCTAGGATAGTGGTAACAATGGCCATTATTCTACGATTTAAATTTCTGCCTTTTTTTTATTGAATACATTACATACAATTAATTTAAGGAAATTACTTTCATGTAGTTAAAGATACCAATTTCATATATTTTTTTCTCTCTCTCTCTCTTTCAAAGGTTTTCTCGAAAAAAGATAAAAATTCATTATAATCAAATTGAACAATTCTCTATACTCTACTATCAAATTTAATGAATTTTAATAATAATAATAATACTTTAAAATGTCTTTTAGAAGAACTGTTTCTGTTAATAAATTCCAAGATCATTATTCTGAGGTGCCCATCCCCCCTTTCAAGTAATTCAAATTATTCATTAAAATGAAAGAATGCTTATCTGATATTACTAACACTGCATCAATGTTGTGCATGATAGTAATTAAACTATCCCACAAAACAGCTAAATGTAGTTAATTTTTAATACCGTTTTTTTTTTTTTTTTTTTTTGTATTTATAAGCTTTTGCATGAACAAAACCATTTTCTCCAAATTTTAATAGTTATAGTTTTTATTTCTTAATTTAAAAAACCTTAAGAGCTTTATCACTTAAATACATTCTTTTAAAAAAAAATCTTGAGTTTGAATACCATTATAAACAGTTATTGAATCTTAATTGTCAAGAAAAACAACTTTTGAACATTTAAAAATTTTATAGTTAAATTTTACAGAATCAAGAATTTCAGCCCAATGTTAATTTTTCAATTTAGTCATTTATCTCTTAACTAGCTTTATTTTTCTTATTCTTAAAGGTCTTTTGGAGAGATCTATCACTGACTCAGAAATATTTATCAGTTCCTTTAAGGTATTAATTTTTGTCATCAGTGAACAAATTATCTTTGGCTTTGATCAACTTCTCAACCATTTTACCTTTTCCTCTCAATTATTATAGAAAATTTCTTACAATAATTCAATGAGAGCAATATAAAGCAACAATTCATATTTGCCTTAGTATTCAATGAAATGAAGCCTTCTAGCAAAGGAATAATGTAATGGGTAGCTTCATTATATTCAGACAGATGTCTAATTTCTTTTATGACTAGAAGTTCTCATTTTAGTATTAAAAATAAAATGAATTATTGTACTGAAAGAGTATTAAAACATGGGACAAACTATTGTGAATGGTTTAAACCCTGGTTCAAAAGAAGTTATGCTATATTATCAAGCTTAAAATATACAACATTTATAAAATATTTGGGAACTACACATGTAAAAAAATTAAGACAATCCATAAATATTTTAATTTAATAAATTTCAATGAATTAACAGCATAAATAATTTTAATATATATTTTAAGAAAGCTATTTAAATACCTATATTTAGTATTTATATAAATATATATAAAATTATAGCATAATTAATTGACAAAATTAGACATTTATATTGCATATAGTTTGATAGAAAATAAAATTTTTTTGTAGAAGTTAATAATTATTAAAAGACTTACCCTTAGATTTTCAATTACTTTCACAGTAACTTCTGTGTATTGTTTCAACTGAAATTTATTAGCTATTGATTGATCAATACTTATACAACCTAAAAAATTAATTAATTAATTAAAAAACTATTTTCCAAAACATGTAATTTGTTAATATAAGAAAATTTTCACTTGCCTTTTTGCGACATTTCATTACTGAAGGAAGTAACCTGCAGCAAGAGAGTATTGCTAGCAAGTAAAAGGGGAAAAAGCATTTAGAATTCTTATTTGTGTAGAAATATATCATTAAAAAACAAAAAATACGTAAATTTTAAAACACTGCAGACTGCAATAGATTTTAAAGAACTAGCATTATGAATTATTAAATAAACTTTCTGTTTTATGCATTCTTGCACATTAATCATTATTGACAAAAAGAAACAATATATTAAATTTCATATATTTTCTATTTCCTTAAAATTTAGTTAATTTAATAAATTATAAAGAATTTTAAATTTCCAAATTATTTTGGAAAGTTAAAAAAATTATATAGAAGAAATATAAATAATCCCAATTTTAAATTGAAATAATTACAAATGCAATTAGATAATATATAATGTAATAAAATGACGCAAGAGATTAATAGTATAATTTGAGAATTAAAATCAAATGTTCATTATAAAAAGAGTAAAATAAATGAAATCATGTTATACATACATCAATAAATGATACTAAATCAAAAAAGTAAATTTTAAATAATTTCTAAAATACAACATTAACAAGAATATGAACTATAATTATATGAGACAAATTATACATTAAAAGAATATTATACCTGCAGTCATCTTCATTAGACGTTATCTCTACAATGTCATTTACTGCAAGAAATGGATAATCTTTCGAGCTAATCAGTAAACTTTCTTCTGCAAAATTAAAATAATTCAATAAGAAATGTAGGCTTTTTTAAAATACAGTTGACATAATGCTGAAAGAAATCCAACAATTTCAGAAGTAACCTAGGATTTTCCTCCCCCCCCATACAAATCATTTATATTATATAATTAATTCCTTAAGAGGCATTTTTAAATGCTTAGTACAAAAATAATGAAGCAAAAAATTACGGGAAGCAATAACATTAATTGTGTACTACTTTCTTAGAGTGAATGCAGCTCATATTAGAAAATATCTATAGTATAACTGGCTCACAAAAATAACCAATTCTAATAATATATACCAATCATCATGGCATATCATACAAATTTTAAATCAGAAAAAGTAAAATGATAACAAAAAAAAGGCTTTGTCTATTATAAATTATTAACCTGTAACAGCACCACACATTGTCAATGAAGAAAACATGTATACTAAACAATTTTACATAAATTATCTGCAAGAATAATCTACATCAAGCATATAAGCAAGAATATTTTGCTTCACTCATACATTTCAGTTGAATACTTTCCTAGAATTTACTAGAGAGAGTGAAGATCATGTTAAGCAGTTACTATAAATAAAAGACTTGATTTCATATTTATTCAGTTCTACAACTGTTATGCATTTAATCAAATTAACTTAACTTATTGAAACTTAATGAATATTTAAATTATGGTTGAATATTAGATTAGCATCATTAAAGAGGTTAAAATAATATCAGTTAAAATATACATTTATATAGATAGATGTATTATAAAATGCTTTTAAGAAAAACCAATGAATACCATAAAAATTAAAACTGAAATTTTAATCTCATAAAACTAGTGAATTAGCAGAAGTTGCACAGAAGGTAACAATTATTCAAAAATTAAGATTTAGAAAATTTATATACAAATATTTAACAATATAAACTATATGATTGTTTATACTTGACAATAAAACAAAAAAAAGAAATCTAGTGAATGCTGCATTTTCCAAATGGTCATGTTATATAGCCAGAGAGCACAGACTATATACAGCAACCAATATAATTAAATGTTTCTATAAAAGCCCATTTGCAATGGAAAGAATTAAAGGAAGATCATAATCTTTACAGTAACATTGAGCAAGATTAATATGGTTATCTCACAAAAAGCCTAAAAGAGGAATACTAAGTAAATTATATAAGATTTTAAAGAATTGTCATTTTCAAAATAATTGCAACAAATACGAGTCCCTTCTAAAGAATTATGTTAAAGAATACTTAAAACTGTGAATATTAATTAAGAATGGAATAGGTCCTTTAAATTAAATTGTTCAATAATTTTTAAGTAAAAATACATTTGTCAATTATGAAAAGTGAAACAATAAGGAAAACACTGTTTTATTAAATATGCATCAAAAACTATTCTAAGCTACCAGAAATTTATACTAGAGTAAATTTATTATTTATATATGAACCTTAAAAATTTAACTAAGAATATATTCAGATCATCATAAATTAAGTAAAAATCTGAAATAGAAACAGCAAAATCTAAAATAATTTAACTGCACATATTTTTAATTGTTCTCTTTCCTATGAAAAGGCTCATTTTTATGGTACCTAATTTAAGGAGGCAAATATAAAATTAAGAAAAATATTTTCACAAATCAATTCTTCTATTAAATTATTCGATAGAAGCAAGGTTTCTTCAGAAAGGATTTTTTTTTAATAGCACTTGCAAAGAGAAAGATTACTTAATATTTTGAAATATAATAGATAAAACATAGCGACATATTTTATTTTAGAAACTCTGAAGTTTTGATTTATTATTAAAGTTTAAATTAATTAATATTAGGAACATTTTCAGGGAGAGAAACGGTAATTTTTTTTAAATGCTCAATGTGATTCGAATAAAAACAAGAAGCACCGTTTCAAAAACAAAAAGAAATGAGAATAAAGTCTGTACTTAAACATAAGTTCAGAGTTTTGCAAATTATATAATATAATGAATTTTAAATCTCTAACTTGTAAATCTTAAGGGAAAAAAGCAAGTTGAAATATGTCTATAAAATTATTTAGGGCTTACCGCTAAAATTTTTTCCGTGGACTAAAAGTTTGAAGGTCCTCATTTTAAAATGTCACGAAATACATCTAACAATTTCAAAAATCTTCACGCCTAGTTAACTAATCTTAAGAATGCCTAACTTTCTTGCACAACAAGCTATCGAGCAAGATATCCAGAGTTACACAAAACCATTTAAATTCTGTCGGTATAAACAAACCAACGTGATCTCGCGCACAGCTGTCATTGTTATAGTGATAATCTATTTACATATTTCTATGCAATTATGTTCATTGAAAAAATTTAGCAATTCTGGCATGATTCCTCAAAGTATTGATTCTACTATGAGGTATTAAAATAGCCAAATAAAATAAATGAAAAATGAGTTTAATCAAACAACTTTTTTTTTCTTCTCAATATTAGGTGAATAAGATTTGGCATCACTACTGATTGTGGAGTGATTGTTTATAAATATGAAATTTGTTGTCTTAGTTTCCATAGAACCAGGATATTGTGTAGTATCAGAATATGAATAAATTGTTTTGGTTATTAGATCATTGCTGATTAATTACATTCATAAAAATGAATAGCGAACAAAATTATGAGGTAAAACATAGTTTTTATAAACGCTTCGTCCTGTTACCCCAATGTTGGTATTTTTACATTTCCAGTTTCTGCTAGAACACATAAATAATTAAAAATGCAGAACTCTGGAAAAGCAGAAATTGTTAATTTTCTTCATAGATAATTTATTTAGGAAGTTGAATTTTAATATTTCTATTGATAAAACTATATTTTAGGAAATATAATGTTTCTAAACTGTTAACATAATGTTTGTCTATTTCAGATCCTTCATTGTTATAGATTCAACCAGTATTTCATTTCATTGAAAAAAAAAACTGTTTTGAATTTTTCCTTTCACTTTTAACCAGACAATAACAAGTGAAGGTTTTTACTTTTGCTATAGCTGTTTCTTTTTCATTAATGTTTACAATATTTCATCTATAAAAGAAAATCTATTGATTAAATTCTTTTATTTTTTTCATAATGAACATTATTCAATGAAATTCTCACCCCCCCCCCCTATTTATGTAATGAAAAATTATTTCTTTATATAACCTTTGCATGAGTAAATGTCATCTTATTATGTTTTACAATTATTTTGCAAGGATTAAATGTTTAAAATGCTTATTAATTAAGGACTTAATATGAAATAGCATATTTAATGAAAATTCTCCTATGAAATGTAATTTTTTATATGAATTATTAAAATTAGTATTTTTTGTATAATTTTAAAACTAAATTAAATAATTATTACCTATAAAAGATACATCAAAACATTAGAGCCTAAATACTAAAAATGACTGTCATTGTTCCATTTATAACCATATTTCTAACATTTCATTAACAGGGATTATATATATATACACATGCATATATCCATCAGAGCATTATAATTGGATTTTGAATAAAACTTTTAATTAGAATAATTTTGAAAAATTGTATCAAAAATAAATGAAATAATAATAAAAAAATTGTGGTTTTTTTTCCTAAATTTTTTTAAGTGACAGCTTATTTCTTTTGGTAAAAATTTAATATTCTAGACTTCCAGATTTTAATCAATCTATTTTCATCATGATCTTTCTTATTTATTGATTTTACAAATTTGTGTCAATTTTTGAACAATGTTTTCTTATTTTGATGAACTGATGGTTTCAGTTCAGAAAAAAGAAAGTGTTTTGCAGTTTATATAATTATTATTAACATGGAAGCATTTTCTTTTACCAACAGATGCCTGGTCATAATGAAAGAGGTTTTCCTGTTCCGTCTGAGTTAAGAGAAGCCATTAAGAACCACTTAGATATTCCAGTTGTTTTCAAGAATCAAATTAAATATTGGTCTACTCCATTGTTAAGTTCCAATTTAGCTGAAAAGTATGGAAATACAATGCTAGATTTTCGTATTGTTCCAAAATCTTATAGGGGTAATAAAAAAATAGAACTTTTATTTTTGCTAGAAAAATTTGAATATTTAATATTATATCAGCTATGCTATTTTCTTTTTTATATAATTACTAATAATAATTTTGCAAAATTGTCTTCTAGTTTAGCATCCTTTTATTCTGTTATTATATTTAAAAAATATGTTCTAATAATTTGTGAGAGAAAAATAATATTAATATACATTTTTCAGAGAAAAATAATGTTTTTAAGTGATCAAATTTCCTAATTTTTGATATGGACTTTTTTTTTCGGTTCCAGCTCTCAATTTAAATATCTGATACAGATTAGAGAATATAAATATCTGACTGATTGATTCTATTACTTTTTAAAATGTCATTTACATTTTCTAATAAGCATTACACTTATTCAATAATTTTACCATTCTGAAATTATTTTTCTTTTCTTTAGGTGTATCATGGGAAGCACAACATACCTTTGAAGAAGCTACTATTTCAGACTTTACCTCTTGGCAAAATGAGGAAAATGTTGCTTTTGATTCTACTAATCCATTTAATAAGTATAAGAAAAATGAATATTGGGCTTATTCTAGTTACAATTATATGAATGTTATATTTCCTAATGATTCAGATATCCAGGTACTTTTTTTGTTCTATTGATTATTCTGAGTAATAACAAGTATGTATTTTATTAATATTTAGTTTTATAATTCTTATGTTAGGCTATGAAATGGGATGCATTTGGTTTTCCTGAAGTTACTGGCAAAGAAAGTACATTTTGGCTGGGAAGTGAAGGTGCTAACACCCCTTGTCATTTCGATTCATATGGATGCAATCTTGTTGCTCAAATTACAGGCAGGTAAATATAAAGTGAAGATTTTTAAAGAGTTTTTTTTTATTTTTATTTTAAATTTTGATAAATAAAATGTTGAAAACTATAAATGTTATCTGTTACTATACCATTATTTAGTGTTAAGAAAACTGGGTGTACTGATAGCAAAAATTTGAAAAACTGTCCATTTTAGAAAGTAGTAATTTATAGCACCAGCAGTATTGACAATGATGCCATAAAGGGGCCTATCACTTAAAAAGTAATTTAGCTAAACATTTTATGCAGTTAATTGTTTTCAATTACCATGATATTTTATGTCTAGTCAGAAATGAAACATTACCTTTACTTAAATTAAGAGGACATAATTTTTCTTCATTTGAATGTAATCAATGAGTGTTTAGATAGCCATTAAAGTGGCATCAGTAGGATAAGTATTTAATGTCATATTTTAAGGGCTTAGTGTCATACTTTAGCATTTTACTCTAAATATAAATTTTTTCCATATAGATAGGAAAAGAATAGTTTGATCAGGCCTTCAGGGATCTTTGTATGCATAATTGTTGCAATTTATTAAAATAAAAAAAAAATTATTTAAAAAATATTGACATTCAGAAATTTATTAGAAAAATATTTTTCAAAAATGCTTTTTAATTAAATGTAATAATATTTATGGAGAAATAGCAACTTAATTTTAGTGTTTATTTTCTTAACAAAAAAAAACTATAATATGCATTTGGATAAACAATCCAAATTTGGTTTTGAAAATTCTTTGATCTAGTCAGTTTCACTTCATATAATGCCCTATTCAATAACATAAGTTTAATTCAATTGTCTTTTAATAATAAAATAATAACTATCTTCAATTATTCATTGGTTTCACCCTTTTATTGATAGTAAAAAAAAAGAAGAAAATGATTATTTTGATGTTTTTTCTCAACCTCTTAGTTTGTTCCATAAGTTTTGAATCACTTCATTTATAGGTAAAGAAAATTTAGGAGAATATTTAAACATATTTAATTTTATTATTGAGTCTACAACCATCATAATTACAAAAATAACCTTTACTATAACTCAGAATGTTTCATAATTTCCAATGTTTTAACAGATATGGCATTGAATTTAAATATAGCTTCTTTGAGACAAATAGTTATTTATGATAGATGGCCATTATTTATATAAATGAATAATCCATGTGGATGGCCATTACTTAGGTTATTTACCACTCTACTCTATCTGATAATGAACCTTTTTTTTTTTTGAATTGTAAATGATGCTTCATGTGCATGTCATATAACATTTCAAAGTATTATCTAACTTCTATTTTATTCAGTAGGTATCCACAGAAACTCAGTTTCCAAATTAATGAATTACATAACGGAAGAAACTTCTTTTTAGGAGTTCTTCAGAGAATAATATTTTATTTTGTTAAATTATTTTATTACTCATTCCTTTGGAAAGGATGTATGAATTCTATTGAAGAAATATTCATTCTGCCTCAGCTGAATATAGACTTTAAATCTCATATTACTGATGTTTCAATATAAACCTTGATGAAGTTATTGGCTCATATAATATTCTAAATACATTTTATAATTGCATAATAAATATTTTTTGAATTGATGAAAAGAAATATAAATAAATAAAAAGCTCCCTTTTTATTATTTTTCTTCTCTCTCACTCTCTGTCTGTCTGAAATATCTAGTGAACTGGCGTTACTGTGCTTCTGAAGCATTCAGATGTCTGTTTTGACATGTGATTATAGTTATTGACTCATAAGTATTTTTTTAATATTATTAACTAATATAAAAGGGTAATATTTGGATCCAAAATAACATTTTTATTATTATTATTTTTATAAGTAGTTGAAATATTGTTTGTTTTTTTTCTGAGTTAAAGCCAAATACAATTTACAAGAATATTGTAAATTGTATTCGGTAGTGTTTAAAACATAACTTGTTTCTTATTTTTAAAAATTCATTTGTTTAGAGCATTAATTATAAAATGTCCATGCAATTTTACATATTTTCTTATCTATATATTTTATTTATTTTAAATGTAACATAATTTTAAATGTTATCAAAAAAGCATTTCCTAATCATTTTTATTTTTTAAAAAATTCTATTTATAGTTACCAATAATGCTCAATTATTTTATCTTAGTTTTTAAGTTAAATTAAACCAATCATATTGATAAGGCTTCTAGTAATATATGTTTTAAACTTTAAAATGCTTTTTCATAATTTTATTCTTGTCAAATGTTGTTTTACTTTGTTTCAAATATTTTTTTTTTTTTTTTTTGTAGAAAGCAGTGGATACTTTTTCCAGCTACTGACACTTCTTTTTTGTATCCTACAAGAATACCTTATGAAGAATCCAGTGTATTTAGCAGTGTAAATATTTTGAATGTGGATTTCACTAGTCATCCTTTGTTCAAGGTAATGCTGCAAAAATGTGATATTTCTATAAGATAAATATAATTTTCCCCCTTTCTTTGTTAATTCTATTCCTTGTTGATTATTTGCACAGCTGAGTCATAATGATTTGAATTATTAAGGGTTAACTTTTTAACATTTTACCTGAGGTGTTTTCTGTTTAATCAATAAAAGAAATAATATTTTTAATTTCAAATACCAGACATTTAATTCTAATTTATGTTTTTTCTTCTGGAAATAGTTTCCCTGGTGTCGATTTTTTAACATAAAATTCCAATGCTAATAATAAATAAAAATTTACTGTATATAATAGATTTTGATTCTTTCTTTCTTTCTTTCTCTTGGCATTTTTTATGAAGTTTTGATGCATAATAAAATAAATCAAATCAGAACTAAATTTTGAAAAAATGTCCTATGTCCTATATAATTTAACCCTTTGTGGTCCTATATCTTTTAAATTTTTAACTCAAATAAACAAACAAACAAAAATTTTAATAACCTGTTTAGTCCTATAGAGAGCACACAGGTTAAATTTTGTGCACTTATCATTTTGATTTGGGAGTGTTCCATCTGCTGGAACACTGTGTTGCTGGAGCTCTGAAAAGTGTGACTAAATGAACATTGCAAGGGAAGCATGAAAATGAATAAAATATCTTGAATTTCAGTTTTAAAAAAAAGACTGTTTTATACCTGTGTTATAAAAAGTCATAAATTTAGCATAATGCATCACAAAAGAAGCATTCTCAGATTTGCTAATGCAGGGCAATTCTTGAACAATTTTTGGTGTTTCAGGAAGACTTGGTTGATTTAGCTGCACTATTTTCTATGCAATTAATTTGCAATAAATAATTTGGATATTTAAGTTATATAATAGATTTTTTTATTTTCAATATAAGTAAATAAAGAAGCAACTAATAAAAAAAAAGGAAACCACAAAATTTTAGAACCAAAGTAAAGGTCTTCCAGTTCCAAGAATTCTGGGTTCCCAAACAATATTATTTTCCATGGAAAGGGGTGAAGAACAGGAAACAATGGCACAGGTGTTTTTTTCTGGCATAGCTTTCCAATCAAGTAACACTATCAGAGCAGTGTTCCAACTGATGAAACACTTAATTTTATCTAATAATTATATGTATGCTTTCTCTCTCTCTCTCTCTCTCTCTCTCTCTCTCTCTCTCTCTATATATATATATATATATATATATATATATATATATATATATATATGAACAAAATTCCTTGAAAAAACAGGCTTTTACAAAATGCGTCTTAGTTGAAAATTATAAATCACCTTAATTTAAATTGTTTTGTGTTATTAAAAAAGCAGATTAAAAGTTCGTTTTAATTTCCTTTTAATTCATTGAAATTGAATTTAACGATTCTAGAAGCGAGGGAACTTAGTGTTCCATGTAGTGGAATGCTGCAGTGCGAAGGCTTAAAAAAGAGGATTTCATATAATTGCCTTTCTTAATATTGCATTGAATATATTTATAGGAAAGTTATGAATTTGACTACATTGTTAGCTATCTCCTTTTCTTTCCCCCTCAGGGGCTCACCTACTATAGGTGAGTACGGGTGTCCCAATCCCGAGGTTCCCAGGGATCTTTCCTCCCTTTATGTTTATCCTCCTCTTCACCTTCTGCTGTCTGCTTTTTCTTCTATCCCTCGACGGCAAGCGAGGGAGCTCTCCATGAGAAGCTGTCGCCGCTTTGTTTGCTTCTTGCTTCTCATGGACAGCCAAAAAACCCACGTGTTGGCCGTGCCTGGCGACCCATTAGACGGGCGGTGCACTGTGGTCCCCGGTGTATCAATCGGCCGATACCTAACCACATGAGTAATTAGTCTGCTAGGGATCAAGCGAAGGGGTTACTCCTTGGGCTTGGCGTTAAGGGTGGTCACTGTCCCCGGGGGTAACTCCCAGCGTATAGGTACCAGTTAGTATTATGGAAAGTGCTGAGGCTAGGTAAATCTAGAGCCAGTTACTGCCATCCCTTGTAGGGCTCCGTGGTGGGCGATACCGCTGGACCTGAATTCTCTTTATATCGTATGGGCTCCTCGAAACGTGGTCCCTTCAGTGGGCATCATAAAGTTTTAATTTCTGGCAACAAACATGACCATTTTGACAAATTTTTTGTTATTAAAAGAGTTTCTGAGAACAAAGAAACATTCGAATCAGTCTCTCCGTTTTTAGTGCAAAAGTCTATAAATGCTACAGTTGGCGAAGTTTCATCCATTCGAAAAATGAGATCAGGTGACTTGCTTGTGGAGGTTTCTTCCCGCAAGCAAGCACAACAGATAGAAAAACTGAAGTCTTTAGCAACAATAAAAGTTTCTGTCACCCCTCACCAAACTTTGAATAGCTTTAAAGGTGTCATTACCTGCGGTGAAATACTAAATCTTCCCGTTGAGTTAATTACTTCTGAAATGAAAGCTCAAGGTGTTATACACGACCGTCGAATTTCTATACGACGTGACGGACAGCTACTTGAGACTAAACACCATATATTAACTTTTAATACTCCCAAATTACCTGAGTATGTTTATGCTGGCTATATAAAGTTACCGGTGAGACCATACATCCCTAACCCACTAAGATGCTTTCAGTGCCAGCGCTTTGGCCACTCTAAACAGAATTGCCGCGGCTCTCTTGCTTGTGCCCGCTGTGCACAAAAAGGTCATGATAGCCAACAGTGTACCGCACAAGAGAAGTGTGTAAACTGTGGAGGCGATCACCCCTCATATTCTCGCTCTTGTCCACGCTGGACGCTGGAAAAGCAAGTCATGACAATGAAATTCAAGGAAGACCTTTCTTATCCCGAAGCCAGACGCAGAGTTAAGTCACAAACCCCGACTCCAGGTGTTAGTTATGCTTCAGCATTAAAAAAAAATTACTGTGAAAATTGTCATTGTGATCAATGTCTAAAACTTTCCAAAAATACATCAAACCCTGAAAAATCATCCGATTCTGATACCGAACATTCCATGAAAGCTAATACTGATACTCAAAAAACTGTTAGAAGAAAATCCAAATCACACACTTCGCTGACATTAAACCTAGTCAAACGTGGCCTTACACAAAAGGATTTAAGAAAGAAACTGAAGAATTCAGTGTCAAAAAATTCCGTCGCATTGGGGCTAGCGACGCAAGGCGTTGTCCATAAGGACTTACAGTCTATATTTGGAGACACGCTAAATAGCCCCGATATTAAACTACATCTCTCTGAGGATGAATATGAGCTCAGTATGAGTTGCGAGGATCAGGCAACCCCAACAAATGTTAACTCTCTCTCTCCTCACAAATCTCTCTCTTAATGGGTACCTTCCTTTCTTGGAATTGTCGCGGCATTCGTTCCAAACTTCAAGATATTAAGACAATTATTAACAGATTTCATCCGGTTTGCTTTGGTCTTCAAGAGACCTTTTTGAAGTCAAATTTCCCAATAAAATTACGTGGTTACAATTGTGTTCGGAAAGATGCAGACAGTGGATCTCATAGTTCTGGAGGGGTCTGCATTTTTACTTCCAATTTATATCCAAGCAATCCTATCACCCTACATACCTCTCTGCAGGCTGTGGCTATACAAGTTCACGTAAAAACTTTAGTCACAGTCTGTTGTATTTACTTACCGCCTCATGATGTCATCTGTCAGCAAGATCTTAACAACTTAGTTGACCAGCTTCCTTCACCTTTCATCCTATTTGGTGATTTCAACGGCCATAGTACTTTGTGGGGTTCGAATAGTACAAATTCTCGTGGGCAACAAATAGAACAGTTCATTTCTAATAACTGTCTTTGTTTGCTCAATAATGATGAAATAACATACTTTCATGAACCCACACACACCTTCCACAGTCTTGATTTGGTCATATGTTCTCCTGAACTCCTGCCGTTGCTAACCTTGTCAGTTAGCAACGATTTATATAATAGCGATCACTATCCTATTATTATCTCAAATGCTGATAGCGGTGAAGCGACATTTTGTCCTCCACGTTTTCTATTCCAGCGGGCAGACTGGACTACGTTTTCTGTCGCGTTGATTCTCTACATCTATTAATATTATCTTTGTTTCAGCTTTTGTTTTGTTCCGAATGGCAACGGTGTAAAAGTAAAACAAAAAATTGTAGTTCTTAGATTTCAATAAAAGAAGTGGTGTGTTTTTATGAAAATGGCTTTGAGTTTTTAATTTACGCCATAAATATATGCCTTTTTCTCTTAGAAACTAAAACAGAGTATTTAATGAGAATAGCTGAGTAAGAAATATTATCTGATTCGATGTCAAACGTGACATCTGGCGTCCGCGACCGGATACGATTGCTTTTTAAGAGTAAGTACGAAACATTTAAGCATTTGTTTTGATTATGGAAACTGTTTTGAAAGATAGGAAGCAGCTGAGAAGACTGTTTACTACAGCATGCAATTCCTTTGACAAGGCAGAAAATCAGCTGAGTTGTGCTGATAAAATCAATAAATTAAAGCTAATTGAGGAGAAAGCTTTATTGATGATAGCGTGTGAAGAAAAATTTAAACAGTTGTTGTTTTCCGAAAACACTTCCGATTCTGAAATAGAGAGAGAAGTAGATGAGTCAGAAACTTACATTGATCGCTGGAGATCTTTAAAACAAAAGTTAGAATCATTTGTGATTGAACAGTTATCTCCTAAAAATGAAAGTGTTAATATTGTTACGAATACCTTATTAAATTATCCAAAAATAAAATTACCTACTTTTGACGGTAATGTACGCAATTGGCTATATTTTTGGGGACAATTCCAAAAAATTGATGAGGACATTAATATCGATTCTCACGATAAATTTTCATATTTATCTCAAGCAATGGAACGAGGTAGTCCTGCTGAAGAATTGGTTAAGAGTTTTCCTCCAGGTGGTAATAGCTACGAAAAAGCTTTAAAACAATTAAAATTGCGTTTTGGTAGAGAGGAATTATTAATTCAAGTATACGTTAGAGATTTACTAGCATTAGTTCTTCAAAAACAGAACTATTCAAAAAATTCGTTAAGAAAGTTGTTTGATCAACTCGAGAGTAAACTACGTTCACTTGAGCTATTAGGTGTTACTAGGGAGAAATATGCTGCGATGTTATTTCCTCTAGTTGAGTCATCGCTACCCGAAGAAACTTTGGTTGCTTGGGAGCGTTATAGATCAGCTCATCGTAGAGTTCGTGGAACGAACACGAATGATTCTGATCATAATTCAACTAAAATGGAGAAAAGTGATTTAGAATTGCTACAAGATGAGGTTGAATCAGAAGAACGCATTCTTCTTGCTTCTAGAAGTTTCAACGCTTCTAAACCGAAAACGGAAGTGAAATATGATAAATTTCCTGGTGATAAAAAAATGAGTGAAAATAAGACTAGGAAAGTAAAGTTTTATGAGGCGCCTAGTGCAACTGATCTTTTAACATCGTCGCAAGTGTCAAAACAGTGCATATTTTGTTCTAATGCACACTATTCTGGAGATTGCTTTAAAGTAAGAAAAATGCCTTTGAAGCAAAGAGAGGCAATTGTTCAACAATCTCATAATTGTTTTTTATGCTTAAAAACTGGACATTCTGTCAGAGATTGTAATATCAGAGCTAGTTGTTTGTGTTGTGGCAAGAAACACCACATTCTTCTGTGTAGAAAAATGAACCCGATATCTGAGTCTAAAGACAAGGAATCACCTGAAGTTAATAAGAGAACTGATAGTAGCTCGGAAATGGATCAAGCTCTTTCCAACTTGCCTACCACTCCAAACGTAATCCTGCAAATATTTAAAGTTGTAATTAGAGGCAACGGGAAAAAACGTGCAGCAAGAGCTATTGTCGATACTGGTTCACAGCGGTCATATTTACTACGAGCTACAGCTGAAGAAATGAACTATGAGCCTAATGGCTGTGAATATTTGCAGCACTCCCTATTTGGTGGCAAGCATACTGGGGTATGTAAACATGATGTATATACTTTGTATTTATCGAGTGTGCATGAGAATTATAATTGTAATTTTAAAGTTCTTAGTCAACAAATTATTTGCAAAACTGTGCCACCTACTGTGAATGAGGTTTGTGTGAAAGAGTTAGCTGCTTATAATATAAATATTGTGGATAATTGTGAAGATCCTATTGAAATCCTTATTGGAGCTGATGTAGCTGGGAAGCTCATGACAGGCGGTCATCGTGCAATGTCTTGTGGACTTGTAGCAATTGAAACAAAACTTGGGTGGTCTGTTATGGGACGAATAACTGATACGGCGAGAAGTGAATGTTCATCTTTATTAGTTAAGTCCATGTTATCTACAGCAGAGAAAATAACAGATTTATGGTCCTTGGATACTCGTGGCATTACTGACCCATCTGTGAAGAAAAGCCAGATCGAGTTACAAGAAGCTGCTCGAATGCATTTTCTAGATACAGTTCATTTGGTAGATGATCGTTTTGAAGTAGATTTGCCTTGGTTGGAAGATCATCCACCACTTCCAAATTATTTTGATTTAGCAAAGGGAAGACTGAACAAGACTGTTAAACGTCTTAAAACCGAGTCTAATTATGAAGCTTACGAAAATGTTTTTAGGGAATGGCTTGAGGAGGGAGTAATTGAGGAAGTTGCCAAAAATGATCAGGCTCTAGTACATTATCTGCCTCATCGAGAAGTTATCAAGGAGAATAGTACTACAAAAATCCGGCCTGTCTTTGACGCTTCGGCCAGAGCAAAAGGATTTCCTAGTCTCAACGATTGTTTAGAGAAGGGTCCGAATCTAATAGAGCAAATTCCGAGTATTTTAACCCGATTTCGAAAAGAGAAGATCGGTGTTATTGCTGACATCCGAAAAGCCTTTCTACAAATAGGTGTTTCACCCACGGATAGAGATTATTTGAGGTTTTTGTGGATTGATAATGATGGTCAGCTGAAAGAGTACAGACATTGTCGTGTCGTTTTTGGTGTATCGAGTAGCCCCTTTCTTCTAAATTCTACAATTCAGCTTCATTTACAAACTGTTTTGAAAAAAATAGGAACTGGAGAATCTTCATATCCGAAAAGTGTCATTCAAAAACTTGCGCATAGTTTTTATGTTGACAATTGTGTTAGTTGCGTTAAAAATGGAAAAGAACTGCAGTAATTTATTAACATTTCGACTGAGGTAATGGCCGAGAAAAAATTCGAGCTTAGAGGGTGGGAGTTCAGTGATGTCCATGCTGATACTTCTGCCGATACAAATGTGCTCGGCCTGGTATGGAATAAAAAATCTGACACTCTACGAATTAATACTGCAAGTGTAAAAGAATTATGCTTTGAAAAGATAACTAAGCGATCAATCTTATCTGCAGCTCATAGATTGTTTGATCCTCTAGGTATATGTTGTCCTGTCATCCTAATTCCTAAATTATTGCTTCAAGAAACGTGGAAGCAGAAAATAACATGGGATGAAGAAGTTGATAAAGTTACGAAAAATACATTTTTAAAATGGCTTAAAGATATTGACTGTTTAGAGAAAATCCGTTTTCCAAGATATTTTGGTTCAGAGATTGCAAATGGAGATATTTCAGTATATATTTTCTGTGATGCTAGTAAACATGCGTATGCTGTTGCTGCTTTCATCCGAATACAGACTGGTGATTCAGTTAAAGTACAACTTATACAAGCCAGGAGTAGAGTTGCACCAACAGGAAAGGAAGAGATTACTATCTCTAAACTTGAGTTACTTGCAGCTACTATCTCATCAAGGCTTTCAACTTCTATTTTGTCAGAGATTCAGAGTGAAGAAGTTTACTTCTGGACTGATTATTCGACTGTCTTAACATGGATCATGAGAGAAGAGGCCTGGAGTGTCTTTGTCCAGAATAGAGTGAGGGAAATAAGAGCGTTAACAAATAAAAGTTCTTGGAAACATATCCCTGGTTCCATGAATCCGGCTGATCTCCCGAGTAGAGGTTGTTCAGTTCAAACTTTATTGAAATCTAACTGGTGGTTAGGACCAAGTTGGCTTTACTTGCCTAAAGAGGATTGGCCAAGAGGAAATCCAGTCTTAAATGAAAATGAGATTGTTCGAGAAAAGAAACAGACCATAGTTTCATCTGTGACAAAAAGTTTGATTTCTACAAGTTTTTTTCCTAAAGATGACTGGTATTACAAATATTTTTCGAAATACCAGAAAATAGTTCATCTTATTGCCTGGATTCTACGGTTTATCTTTAATTGTCGAGCAGAAAAAATTAAGAAAAGACATGGAGACCTTGATTTTCGTGAAATTTTTGAAGCCGAGAAATTATTAATCAAAATTGTTCTAGAGGATTGCTTTGTGGACGAGAGAGATGATAAATTAAAAACTTTAGGAGTATTTAAGGATCAGAGTGGAATCCTCAGACTGAAAACGAAACTTACCTTTCGACAAGATTCAGAAGAGTTTAAAACTCCAGCTGTTCTTCCGCCTGATCATGAGGTGGTCAAGAGATTAATACGATATTATCACGAGAAAAATGCTCACGCTGGTACCCAAATTTTAATAAATATTCTTCGAGAGAGATTTTGGCTTCTTAACGCTCGAAAAACGGTGAGATCTTTGATTAATAAGTGCACCGTATGTAGAAGATTTTCTGCAAAAAGCATGCAAGTTTGCACAGCAACCCTTCCAAACGACAGACTCCGAGAAGCGGCTGTGTTTGAAATTTGTGGCATTGATTTTGCTGGTCCAGTGATCTTAAGAGGTAACACCAAATCCTGGATTTGCTTATTCACCTGCGCCGTATACAGGGCAGTACATCTAGAATTGGTTGAGTCCATGTCTACTGAGAGTTTTTTACTAGCCCTTAGAAGATTTATATCCCGCAGAGGAAGAAGTAAAATAATTTACTGTGACAACGGAACTAACCTTGTGGGAGCTTCCAATGCACTACGAGATCTAAATTGGAAGCAGATCACTGATGATACATCTATATCACCAATTCAATGGAAGTTCAACCCACCAACTGCCTCATGGTGGAGAGGTTAGTAGGTATTCTCAAGAGTTTTCTAAGACGAGTACTAGGAAGAGCTTCTTTAACTTCCGAAGAAATGATCACAATTCTCTGCGATTGTGAAGCAGTGATCAACTCCCGTCCATTGACCTATGTCACTGAAAATGATGCTACTTTGATGCCTTTGAGCCCATCTCTATTTCTTCAAGACATTCAAACAAGTGGTGTTCCTGATCTTGATGATATTGGACACAGAAGTCTGAATAAACGAGTGAAATACAGAGAGAACTTACAAAAGGATCTGCGGAAAAGATTTAGATCCGAATATCTAGGAGCACTTATCCAAAAATCGGATAAGACAAAATCAGTGGAAGTGAAGGTCGGTGATATTATGTTGATAGGAAGTGATAACACCAAGCGACTGAATTGGCCACTGGGGAAAATAATAGAGATTATTCCAGGTCGAGACGGAGTAACAAGACTCGTGAGACTTAAAACGGCAAATGGAGAATTACTAAGGCCGATACAGCGATTGTATCCACTAGAAGTCTCTAATGATGATCTAATTGTTGAGAATTTTTCAAGTAAGAAGTTGGAAACATGTAAGGAGTCTGGCTCTAACGACGTGTATGATGTAAGCTTTGAGCCACAGTTTCAAAAGACTAGAACAGGTCGCACTGTCAAAATACCTAAAAGTCTGGACTTGTGAACAATTTAATTTTCTTAATTTTATATATCTTTCTTGCAACTATGTGTAAGTTAAAGTTTTAATGTAAAATGTTAACTTAGGTGGGAGGATGTCGCGTTGATTCTCTACATCTATTAATATTATCTTTGTTTCAGCTTTTGTTTTGTTCGAGTGGCAACGGTGTAAAAGTAAACAAAAAATTGTAGTTCTTAGATTTCAATAAAAGAAGTGGTGTGTTTTTATGAAAATGGCTTTGAATTTTTAATTTACGCCATAAATATATGCCTTTTTCTCTAAGAAACTAAAACAGAGTATTTAATGAGAATATCCGAGTAAGAAATATTATCTGATTCGATGTCAAACGTGACATTTTCCCAGTTAGTAGACATCACAGAGACTATGATCAATACTACAGATATTTCGGAAGTAATTCAAAATGTTGTAGATATTATACTATGTGCTGCAACCTCCACTATTCCAAAGAGTTCACCACGTCTAAGAAAATTTCGCCGACCGTGGTGGAACGACGCCTGTCGCGATAGTTACAAACAGCAGAAAAAGTTATGGAACAAGTTTCGAAGGTACCCTACTACAGAGAACCTTGTTGCATTTAAAAAAGCAAAAGCACTAGCACGTCGTATACGCCGTCGTAGCCAGAAGGATTCCTGGATTCAATTCATATCATCTATTACATCCTCTACATCTAGCAAAACTCTATGAAAAAAAGTAAAAGCTGCTAATGGCATATATCACGAATCTTCCATTCCTGTTCTAAATAGGGATAATGTGAAGTACTATTCCCCATTAGACATTTCCAACATTCTAGGTCAAGCATTTGCACAAGTTTCCGCAATTAATTCTTATAGTCCTGAATTTCTGGCAATTAAGAATCGCGCGGAACTGTTGCCTTTGTGTTTTAATGACCGAAGCACTCATTCTTATAACTGTGAATTTAGGATTTACGAATTGAAAACAGCATTATCCAATACCCATGATACCAGTCCCGGGCCTGATGGAATTACATACAATATGCTTCGCCATTTGAATGACACTTCTCTTTCAAATCTATTACTGCTATACAATAGAATTTGGACTGAACAAAAGTACCCTTTACAATGGCGTGAAGCTATTGTCATTCCAATATTAAAACCTGGTAAAGATTCCTCGAATCCTTTGAATTACAGGCCCATCGCTTTGACGAATTGTCTTTGTAAGATCTTTGAGCGCATGGTCAATGCTCGTCTTATGCATGAACTGGAAAAACAAGGATGCATCTCCCCGTTGCAAAGTGGCTTCCGAAGAGGTCGATCTACTTTTGATAACCTCGTTCTATTGGAAATCCAGATACGCAACACATTTGTTAGGAGGAACCACCTTGTATCCGTTTTTTTTCGACATTGAGAAAGCATATGACCGTGCATGGCGCTATGGTATACTCTCCACACTTTTTAAACTTGGTTTTAGAGGAAATTTGCCCACTTTTTTATTGAATTTTTTTATCACTTCGTACTTTTCGTGTTCGTATTGGTAATGTTTACTCAAATCATTTTATACAAGCTTAGGGTGTTCCACAGGGCAGTGTCCTCAGTGTTACACTTTTTATACTTCATATCTGTCAGATTTTATCGGTTTTACCATCATCAGTTAATGGAACCCTTTATGTTGATGATTTGCAGCTCTCATGCCAAGGCAGCAATATAAATCTCATAGAGCGTCAGTTACAAAATGCAGTCAATAGGGTGGTAATTTGGTGCAATAATAATGGACACGTAATCTCTCCTGAGAAGAGCAGGTGTGTTCACTTTTGTCGGAAGAGGAACCTTCACCCATATCCAAATATTGCCATTCGAAACATACCTATTCCTGTAGTGGATGAAATTCGGTTTTTGGGAGTGATATTTGATCGAAAGCTTACCTTCCTTCCGCATATTTTACACTTACGGAAGAAGTGTGAAAAAACATTAAATATATTGAAAGTTCTTTCCAGAACATCTTGGGGCGCCGATCGTACCTCTCTTCTAAGAATTTATTAGGCAATAGTTCTCTCGAGAATTGATTACGGGTGTATGGTTTATGGTACCTCTTGTTTGTCTGTCCTGAAACGGCTAGATACGGTCCATCATTCTGCTTTGCGCATTTGCTCTGGTGCATTTCGCACCTCTCCAGTTGAAAGCCTCTATGTTACATGTCACCAGCTACCTCTTTCTTTAAGACGCAAGAAACTGTCTGCCTTATTTCATTTCCGTACAAAATCCGTGCTGAAGCATCCACTGAATGAAATTTCATTACCAGTTGGTCTTCGTCGCCTGTATAATGCCCGCCCCTCTCACATCCTTCCCTTTTGTGAGAGAACCCGATTGCTTCTGCCTGACTCGGACCTTAACACTGTTAATGTTAAAACTACCAACTCTTATTGTTTTTCTCCCTGGGACATTCCACAGTTTTCGTTCTTGAATCCTTTTACTGGATTCGACAAATTAACAGATCTTTTTGTTCTTCAACAACTCTTTTTGTATCACCGTTTTCGGTATTCTTCTTTTGTGCCCATTTTTACGGATGGCTCTAAATCAGATGGTTATGTTGGCTGTGGGATCATTCTTCCATCTGAAACACTGAGCCACCGCCTGCACAATTGTTGTTCAGTTTTTACTGCTGAGTTAGTGGCGATTTTCTTTGTTATTCAAAAAAATTACAACCTCTGTTCACCGTAAATTTGTTATCTATACCGATAGCATGAGTGCTTTGAAGACACTTTCACACTATCAAAATCAGATGCATCCATTTGCCATTAAAACTTTATTTCTCTTGCAATTATTAAAAGATGATGGGTTTGAAATAAATTTCTGTTGGGTACCGAGTCATGTCGACATCTTGGGGAATGAGAAGGCGGACTTGGCTGCAAAAACTGCAACGACCTTTTTAAACATAGGAATTCCCTTTTGCGACGTTAAAAGGTCCATCTATCGTTACATCAGTTCTATGTGGCAAAGTTCATGGGATCTGCAGATCCAAAATAAATTACATTTTATTAAAACGGACATTTTTTATTGGCCTGTTCACCCTATACGTGAGATGGATGTTAAGTTGACTCGTCTCCTTATAGGTCATACACGCTTTACCCATAAACATCTAATATTCGGAGAAAATGCGCCTATGTGCAACAGCTGCCAAGTTCCTTTTACTGTTCATCATGTTTTAATTGAATGTCCAGTTTTTAATTCTTTTAATTCTTATTTTTTTAACTTGACTTCTTTCACATTACGAGACCTGGTGGGTGAAAAATACCACCCAAACATTTTTAAGTTCTTAAGGGCTATTGGGTTTTTTACTTGTATATGAGAATTTTTATTATTCTGTTTGTTTAACCTTCTTTTTTAGCTCATATACATTAACATCATTGTTTCAAACTGTTATAGTACAATGTTTTAAATTTTTTCTCTAATCATTGTTTTCATTAAACTAATATGATTTAAACTCATTGCTCATATGTTAATTGAACAAGGGATTATATTTTCTATCTTTTATAATTTTACCATTTGCTTGGCGCAGTATGGCCAAACATGGCTCTAACGCCAATAAACCATCCAAACCATCCAACCAACCTTTTCTTTCCTCTCTTTAATTTATTTGGTATTGTTTTTGTTTGTTTTGTACTCCAAATTTTAAATTTTATTCCTATCTTTGTTTTTACATGAATATCTAAAAACTAAGCAATAATATTTGCTGAGTTAAATTACTATACAATTTATAAGTTTAAAAAAACATTATAAAATTAACTTTTTGAGATTTTATAGAAATAATGAAAGACTTTTGTTATTGTTTACTTACTACCATGAAGAAGGGTGATTAGAATATATATTTTTTTTCAATTTATGTTGTTTATATTTTTTATTGATTGATGAATTATTAGAAGATTAAATTATTACCCATGCCTGAAGTTGATTATTAATTTTAAATTAGGATTAAAGACTTGCATTTGTATATTTGTAGACTATATAAGACTGTTTTTTAAGTTTCTACCAATTAAATTA
The DNA here is from genome assembly GCA_026289955.1 of Argiope argentata. Taxonomy (NCBI): domain Eukaryota; kingdom Metazoa; phylum Arthropoda; class Arachnida; order Araneae; family Araneidae; genus Argiope; species Argiope argentata. Next base: position 2,770,216 of record JAOUZG010020842.1, read on the forward strand.
CTGACTAAAGTTGAAAATGTTTTCTATCCACCCTATTTTAGGCTGCAATCATTATTGGCATCTTGATTTAAATTGCATCTTTTAAAAAAAGAAATTATAACATCTTGCAAACTATTTGAAAATCTGAATATTAGTGTTTAAAGTGACCATTATCTTCTATATTTTAAAACTTTAGTCTTGGTGAAATCCATATACTACAAAGTACTTATATAATAAAATATTTATTTAGGAATATTAAACTTTTATGACCTAAGTCAATGTTCCCTTTAAAATATGCATGCGGATTTTAAAACATGCAGAAAGAATATAATAAATTTTCTGGTAAATCTTTTGTAATCATATAAATTTTCTAATAGATTACATTCTGATTAATTTAGATTAAAATCAGTGATGATTAAAAAAAGTGAAACATTGCAAATATTCTCTCATTGAAATAATCTCTTAAATACCATTTGCATGTACCACTTTATTTCAGATGGAACCATTTATTTCCCAATATAATATTTTTGTTTTTCTTTTTTTATCAATATTATTTTGTTCCCCATTTCCATATTTTTACATTTATTTTTATTTTAAATGTTTTTAGTTTTTTTTTTAAATACATCTTTATATTATAAACAAATATTAAAGATTTTTCATTTTGTCATTTCTAATTCATAGAATGCTCATCCATATATAATTACTTTGGAACCAGGAGATGTATTATTTGTTCCTAAGAAATGGTGGCATTTTGTTTCATGTTTAGATAATATTACAGTTAGCATCAATACATGGATTGAACTGGTAAGTTGATAAAATTTATATTTAAATATTAAGAGATATATGAGAAACATTACTGGAAATCAAAAGAATGTGCGACAACTAAATGTAAATGTTTAAATAGATGTTAGATAGCCTAGTTAATATATGTTCATTATATCAAGAAGAAACTAGCTGCCTTCTGGGAGAAATTTGCTTGCTATCAATATTGGTATCTTTCTATATTGGTATTAGCCTAATCAATATTTTTATTAGTCTTAATATATATTATTTATAGTATAGCCTCATTGGCATCTAGTTTTTTTTTCCTTTGAAAATTATTGATTTTTGATTTATTAATATAAAAAGCATATTTGTTTAAAATTTCACTTATTATTTGATATTATTAAAAAAATATGAATTCATTAGAATTTGAAGTATTTGCATATATAAGTAAAAATTGCATTATTTTGTTTTCTGCACATAGCATTTTGATTATTCAGTATTGATTTTTAGTTAAAAAGGAATATAACTGTTTTGTACATTCTATTAAAAATACACCAAGCAGTAAATGAATGAGTTAAAAAAAAAATTCTGATGATTTTGGATTTCTTCCTAAAATAAATGATTTTTTTTGGAAATATTAGGAAATATCAGAAAGGGTTTTCATCCTGATTAAGATTAGTTAGGAGCTTTTACACCCTTGGGGGAAAAAAGAAGAAAAATTTTATATTTTGTAATCTGATTTTCAGAATTTAAACTTCTTAAAAAAAGACTTTTAATATCGTAATAATTTCTGATAAGTCAAGCACTCTTCATGAGTTGAAAATCCATATTAACCATTTATTTAATATATTAATATCCATCAATTTTTCTAATTTTAATTTTGCATCAGTAGATAAAATTTGCTACTGAATAATTATAGGAAAACAGAAAATTCTTAAATTGATAATAATAATTTAATTTTGTGAAATTAAATATTTGCAATTTTTGCCTTTATCAAGTTTCTCCTGCTTTATGTCAAAATTATTGCTTTTTTAAAAAAATATTGTTAAAAAATCACATGAAATGCCAGAATTTAATTTTATGAATCTTCGATATGTAAAGGACTTAAGTGGAAATATGTTATATTCTGTTGTTCAAAAGATTCTTAAAATACTTGGAAGTTCATTATTGCTCGTGTGTGTGAGTGTGAGAGAGAGATAGGGTTAATAAAGATTTCCAGAAGTTTCTTTTAACAGACTTACATTTGTGTTCCTTGGTGGTGGGGGATCCATTTCCCGGTTCAACCGTGATGAGTACTTGCCCTCAGGGGCTCACCTTCTTTAGGTGGGTACGGGTGTCCTGATCCCGAGGTTCCCAGGGATTTATCCTCCATTTATGTTTACCCTCCTCTACGCCTTCTACTTTCAACTGTCATTCTTCTTTCCCTCGACGGCAAGCGATGGAGCTCTCCATGAGAAACGGTAGCCACTCTGTTTGCTTCTTGCTTCTCATGGACAGCCAAAAACCCCACGTGTTGGCCGTGCGTGGCGACCCTTTGGATGGGTGGTGCACTGTTGGTCCCCATTGCATCAATCGGCTGGTATCCTAACCATTTGATTAGTCTGCTTGGGATCAAGTGAAAGGGTCAATCTCTGGGGCTTGGCGTTAAGGATGGTCAACGTTTCTGGAGATGACACTGAGCGTATAGGCTCCGGCTAGTGCCGAGGCTGGCAGTGGCCAGAGCCGGTGGCTGCCTTCCCTCGTTGGGCTCAGTGGTGGGCGGTGTCGTTGGAGCCCGAATTCTCTTTTCCATGTTGCATGGGTGCCAAAGGCAAATTTCGTCCCTTAAGTGGGCATGTCACAGTTCAAAGCCTAGTAACAAATTTTTATTTTTATTTGTTCTTGTCAAACGCATTTCCACAAATAACGAAACTTTCGAAATTGTATCACCTTTTCTTGTTCAAAAAGCTTTTTCTGCTATTGTTGGAGATTTTACATCTATAAAAAAAATTCGCTCAGGAGATCTACTTGTAGAAGTTAATTCTATGAAGCAGGCAAAATAAATTATGAATATTAAAGCTTTAGCTGGTATGAAAATAAGTCGAACCTCATAGAACTCTAAATTCTTCCAAAGGTGTCATAACCTTAGGAGAACTTTTTAATGTTCCTTTGGAGGAAATTACATCTGAATTAAAACCACAAGGAATTACACATGCTCGACGCATTTTCATACGAAGGGATGGACAGCTCCTTCCAACGAAGCATCTCATCCTGACCTTCAGATCCCCACAACTTCCCATTTCTATCAAGGCAGGTTATATAAACTGCCCAGTAAAGCCATATATCCCCAATCCTCTACGTTGCTTCCACTGCCAGCGTTTTGGCATCCAAAAGTTTACTTGTGCTCGCCTTGCGGAAGTTGGCCATGATAACGCTGAATGTAAGGCTTCAGAAAAGTGTGTAAATTGTAAGGGCAATCACACTTCATATTCCCGGTCTTGCCATGTCTGGAAGTTTAAAAAAGAGGTCATTGTGACTAAATTCAAAGAACATATGTCTTATCCTGAAGCCCGACTTATTGTCAAAGCTCGGGCAGCAATGTCTGGCACTACTTATGATTCAAATGCTTTATGCTTTGATTGTTTCAGAAACAATCAAAAAAGCAATCTTTAGCCTTGCGTATTGCGGAGAAAGGCCTCGTACATAAGGATTTTCCTTCTAGAAAGGCCTCGTGCATAAGGATTTTCCTTCTTTGTTCGGTTCCGACATAATAAACCTACACCCTTCGGAAGGGGAGGATGAAGATCTTAAGATGAGTTGCAAAGTTTCTCCAACTCCTAATGTTTCCATCTCCAATTCTTTTACACCACAAATCACTTAATAGGTACTTTTTTTCGTGGAATTGTCGCGGCAAAATTGTGGATATTAAATCTCTCATTAACAAATTTCATCCCTTTTGTGTCGCCCTTCAAGAAACTTTCTTGAAATCGGATATTCCTTTCAATATACATGGTTACAATAGTATTCGTAAAGATGCTACAACCGACGCATCTACTTCAGGTGGAGTTTGTATCTTGACTTCAAATTTATATCCAAGCTCACCAGTTCCACTACACACTTCCTTACAAGTTGTGGCCATTCAAATCCATGTTAGATCTCTGATTACAGTATCTGTGTTTACTTGCCACCACATGACAATGTAAGCCAGCAGAATCTCGATAACTTAGTAGAACAGTTTCTACTACCTTTTGTGCTGCTTAGTGATTTTAATGGGCATAGTCATTTGTGGGGTTCGGAAAGTACAAATACTTGAGGGCGGCAGATTGAACAGTTTATTAACAACAACTGTCTCTGCCTGCTGAATAATAACGAGAAAACTTATTTCCATGAACCTACACGCATCTTTCATACTCATGATTTGGCCATTTGCTCCCCAGTGCTTTTATAATTGCTTGATTTCATGGTTGAAAGTGATCTTTATGATAGTGATAATTTTCCCATAATAATCTCTCATGCTGATAGGAATGGTGTGACACAATTTTTCTCCCGTTACCTATTCTAGAGAGCAGATTGGGTTGTTTTCTCCCGACTGGTAAAAATTACTGAAACTATGGTTAGTGTTGAAAATATAACAGAAGCTGTACAAAAGGTAATAGACAGCATAATACTGGCTGCTGACAATACCATTCCAAAGAGCTCTTCTCGTCCACGGAAATTCCGTAGACCGTGGTGGAATAGGGAATGTTACGTCAGTCATAAAGAACAAAAAAGGAGGTGGAATATATTTCGTCGGTATCCAACGATTGATAACCTTATTGCCTTTAAGCGTGCTAGAGCTGATGCCTGTCGCACCCATCTACAAAGTCAGAGGGAAATTTAGACACGCTTCATTTCCTCAATTACATCTTCAATGTCTAGCTCACAAATCTGGAAGAAAATTAAAGCAGCGAATGAGATATACAGTGAGTTTTCTTAAAAACTTTAAATAACCAGTATTTAACCCCAGCAGATATAGCCAATATCATTGGACACTCGTTTGCGAAAGTGTCATGCGCTGACTCGCATAGTCCAAAGTTCCTTGAGACTAAGAGACGGACTGAACAAAAGCATTTACATTTTAAAACAACAGACAGCTTCCATATAATTCGCCATTCACGATGTTTGAATTACAGATGGCTTTAAATGAAGTTCGCGATACCACTCCAGGACCTGACGGAATTACTTACAACATGCTTCACCATTTGAACGCAGTTCTCTCTCAAATCTTTTACACCTTTCCAATAGAATATGCACTGAAAAAGAGTTTCCTTCACAGTGGCATGGAGCTATTGTTATTCCGCTCCTCAACCTAAGGATTCGACTAACCCTCTGAATTACAGGCCGATCGCGTTAACGAATTTCATGTGTAAAACTTTTGAGCGCATGATCAATGCCCGCCTTATTTATGAATTGGAGAAACGAAAGGGTTTCACAGAGTGGTTCTGTAGGGGCCGGTCTACAATAGGCAATCTCGTCCTTCTAGAGACTGAAATACGTAATGCCTTTGTAAGACGTAATCATCTTGTTTCAGTCCTCTTTGATATAGGAAAGGCTTATGATCGGGCCTGGCGTTATGGCATTCTTCAATCCCTTTTGAAGTTTGGTTTTTATGGCAATTTGCCGATTTTTATTCAGAATTTTTTATCCTCTCGCATTTTTAGAGTACGTATTGGAAATACTTATTCCAGCCCTTTTATTCAAGCTGAAGGAGCTCCCCATGGAAGTGTCCTCAGTGTGACACTTTTTATTCTTCACCTTAGTCAGATATAAGACTAATTACCTTCAACTGTTAAAGGTACTTTGTACGTTAATGATATCTTGTCAGGGCTCTAGTATTCATTTAATTGAACGACAACTGCAACATGCGGTAAATAAGTTGGTGACATGGTGTAGTGAAAATAGTCACTCTCTTTCTGCTGAAAAGAGCCGTTGTGTCCAATTCTGCAGAAAAACAGGTATACATCCAGATCCTATAATTCACATTGGTGATTTAGAAATTCCTGTTGTTACAGACATGCTGTTTTTGGGAGCAATATTTGATTAAAAAACTCGCCTTTCTACCACATATTTTGAAATTACAGAAGAAATGTGAATCGCTTCTCAACATCTTTAAAGTTCTTTTGGCAACTTCTTGGGGTTCTGATTGCACTTGTCTGCTGAGGATTTATCTGGCAACAATTTATCCCATCTTGATTATGGATGTGCTGTGTATGGTGCAGCTCGCCACACTGTTTTACGCAGACTGGACGCCGTGCATCATTCGGCCTTGAAAATATGTTTTGATGCATTCAGAACCTCACCCGCACAGTCTTTACGTCATCTGCCATCAGCTACCACTACACTTGTGACGTAAAATGCTCAATATTATATCATGGTCCAGTCACTTTCTAACCATCCACTACGACAAATGACACTCCCCTTTGGTCTCCACAGACTTTGCAATGCCCGTCCCTTCAATATTCCCCCTTTTTGTGAGAGAATTAAAACAATTATTGCTGATGCTGGTCTTGGTAACATACAAATTAAACAGACATCATTCAATGTATTTCCGCCTTGGAATGTTCCTATGTTTTTGTACATGAGCCCCTTTTATACGTTTGACAAGTTTTCTACGGCACCTGTAATATTTTAAACACTCTTTGCCTCTCACAGAAGTCAGTTTTCATCATACAAGCCTATTTTTACTGATGGCTTAAAATCGGAGAGCTATGTTGGCTGCAGAATTAAATTTTTACAAAACGCCTACAGTTACCATTTGCATACTTCTTGCTTGGTTTTGACTGCAGAACTTGTGGCAATTTTTTGTGCTCTTCAGAAAATTGTGGGTTTTTTTATGGGCGTAAATTTATTTTATTTACGGACAGCATGAGTACTTTGGAGATATTATCCCATCCTGGCAAATGGATGCATCCTGTGGCAGTAGATATTTTATGTTGCTTGCAAACACTACAGGACAAGGGCATTTTTATTTCATTCTGCTGGGTCTCTAGTCATATTGGAATTTTGGCGATGAAGACGCTGACCTGAAAAGTACCTTTTCTAATGGAAAATAGATTAACTTTAAAAAATGTACATTTAACAATATTGGTGCATTTGCTTGCTAAGGAAACTGGTGATGTTTTTCAATTAATATATTGACCAAAGTGAGTTTTTAATGTGTTTAACTAACTCTTTTTGTTTCACAATAAGAATCTGGTATTAAAAAACAGTTTATATTTAAAAAAAACAAAATTAAATCTTTTAAGAAATAATTATATGATTAAGTTTTAAAATTCTATTATTAACAAAAAAAATTCCTTAATTCAGACTATATACCATAGTCAAACGTGTCACTTCTATTATATCTCATGTATTTTAAATCTCTCAAAGCTTTAATTTCTATTTTTCAATCATTATATAATAGTTTTACATTGTAAATTATTCTACATATGAATTGAAATCAACTACTTTTTACGATTTGTAAACATCTTTTAAAACCAAATAAAATCCTTAGTTTTAATCTTCAATTAATTAAAAACTTACTGTAATTTAGTAATTTTTTTTTGGACATTCTCTAAAATAAGTTAAAAAGAAGAAATTTATACTTATACTTATAAAAGAAATTTATACTAATACTTATAATAGCTGAGAATATATGTATTATAAGTATTTAAATAAAAAGCTGAGAATATTTGTATTTTAAGTATATTTAATTTAAAGTGATTTTATGTACAGCATGTCATCACTTTAATTCTCTAAACATCCTGTTGTTTATGAAATTTCATCTGAAAAACAATTAATATATCTTAACTTTTTAATATATGACTCGAAATGCTAATATATCAGATTAAGTGAAAAAAATATGTTCAAAGCTGTTACTTTGCATATGTTGTATTATGTAATCATAAATTGAATGCTATTATTTCACTAATTATTTATAATCTTTTCCACTTGTATGTCCATGCATATTTAATGAAGTACTTATTTATATTAAATTCATATTATATACTTAATATTTACATTAAATCTTCTATTAATGTTTCTTTAAAAAAAGCTTAATTATTGGCTTTCATAAGCAATATTTTAAATTAGATGCAAAATTATTACAAATAATTTTATATATGATGCTTAGTAATCAATTATACATCAAATTCCTTAATTAATCTTTGAAATTTTTTACACATTAAAAGGATTCCGATTCTCATAGTCGTCTTGAAGAAGGAGTTGTGAGATCTTTGATGTCTGCATTAATTACATTTTATGAACCAGATAAAGAGAGTTGGCTAAATGCAAAAGAAGTAAGTCCAAATATACTACTGAAGAATATCAATTTTATGATAAATTATGAAATCATGCTCATTATCTTAAAAGCTTTATTATTATTATTATTTGGTTTTTTTCTTGCTCTAAAATTTATAATATGAAAGAGATTTTATCTATTCATGATATGAATAACCTTTTGTAGATTTCCAATATTTTCTCTTCTATGGTATAAAAATCGTCCCTTCAAAAATATGATGGGTGTTTTTATACCTTTTATGTATCTGAGATGCAGTTTGCTATTTATATTTTTTATATAAAAGCTATTATCCTAAAATTTATTTACTGTACTTTATTTGATAGGAATTAGCATCTCCAGATGAAGCTATAAAGTACATAACTACATCTTTGCAACAAACTGATGAAATCACAGATAAGGATCAAGATAAAAATTCTCAGTTTTCAAAAATGTGCAAGACTGCTGAGAAAACTGATGTTCATAATAATATTAGTAAAGACAGCTCTGCTCATGACATTTGTGATTATAAATACATAGAGAAAATTGAGCCAACTTCATTTCAGGAATACTTAATAAAAACAAACCAACAGCTTTCACTGGATTCTGTGCCATCACAAGAAGTAACTGTAAATAAAATTATAAATTCTTTTGTTCATCCTGAAGTTGTCTCTTTAATTTGCCATATACTTAAAGAAAAGTAGAAGCAAAAAATGTCTTTATTTTTATTAATTCATATATTCAGATGTTTTTTGTTATTTTTTAAGAAACTTCTAAGTTAAATTGTTTTAAATTTTAAAGTATTTTGCATTCAATTTATATACAGAATATATATATCATTCATACTATGATTGTTTTTGTAAAACATGCCATTATAAGTTGTTATATTTTTTTAAAATCTTATCTGCATTGTTACAATCAAGTCATGTGTTCAAATAAAGAAATGCTTATTTTCTTTTTTTATTTTGTATCTGCAAAAAGTAAAAGTAGCCATTATCAATTTTACATAATTCATGCTGAGTGTGCCTTTTATTGTATGTACCTGTAAATTTTTTATAATTTTAATTTAAAAATAAATTTTAATAAGTATAAATTATATGAAGAACTATAAAAATATTCAAAAGTATGTAATAATTTTTTTTAATATTTGATACTTTGAAGTAAAAATTATTACTATTAATATCAGCAAATAGAGACAAGAATATGTATATACTTTTTGGAAAGAAATAACAATAAATGTTTAAGCCATCTGCTGTATTTTGTAAAAATTATTTATTGCAACTGTTCATCAAACTTTTGATTCTGTTGTTAATAAAAAGTTATTACTTGCATAGAATAATTTTCAGTTTTGATATTTCCATTAAAAAAATTTTATACTCTTGTCAAATATCTGATTGTTGCTTTTTATTGTTTGAAATCATTTAAGTTGTTATGTATTTTATTTCTTTTTAAATGTTTTATTGAATACATATTAATTTTTAAAAGTTAAACTATTTGACAACTGTCAAGATTTTTGTAACTCCTTTTATTCTTGATGCCTTTATATTGTGTTTTATTTTTAGAAAACTAATTAATTAATGATATTAATTGAAAAAATTCTGAAATTATCATACTTGAGACAACTCATTTACTCCTTGCTATGTTCTCTATGGTAAGGATTTTATTTACAAAGATTTTTGGGATTTAAAACCAGAACTAATACAAGATATTTCTTTTTCAAAGTGTTTTGAGCATTTAAAATGTGTTTAAAAATTGCCCCTCACTTTTTTAAAATCATGTCAGAACATGATATTGGTTTGGGAAAGAGGTTTCTGGCATCAACAAAAATCTGTAGGCAAAAAATAAACATTTTAATCCTTTTTTTTTTTTTTTTTTGTCTGCACAAGCATCTTAAAAAATAACAAGTTGCCATTGCATTTACAAAGGCTCTGATTCAAAAAAATATAAATTATTGACTACAGCAAATAAAACCTAGAAACATGTTATTTTGAGCACACGATTATATGAAATGAAATAAATAGGAAATGTGATATTTTTTTTAACAATAAAGGCGAGACAAAGTTTTTTGGATCGTTTGCTATACTGAAGTGACTAATTCAATGAAAATGAATAAATATAATTTAACTTTCACAAGCACATTGTGCTTGGCCATTCAAGAAATTATGTTCTGACCTGATACATTGAAATATGCATAGATTTCATTTTTATTTTTTAATTACTTTTTTGACATGAATTTTTGTGCATTCACTGATAAATTATTTATTGTATTGTATCATTTATCTGTTTTTCTCTTATTTAGGTTATTAGAAGACCTTGGTGTATTTCAAAATTTCAGTGGGATTGATCATAAATTTTCAGAAATGCATCTGTCTTGAATTGGCACTTATATATACAATAAATTATAGTATTGTTGATGTAGCCATTATACTTAAAATTATAAATTAATTTGTGTATTTCATTTTATTATATTTCTAGCTATTATATTTCTTATATGTCCATTTATTTTTATCCATGCCTTTTTTTCTGTTCATTTTATTTTAATTTTAGCATTATGTTATAAATTTTTGCTATCTTGTACCTGCTTGAAAAGCATTGTTGACTAAGTCAAATATTTTCTAATGAATTATTTTATGAATTAAAATATTATGTTTGTTCTAGTTAAAATTTATTTATTCCAATTATATATTTTTTAAATTTATGTATATTTAAACTGTGAATATATAATAAATTAAACATTGGTTATTTTGATGGCAATTTACTTTGATCATATTTATTACTTTTTTAATCAGAGAGGAGTAGAAGCTATAATATTAGTATTAGAAAGAATCTTATTATTAAGTCGCAATTGTTATTTTTTTTTTCAATACAATTGTTTTCATAAGTTACATGCAGATTTTTTTTTTTTTTCATTAATGTCAAAGGAAAAGTGTTTGATTTCTTTATTCACAATCTCTTGAATTATTCTCTCTTTCTCTCTCTCTCTTTTTTTTTTGGAATGCAGTTTCTTGTCTAAATTAATACTTTCCTTTTAATTTTATTTCTTTGCAGGTAAACCAAAATTGCTGAGTAACTATCATCTGAATTTGAATTCCTTTTCTGCTGCTCTTTTGTACCAGAAAGAAATCAAGGACAAACCAGTTGGTCGTTATAAATGCTCATTGTGTTACTATTCAACAGACAGAACTACTAGCTTCAAAAATCATCAACTTGTTCATTCTGGGGAAAGGCCTTTCAAGTGTCCTATATGCTCTTTCGGATTTACTACAAAACAGAATCTCAGGAGGCACTTACCCTTGCACAAATAAATGCAATATTAATTGAACTGAAATCTCATTTTCATTGGAACTAATCATTTATCTTTAATCTAGTATTATATAAATAATGTACTTTTTTCCAGAATCTGAAGTTCTACATAAAAAAAGTGCTAATTTTTAGAATAAATGGTACATACTTGTCTGTGATAATTTTTTAACAAAACATGTTACGGGTCTACTTATTAATATACATATATAAATATTTTATTATTTTGATTTAGAGGGAAGGAACATGTTTTTATTTTATGTAATATTCTTGAATATTTACAAGTATTGCTGTTTTAAGCAATTTGTATTAAAAATTGTCAACCAGTTTATATTATCTGACATCTAATTGTGATAGCATTGCATTTATTATTTTATCTATTACAATTACAGAGTTGGTAATAAAGATTTTACACCCATGTACAGTGGTATTTTTTTTATCTTATTATAAAAGTATATTGTTACTTTGTAATGCTTTAAAAAAGACTATTTGGTGTAAAATACATATGATAATGAAATGTACCACTTTTTAGGGGGAGGGGATTAAAAATTAAGCACAATTTTGATAATTTTTTTAAATATTAGGACTCTAGAATGATTTTTACAAAAATTTAACATTTGTAACAGTTTTTGAATCATGACATTTCTATAAATATTTTATGTGTATATATATTTCTTCCATTGTCAAAAGTTAAAAGATGAGATTGTTCATTTTTCCATACTTTTTTTTAACATTATCAAAATGAATGTTTATTTTTTATATCATTTGATCGATTCTATTTATAAAATAATATGGATACTGAGAACATATATATATATAACTGAGAATATTTTATAATACTAATGTTTATATGTATATAAACATTATTCTCAGTTATTGTTAATTTAAAAAATTTGGAATTTATTGAACATGGGAACTCATATAATGGATACCATTATGCCTAATAATATATTAGCTGGATTATTATTAGGCAATATAATAGAAAATCATTATATAATAATAACAATCCTTCATATTAACCATATTTAATATTTTATAAATAGAATCGATCAAATGATATAAAAATAAACAATCTCATCTTTTAACTTTCAACAATGGAAAAAATATATATAAGCATAAAATATTTATAGAAATGCCATGATTCAAAAACTGTTACAAATGTTAACTTTTTAATTTGTGTAAAAATCATTCTAGAGTCCTAATATTTTAAAAATTATCAAAATGGTGCTTAATTTTTAATCCCCTCCCCCTAAAAAGTGGTACATTTCATTATCATAAGTATTTTGTTCCAAATTTGATTGCTGTGGATACATTTGTATTTTTTTTAGTCCATCAATTATTTACAAATTTAATTAATTAAATAAGTTGAGTGCAACTTTATTAAATTATTTTTGTTCTTCATAACAAGTAAAAACAAATGCAATTGTTGTGATCAGTTTATTGAGAACAAATGAATTATGATGAATTGATGATACAGAACAACACAATTTATATAGGTTTAATCTTGAAATGAAGACCAATAAGAGAAAAAACAAGACATTTCAGATCTTGAACAAGATAATAAAAACATCTTAGACCATCTTGATCTCTGAAAAGAAAAATTTGTAAATATTAGCACTACTGATGAACATTTCTGTAACATATTGGCAGGCAAATTTTAATAGTAGAATCAAACATGCGTTTTTAATAACATTTTAAATTAATATTTTTGATAAGTTATAATTTATTAAAAATTAATTTTGATATTCAAGAATCTAAAAATCAGACATGAAATTTAACAGTGAAATATAAACATTAAAAAAAAATCCTCTAATAATCCTTTTGACTTGTTCTGAACAGAAAATCCAACTTGGATTTTGGAAGAAATATGTATAAGTTAATTTGACAATAAATGGATAAGATATATGATAATGTGGCAGACATAAGAAAAAGCATTAACAAATATTTAAGAGATTGAATTGCAAAGAACATGTTAATGTTTAAGATTTTAATATATCTGATATGAAATTGTCATTTATTGGATGTTTGATTTAAAAACTCCCTATAAATGATTAGAAAACTGTGAACTGAAAACTAGACAATCCAAGTAACAAGGAGGTAGTTTAACAGCTACATAAAACTCAGATTAGTATTCACTGTAGCATATATTATGATGGTACAAAGCCAGATTGCAAATTTTTGCTTTAGTATGATCAAAATCACAATTTTTAATGCACTCTATTATTGTAAAGGAACATTTTTCCATTTTCTCATATATCAAATCTTAGTGTAATATGTCATATATTGCAAAAGTATGGGCAAAGTTCTCAAAGACCAGTCCTTGTTTAATGAAAAATTTTAAAAAGTCAGATTCCTATTCTTTTTAAAAATAAAAATTCATATACCATAAAAGACATAAAAATGTTAAAGATACATTTAAATCTAATATTTTCTTCATTAACATTCACATGTTTCATTAGCTTCTTGCTTCTAGATGTACGTAAATTTCTCTATGACATATACTGATGGAAAAAAAAACTGCCAAATACATTTAATATGTACCATCAAAAACTATTTTTAAAAAGATTAATTTGAACACATTTAATATGGTAATCAAAATACATTATTCACATGATTATGACCATAAGTATTTTGAAAATATAAATCACAAGTTTTGAAAAGTTTATATATGTGTGTGTGTGTATAAAGTGATATGGCTGTTAAATGGTTCTATGTAATTTCTTTATAAAGTTAGAGAAAAATACAATGAATATAAGATGAAAAAGTTTGGTTGTGTCTTCTCCAAACATATGTGCCCCACTATGATGAGGATATTAGACACTTAAACTTTAACAAAACCTCACATATGGTAAATCATAAGAAATAGGATCCCTCTAATTGTGACATTAAAATTCGCACCAACATCCAAGAGAAGGAAGGAACAAAATTCTCTCTATATATGCTAACATAGGAAATTCTACCAGTTTTTTTTTTTCAGTTCTTGAACATTTTAGATGTCACTAAAAATAAAACAAGGATAATACACAGAAGCTTAATTAGACAAAACATACTTGCTCTGATTGACATCAACTAATGATCCTATTTTTGAAGTTGTAAAAGAAACATGCTCATCTCCCATCACAATCTCAAGCTCCTACAAGAAACAAATATAATTAAATGTATTACTAATAAATAGAAAGCTTTTATATAAATTATCTATACCTAGTATAAAATGAAGTCTCTTGAAAGTTTCTATATGTTTGAACCACAAAAACTTAAGAAATAGTTAACAGATATAGGAGATTTTTATACAATTTTGTAGAGTATTTATTGGGGAAGGTTTTAATACATTAAAGACACGCATGTGTGAAAATCTCAAACTGTGCATATGCAAATAGCTGCAGTATGCATATATGATACATCTCTTTGTTTACATCTCAATGTACCCATTTAAACAAGGAGAGTCTTTTGATGAGCGAGATAGCCATCTTTCTTTATATCACACTACAACTGAATTGCTGAGACAGAATGAATCTTCTGAGGATCAAATTGATCGTCTGTGTTTAAACTACAGGCAAATTTTTTACCTTTATAGCAGTTTAAATATTTTGGAGCATGTGCTATAAAAAATTGTTATGCAGCTATTTTTGATAATTTCTTAATATATTTTCATGTTTGATGTTGCTTAACATGTCCATTTAAAAACAGGTGGAGGCTAGGCTTAAGTTTAAAGCTAATTTTTCTTCTTGGATGCTATGTCATGGGCAACTGCAACTGAAGTGAGCGTACTGCCAGTCTATACTACTAATTATAATGAATATGTGTGTGTGTTTTGGTATTCTACATACTAGACAATTTAACCAACTGTGGCACATATATACCTGAAAGGTAAGTATGTATACTTTATAGTGGTCTTTTTTCAATTCTTAATTAGAATTTTAACCAAAAATTAAGCTGAATGTTATTTTTCTGTTACAACTTCTAAAAATATTTTATGCATTAATATAGAAAATATAGAAATAATGCTAAGTACATTTTGCACTATTTCACTATTTAAAGAAGAAAAAAAATCCTTATTCAATAATTGGCAATTACTAAATGCGGATTAAGGAGTAAAGTTTTTATTTTTATTGTTTTATTTATTTATTTATTGCCTAATTTTTAACAATTAATTACATTACCGCACTGAAATTCCAGCCGTTGTTTCAAAAAGTATTTGATAGCATAATTTTCTTCCATTGTTAAAAGTTGGACTATTTTTTTAATATCTGTGTAGTTAAATAGATGGATAAAAAAGGAACATTAAGGTAGAATACCATGACATTTTGGAAATAAACTAACTGACCATTTACATTTTTAACAGTGCTATTTGATCTATGATGTCATGAGATTTACATTCACTAAAAAGGTTCATGTGAGAAAGTGAATGGAGCACATGTAAGACAATTAAAATAACAAAGCTTCAAAGTTTGATAATTTACTGTAATCATGAACTTTTAGTTACATCTATACATAAAATTAAATATAACCAATATTCTTGGCAAACCAGCAGGTAATTAAAGTTGACTAGGTCTGCCTAAATGGTAGGAAAAAGATTCAATAACACCATGTGATCTTACACTAACAAGGACAACTTAAAAATCTATTGAAATAATCCTAAAATATTTAAATCAGCATTCTTTGGGGAAATGGGTATTTAAACTTCCATTAAAAAAACTCTTATACAGTAGTTACTCTATAAGCTATAAGTTCCCACTAAACTGACTAGTTTTCATTGGAAAGATCTATACAAACAATAAACAGAGCACATGAAAGAAATTTTTAAAAATTTTTTTTTTAATCTATCGTAATTGGAATCTATCATTTAAGTCCCTTGAAAATCGTAATTTTAATTGAGATTTTAAAATTTTGACGCATGCAAATGTATCTTTCTATCGTGAGAAAATTTTGTTTTGAATAAAAGAGAAATCAAAAGCAGCACCCAGATTAGGTATTCTTGAATCATTTTTTTACAGCTCCTTTAACAGTTGAAAATTTTTACAGCCACAAATTCAGATATAAAAATATGTTAAGACTTGATTTCATTAAAAACAGTAAAATTTGATTCATGAAACCCATTAAAAGAATAAAAAGTTAGGATTCAAAATGATTTTTAAAACTTTTTCTAATATATAATACTTTAAAAAAAAAGAGTTCACTATTGAAGTTTTCCTGAATGCATAGCTTAGGTAGCTTTGTCCTAAATTTCTTCTTTTCACACTGAAGATTTGATTGAAAATGACAAAACCATCTGAATCTCAAAATGTTAAAAAAGAAATTAGCCTATTAAATATTTGCATAATAATAAATTTTTATAAATAAATACATTTAAATTACCCAAGATTGTGCCTTTTAGAATTTTTTTTCTAAGATTTGGTCACCAAAAGTTAAATAAAAAATAATCAAAAACATAAATTCTCAAAATAAATAAATACAATATTGCATTACTAATATTGCAGAATAAAAAAAATTCATTTTTAAGAAAAGGTTATTTATAATAATTTGCTATCTAATACCAATTTATATACTTTTTTAAAAAAATAATTCAAATAAATCAAAAAGAAAAGAGAATGAATCCTTACTTGGCGGCCAACACGATCAGGTTGAGGCCATAAATTGTCATCTTCCTTCATTATTTCGGAGTCTTCAATTATTCTCTTAAGTTCTTCCATGACACATTTATGTACATACGCCTGTGGGAAAACACCAACAATGGAAGTTTTAATAATATTCAGAACTCTACTGATATAACATAACAAAACTGGTACTCTCAATGATGTCATTTTAAAAAAGATATAATAATTAATAATCTCAAAAAAAAATTCTTAAAAATTAATATTGCAACTAGAAAAGTTATTCAAGGCATTCTACTTAAAATGTGTACATAAATATATACATGTAGGATATTCCATGGAGCTATTTTGTTTAACCATCATTTGTGCTTTCATTTTTGTTCTTATTAACATCTGATTTTAGATGTAATTCAAAGAAAGAATTGTAAAAGGTTAGATCATCTCCCAGAGGATGATAATTTTAATTAATACAACATTCCAGAAAAACATCTATCAAGCTTTTAAAAAACTTTCATAATTAATATTCAGGCAGACTACTCACCAAACGATAAATGTTTTTGGACTCCTTACATTTGGTAAAATGTATTTCAGTCATATAATGTACTTTTCTTAGACTTTCAACATCCTCCTAGAGGGAATAATCTAATATTCTGTTAGTTTAATAGCTCCATGTTCTAATCCATTTAATATTTCCCTGTAAATAACTCCCCCTTGTATACTTTATTCTTTAACTCTAAATAATTTCTTTAATTATTCTTTTTAAAAGAAGTCTCTCCGTCCTTTGTTTGCATTTATTTTAATATTAGTTTTTAAACTAAACCTGTAAATATTAAAAAAAAAAAAAAAAAAAACCCTGCATACATCACCACTAAAACACTATCTGAAGAATCTAAAATTTTTGAAGATTTGGTTAGACTCCCAGATACTATTTATATATATTACTCTAATTTCAATTGTAATTAATTTTCCAAGTTTTGCCTTAATTTAGATCATGGTAACTTCATTCTAAAATGGTCTTTTATTTCCTGATCCATTCCACTTTTTCTATTTAATAAAGCAAATGAAGCTTTGTAAGATACTGTTAATCAATCCATCAACAGAATAAAGAGATTGATAAAGTACACAGATTCTTCTAAAGGATTCCTGTGTTTCTTTTATCAAGGTTAACATGTGAGAATTCGAAACATGCCAAATTTATGAAAATATCATGGTGTATAAGATCAGGTTAAAAGATTTTCTTCCTTTTTACGCTCTTTATGGCTTTTTGCTTTCTTGTGTTTGGATGTTGGCTCTGCTTGTACATAATGCATGCCTCTCAGGATGGAATAAAACAACTTAAAAATTAAATCTGTCATCTTGATTTTGACTTTTCTTAAAAAATATTATGTATATATATATATAATTTTCTTAGTAATAAAATTTTAAAATACTCTCATTTAAATTTTAACTACTCAGTATTAAATAAAAAGTGAATGCAATTGAAAAAAAGAATGTTATATAGATGCAACCACATATTTATAAAAAAGTTTTTTCATATGGTATATGATTACAACAAGATTTGTTTACTTATTGACAAGATACTTTATCTTATGAGAAGGCAATGAAACTACAAAAACACTATGTGTACTCTAACAATAGCAAGATGCATGAAAATATTGGCTTATTTCTATTTGCTTTCCATTAAGTAAAAAAGTAATGCATCTAAATCACCAATGTAAATGTCTAAATGTGCCTAAAATAAGTCTAAATGTCTAAAAAAAGTCAGCTATATACTAAAGGAAAATTTATTTACAAAGTTAAAAAGGAAAAAATCTCGACCTGAAGTGTTGTCTTAAATCATAAAGAAAATTTACTTTTATTTGTATTTTATAAGTACTAGTTTTTTTTATTTTGATATGAACAAAGTTAATCACTATGATATTCAGGCTTGTAATTTTTATCACCAAACAAATGAGAAATATAGCCAAGATGGTTAAACCTCATATAATAAGGCTTTAAGATTATGACATTAAAAACAATTAAATAAAATGGAGGCCATAAATATCTGTAAGTATATTCTTTTTCTGGTACTTTCCTGTTAGCCAGACACAAATATCTCTAATTGGGAACCAGACGCGAGCCAAGTTGCCAAGTGAAGTGAATGACAAAACAGTCAACGGAATTCTACACTATTTGGCAATTTGTCGCTTGAACATGGCTAATTGAAGAGTATCTTTTTTTCTTAAATTTAATACCATACTAGTTGGGAGGTTCTCCGAATATTCTAATTCAAATTTAGATAAATATTATTTTACATACAATAAAATACTTAATAAACACAAATATTTTTTGGGCACATCAATGTGACAATAAATTTTACTAAAGAAATAGCTTACCTCTTTACGAATCATTGTATCATTTTTGTAGTTTGAATTATTTGCATATCTCAATTTACCTAAAATAAGGGCAAAGCAAAAATTATTATACTGAAAGGAAAATATATATACAATATCAACAAATTAAAATATTGTTTCCATTGGATAAGGTTTTCCTATACGAACACTAGAATCATGAATGATAGCATTACATGCTATAGTAAGTTTACTATTTAAAAAGTTATAATAAGTTTAAAATAATATTTCAAATCATAACTTTTTATAATGACTAAAGCATTTCATTTTTCTATGATAATAACTTCAAACTATGGATGATAAGTAATCGATTTTTGTACTCTTTTTATCAGAATTTCATGCACAGACTAATATTAAAATATTTTCTGCTAAAGATAAAGTAATATCAACAAGAAACTCGTACCATATCGCATGGAGCCGGTAAAAATTAGCGTCCAGTTAGATAGTAAAAATTAGATAATAATAAATAATTTTAATAATAAATTTTTAGAATCTACGTTTATAGGCAATATAAAAGTCACGTATTATCATTTCTGCTTAAAAATTAAAGGTATAAAAAATTCTAACATTGAAGGCATTACACAGATTGTACATAAACAATTTTAAAAACACTTACCATCAGGTCTGAATTCAAATTCAAGAAATTCGTGACCAAATTTTCCTTTATGGCCGACGTAATATCTGAGATAAAAATCACTAGACGACATGTCGAACTTGTAATATAAAATATAAGACAAGGAAAACAAAATATTGCAATTACAAAGCAATCCTATCAGTTAAGTTGAACGCACACTGCACTGCAATATAACCGTGATAATAATTATTGTTCAATCCGGACAGAAACAACCTACAACCAAGTGAACGCCCTTTCTGATCCGATCAGTTTTGGAAATAAAATATTCGGATCCATAGATGGAGAGTATGATAAGGAATATTTTTGTCTCTGTTCTCCGTAGTGGTGAAACTGCTGGTAACATGAATTCATTCGGAGTAAACGAGATATATCCGACATTTATAGGGCTTATTGGTGTAACAATTAATATCGGCTTTAATTACGAAGATAGTATGAAGTGGATTCCCATACTTAAATATATATGTAATCCAGTAATTCTTAATCAAAAATTCTCTTATTATAGTCAATTTCGATGGTCGGACCAAAAAGTCTAAAATCGGTGGTAAGGTCAAAGATTTTTTTTAAAATTCTTTTTTTTTTCTGGACTGTTATTTTTACTGAGACATTTTTTTCCCTCGATCCTCTACAATATTTTGTCTCTTTGCATTCAGTAATCTGTTGGCTGGGACCAAATAACATTTTTAATTTCAAACCTCACTTCCCAGGTAGCACATCTTGTTGCATAATATTTAACAATATTGTGGGATATTATATGATATTAAACAATATTCCACAATATTAAATAATATTGCGAATATTTTTCAATATTTGTGTGCTTCTAGGGTTGTTGAATATTTTAAAAAAATTGATCTTATGAAAGAGTAAGATTTGTAGCAGCTATATCTGTGTATATGTAGCAGCTATATTTGTATTATTATTATCTTTGTTTTCACAAGTGTGTTCTTAAAGAATTGGCAACACTAGTTGCTTGTTGATGGAATAAAAAATGATGTTGACATGATATAGCTTCGCTTCTTTTTAATAAGAAATATAATCTGCATTAATCATTCATAAATAATAATAATGCTATTATAACATATCTTTACGAACTGAATATAACAGCACCACAATTGGTGACCCTAAGTGTGAAAAGAATTATTATCTAGTAGTATGGCTACCGGCGACACTTCTGTTTTGAACGCTGCGAATGAGCGATATGAAGCAAACAAGGTAAGCGTAAAAATTCCTCCATTTTGGGAAGAAAAACCTGAAATTTGGTTTTTCCAAGTTGAAGCCCAATTTTCCATTGCAAATATAAGCCAAGATCAAACTAAATTTAATTATCTTGTGGCGCAGTTAGAAGCGAAAGTAGTTGAAAATATATGGGATATAATTCAAAGTGATCGGAATGATAAGTATGCTGCAGCAAAAGAGCGATTACTCAGTACATTTAAAGAGAGTGAAGGAAAAAGTATAACAAAATTGCTTACAGGAATATCTTTGGGAGATATGAAGCCTAGTCAAATACTGAGAAAAATGAAATCGCTTGGCGGCACAAATATATCCGATAAAGTTTTGCGTACTCTCTGGCTTGGCAAGCTGCCAGAATCCATTAAAAATATTTTGGTTGTAAGTAACGAAGATTTAGACAACTTGTCAATAATGGCAGATAAAATATTTGAAATGAGCTCATCTACGGAAATTTATTCTGAGAATTCTGTGATGAGTACTATGTTGGAAAAAATCTCTAACCTAGAAAAACAAATTTCGGAACTAAAAGTGCACAGACAGGCTAGAAATAAATTTCGCCAATCTGGCTTTCGTCGAGATAGGAGTCGTAGTCAGTCTAGAAAGAAATATAATCCCAATGGAACATTGTGTTATTTTCATTTCAAATTTGGAAATAAATATTACCCGAATAAATGCAAGAGTCCATGCAGTTGGAAAGAGTCGGAAAACTCCGAACAGCAGTAGTTTCGACGGCAGATTCTGCTGCAAAGAAATGTGAAGATTGCCGTAATTACCATTTATTTATTACCGATAAAACGACCGGTTTACGCTTTCTTGTTGATAGTGGTGCTGATCTTTCTATTATTCCAGCCACATCAAACCATAAAGTATGTAATTCCTTTAAATTGTATGATGCAAATGGGACAATAATACCCACATTTGGTTTTAAAATTTTAACTTTGGATTTAGGCCTACGTCGACCATTCCAGTTTCCTTTCGTTATCGCTAAAGTGGATCGTGCTATCTTAGGTGCAGACTTTTTAACCAAATTTAAATTATTAGTTGATATGCATAATAGAAAATTAATAGATGGTGTTACAAATTTATCAATTCGAAGCCATATTACATGCATAACAAGTGCCGATAGCATAAGCACGACTGATAAAAATTCTCAATATGCAAAATTGTTGTCACAATATCCGAATTTAACCAAACCAAATTTGTTAATTTCTAGTTCAAATATAATGCGAAACATCATATAGCTACAAAAGGCCCACCTGTGTTTTCAAAAGCTCGCCAGTTAGATACAAATAAATTAAAATTAGCCAAACAGGAGTTCAAATTTATGTTAGATAATGATATAATTAGACCTTCAAAATCTCCATGGGCCAGTCCACTCCATTTAGTTGTCAAAAAGGATGGAAGTTTACTACCATGCGGGGACTACAGGCGCTTAAACGCACAAACGATTCCCGATCGTTATCCTATTCCACGAATTGAAGACTTCCATCATATCTTAAAAAACAAAAAAATATTCTCAAAAATTGATTTATTTAAGGCATATTTTCAAATCCCAATAGCGGAAGAAGATAAAGAAAAA
Organism: Argiope argentata; assembly: GCA_026289955.1. Classification (NCBI taxonomy): domain Eukaryota; kingdom Metazoa; phylum Arthropoda; class Arachnida; order Araneae; family Araneidae; genus Argiope; species Argiope argentata. The sequence goes on from JAOUZG010020842.1 coordinate 2,792,957, forward strand.
ACAGCAATCATAACACCATTCGGCTTATATGAATTTAACGTTATGAGCTTCGGATTAAGGAATGCCCCATCCACATTTCAACGCTTTATTAATGAAGTGTTTTTTGGATTGGACTTTGTTTTTGCATATTTAGATGATATTTTAGTAGCTTCTTCAACCGAAGATGAACATTCAGAGCATCTAGAAATAATTTTCTCTCGTTTAAATAAATACGGTCTTCGTATAAATCTTGGAAAGTCGATTTTTGGAGCAAATCAGTTAGAATTTTTAGGATACCTGATTACTCCTCAAGGCTCTCAACCTCTTCCTGAAAGGGTAAATGCTATCTTGAATTATAAGTTACCTGAAACTATTCATGAATTGCGTACCTTCCTTGGTCTCATTAATTTCTATAGGCGATACATCAAAGATGCTGCCAAAAACCAAGCAATTCTTCATGAGTATTTAAAAGGTTCTAAAAAGGATAAACGTAAAATTCCGTGGAACAATGAAGCAAAAGAAAAATTTAAGCAATGCAAAAAAGATCTAGCGAATGCTACATTATTAAGTTTTCCAAATCCTGACTCAACGTTAGCTCTCTTCAGTGATGCTTCAGACTTCGCTGTTGGATCCGTGCTGCAACAGTTGGAAGGAGAAAGTTGGAAACCCTTAGCCTTCTTTTCTAAGAAGTTATCTAATGCTCAGAAAGGATATAGTACTTATGACAGGGAACTGTTAGGCATATACCTTTCAATCAAACAATTCAAGCATATTCTTGAAGGAAGACAGTTTATAATTTACACAGATCAAAAACCTCTAATATTTGCTTTTCAACAAAAAAATGAAAAAGCCTCTTCTAGACAATTACGCCATTTACAGTATATCTCGGAATTTTCAACAGATATTCGTTACGTTGGCGGAAAAGAAAATATTGTCGCTGATTCATTATCCAGGATAGAAAGTATCTCAGAAATAGATTATGATAAAATTGCAGAAGCGCAAATTGATAATCCAGATCTTAACGAGCTACGCTTGAAGCCGTCTTTGATTTTCAAACAATATCCTCTGGATTCAGGAAAATTACTTTGGTGCGACATTTCAACTACAAAAATTCGTCCATTTATACCTCAAGAATTTCGAATGCAAGTTTTTCACAAAATTCATGACTTAGCACATCCTGGTGTGAAATCTACTGTTAAACAAATATCTTCCAGATTTATATGGTTCAACATTCGGAAAGATCTCATCCAATGGACAAAGTCTTGTATCCACTGCCAAAAGAATAAAATTAACAGGCATACACACTCGCAAATTGTCAATTACAACAAAGTAGATGATAGATTCTCTATTATTCATATTGACATCATAGGTCCATTACCTACTTCTGAAGGTAAAACGTACTGTCTTACTTGCATCGACCGATTAACATGTTGGATAGAAGTTATACCTTTAGCAAATGTGACCGCCGAAACAGTGGCTCGAGAATTTTATGATCATTGGATTTCACGTTTTGGAATGCCTTATCGTGTTATCACCGATCAAGGTAGTCAATTTCGGTCTGAACCTTTTACAAATATTGGAATTATATGTGGTTTCCATATAAGTACAACAACGGCTTACCACCCACAATGTAATGGAAAAATTGAAAGGATCCATCGGACCTTAAAAGCCGCAATAAGAGCGCATAATTCCATTAAATGGACTCAAACCTTACCTACAGTATTGTTGGGACTAAGAGCTGCTCTGCGAAGTGATACAAATTATACTATTGCCCAAATGGTTTATGGACAACCTATCAGGTTACCAGGAGAGTTTTTTGAAAAACCTAAAAACAGCTGGGATACTGATACGTTTGCAAAAGAATTACAAAAACAGATGGAACAGTTAAAACCATTAGAATCTCACCGAAAATCTTCTAAATCGGTTTTCATTCATAAAGACTTGGGCCATAGTACACATGTTTTCATACGTGTTGATAGAATTCGAAAGCCTTTGGAATCCCCGTATGATGGACCTTTTCTAATTGTGAAAAGACATGAAAAATATTTCACTGTTAAAATTAAGGGCAAGGATATAAATGTATCCATTGATAGATTAAAACCTGCATATTTGTTAACTGACAATCAGGTTCCCCTTCTGGAATCAAGTCATGCCCAAACAGTGCCCAACGAAACTCTTACGACAACAGATACAGAAACTGAAAACCAATCATCAGACCTGTTGAACAAAAATGTTCAGAAGAAAAAAATTACACGCTCTGGTAGACATGTGAGATTTCCAGCTCGTTATAGGGATTAAGTACTTTCAGTTGGTTATTCTTATTTCATTTGTTTATATGTGTATTTATAAATGCTCATATATATATTTGTACAATAGAAAATTAATCATAAAACAAAATTTATTGTTTTCATTGCTAAACAGAAAGTATTTAAGCTGTATTTTCTTGAATTTCTTGTGTAACATTATTTATATATAGTTTTTCTATTTATGAATATTAATATTTTATGTAAGGAATAATTTACTTACTGTAATGAGTATTCAAATGTTAACAGCAAGTTGAAATTAATAGTTAAAGTATGCCATTCCATGCATTCTCTGTTTATCGTAACTTTGTTACTGGCAAGGGAGTAATGTAATGGCAATAATAATATCAAAATATTAATTATTATTTTAAAAATATCAAAATATTATTTCATTTGTATATATGTATATTCCTCTCACATCTGTATAAATTTCTTGTTGAAAACTGTCTCGTAACTCCATTGTTACTGGGGAAGGAGTGATGTAGCAGCTATATCTGTGTATATGTAGCAGCTATATTTGTATTATTATTATCTTTGTTTTCACAAGTTTGTTCTTAAAGAATTGGCAACACTAGTTGCTTGTTGATGGAATAAAAAATGATGTTGGCATGATATAGCTTCGCTTCTTTTTAATATGAAATATAATCTGCATTAATCATTCATAAATAATAATAATGCTATTATAACATATCTTTACGAACTGAATATAACAGCACCACAGATTAACTACTCAGATCGAGGCAACAAAACTGTTTGCAGTTCAAACAGTTTCTTCATTCATTTTTGATATGTAGAAAGGATACTGAATGAATTACACCTTTCTTTAAGAGTATTGTTCTGTGATAAAAGCTGTATGAGTCAGAAAACATCCCTCAGAGTGAAGTTTCCCTTTTAGTCCAACGGATATGTTAATCGACTACAACTGTTCAGATTGCGAGTTTGAGCTTAGGAGCCTTAGATAACTGGTATTGGTGACTTTTTAATAGTTATTATTTAATAAGCACTCTTAACCCTTTAACGTCAGGTGAGTCGAATTCATCATATACCATTAGAATAGTTATGACTTAGTAGCTAAATAAGTTATTCCACAATAAGCAATTGTGACGGTTTCGGCACATTCATATTTGCAGGCAGCAGTAAGTATTGCCACCAAGCTTGGAAAGGTGGAACTCCTACGTCGATCGAAATGTCGAAACAAACCACGTGGAAGATAGTCTATTTGTTGTGTTTTTCTTTTAGTTTTTGGCTTTCATAGGTAAGTTTTTAGTGCAGAAAAAAATGCTATAATAGATTTATCTAAAAAAAAATAAACCCCCTACCCTGTATAAAATATACTGGTATTCCCTTAACATGGAGTGAAACTATTAAATATTTAGGAATCCAGTTTTCAAGAACTAAACAAAATAACAGAATATTACAAAATTTAAGAACCAAGGCCCTCAAAAAAAATTTCGATCTCAAAATACTAGGTTCCAAAAGAAATGGTGCAAGAACGAAACATTTAATTACAATCTCTAACAACAGCATACTTAGCATATTCTTGTATAGTTGCCCCATAATTAATAAATTTTACGTAACACAATTCAAATCTTGTAACACTATACAAACAATGGCACTCAGAGTAGCTCTCGGAGTACCAATTTGGACCCCCAACATCATCTTATTAAAATTAGCTGGCCAAGAAATACTTTCAGACAAGATCAAACGTCTAGCAATGCAATTTTTTATAAAACAAATGTCCAGCCAGTCCTTTTCACCTTTGGTTGATAATCACAATGAGATGGGTCGTTTTTTGAGCGACAAAGATAAAGAAATCATGAATAACATTTTCCAACAACTTGATTGCGTACCGGATCATATAATTACTATGCCACTCCATCTACAATATAACCCAAATATATGCGATATTTTTTTTAATGAATTCAGTTTCCAGAACAAAGGTTTACCAATCCCGATTATTACTGCAGATTTCAATGAGTGTTTACAGAATCATTTTGGAAATCATTTCATTATAGCTATAGATGGCTCGAAATCTGAAAATTCCACCTCAATTGCAGGAGTCTCTAGCATCCAAAAATTTCTTTACAGAATTCATACATTAAATTCAATATTCACTGCCGAAGCCTTGGCAATCTGCCTAGCGGTGGACGATCTTACAATCCCAGAAAAGCACAACCTTATTATTTCGGATAGCTATTCAGTTCTGTTAGCACTTAAAAATGTCACTTTTCACTCTCCTAAGGTCATCCAAAGACTCGCCTCAAAAATTTATATCAGGAAAAAACTAAATCAAGAAATAGTTCTTTTGTGGGTTCCTAGACATTCCGGAATTTCTTTTAACGAAGAGGCTGATCATCTGACGAAGAAGGTCTGGGCATTTACACCTTTTCTAGAATGGATTTCTCTTGAAGACATTTTTTCTACAATGAAAAAAATCTCTAGACAAGGTGCAAACGAAAACTACCTAAAAAGTAAATATCAACCATTATTGGGTGAATTTCCCGACATTATATCCATCTCAAAATGGACAGGGCACAGAATACAAGATAAAATCATTGCCCGTATAATCAGCAAAACCATCATCACTCCAGGACTTCTTTATAAATATAATCTTACAGATAACCCTTTATGCAGCAAATGTGGAGAGATAAACGATATTTCTCATTTTCTTCTCAAATGTCAAAAATATTCAACGTACAGAACGGTGTTATGGAACAAGCTACAAATAGATGATCCCGATATTTAGATACCGATATAATAGATGATCCCGATGTTCTCTTATACCATGTTTTCGCCAACAAAAAAAATATGCTCATCTCTCAAGTACTTTGATATTTCTTAAGTTGCAAAAACGGACTCTTTGTTTTTTTTCTCACTCCAGCATGTGATGCTTCTTCTTTGCATTTCGGTTTACATTAATGTTAATTTGGAGAACTTTTAGTCACTGCTTTGTGGCAACCAGGGGATTATAGCCTTTGTCGCTCCATATCCCATAATATTTACATTCAAGACTTTTAGGTAACATTATGCTTTGGAGATTTGAAAGCGGTTGGAAAAAAAAACGTCCATTTTGGTAACGGAAATTTTTTTTGAAAAAAAAAAAATTGAAAGTCGTTGGTTTTGTCGAACAAAGCGGAATTGGATATTGCTGTTTCTGTTACAGACGATATTTGAACAATTTAATTTTGGTGGGTACAGCTGCCTTTAGGTAAGCGTCTGGATTTGTTTTTATTTGTGCGTCAGTTGCTGAGATTTTTTTTCCGTCATTGCTCACTCATCTTTTTGTGTTAAGAACTTGAATAATGAAGCTGAAATGAAAGATTCAATGATTTCTAACATGGATACAATAGTAAACAATATGTTTTATAAAAATAGCAAGAAAACTAATGAGCTGGTGATTCGTTTAGCATCGAAACAATTTAATGAAATAAATGTTGTGTTCACAAATGCAGATAAACAGAAACAACTACCGAAATTGAACCCTTTCACCGCCCAAGAATTTGTGATGAAAAATGTCAACAGACATGAATACATAGATAATATGAAGTATACAAGGCAGGGTAAAATAATCTTCTCAACTAAGGACCCCTTATGTGCGGTAAAGCTATTGTCACTGGAAAAATTCGTGGAGTCAAAAATTACCACAAACATTATATGGGAGAATGTTTGCTCTCGATTTTTAGTTCAAGATATCCCTACAGATACACCATTAGGACAACTTGCGGAAAGTATTGAAAAAAAAAATGACATGATTGTTGTGGAAATGAGACGTTTTCTGAAACAGAACTCTACTCATGTGACCTCACCTGTGCTGGTTACAATCCTAGGGACAGCTATTCCAAAAGATGTTAAAATTGGCTTTATCAACCAAAATATAGAACATTTTGTCGACAGACCGCGTCAGTGCACTAAATGCTTTTCTTTTTTTCACCCATCCCGAGTCTGTGACAAACTCAACGCGTGTGCTAATTGCGGCGAAATCCACGATGGCTTATGCCAAAATGTAACCCGATGTATCAATTGCAAGGGAAACCACAACGCAAAGTCCAACAGCTGTCCTATCTATGCAAATGAAAAAAAGATATTAGAATTAAAATGTCATAATCATATAACCACAGGAGAAGCACGTAGAATCTTTTTACAAACGAGACAAAATTATGCAGAAGTAACTAAATTAACTCCAGCAGTATCTGAAGTTCAGGACTCCATTAACGCAAAGTTTGAATCGCTCATGAAATCGATAGACGAGAAATTCGAAAAGCAAGTAACTTTGATAACAAATATGTTGATGAAATCAATAGACACTATAATCGAAAACATCTACAAAATCTTCGCGCAGGGAGGACAATTATCCTCTTCCCCTGCTCGTAAAAAGAGTCTTGTTTCTATCACGAATCAAAATGTTTCTAACATTCCCTGGGATACCAGAGTTTCTTATGATGAAGAAGAACTGCCTGATGGTTAGTTGGTGGTTCTTTGTTTTTGTTGGTTTGCATGGCTGTTTGCTTAGTCGTTTTTTTTTTGACTTTTTGTTTTGGTGTTTCACATCTTTTTTGACTTGTTGTTTACTTTGTCATTTTTTGTTTTGTTGTTTCGCATCTGTTTTGATTGGATGGTTACATTATCACTTTTTATATTGGTATCAAGTAACGCCTTCTTATTTGCCTTTTTGATTTTCTTCTTATCTGCAGCTTCATCAGCTAACCCGAATTATTGTGTATTTTCCGAAATTTGGCAAGGATTCGTTTTTTTTGCGCCCTTTTGTTTGGTAATTTCTTTTTTTCGTTAGAAAAGCAGGATTTTCTTTCCATTGTTTTATATATATATCTATATTTGTAACTATGTCATTTGTTCAATGGAACTGCCGTAGTATTAAAAATAAACGCATCTGGTTACACCAACCTCCCTTTTCAAATTCAGACTTTTGGATTTTTCAGGAAACCTACCTCAAAAAGACAGACAATTTTTCTCACCCCGATAAAATTATTTTTCGTACCCATCGAAGTAACCGGTGAGGAGGTGGTTTACTGATAGGAATACCTAAAAATCTGGCTGCTAGGATAATCCTCAGTCAAGAAAATGATCCGAATTTAGAACTACTTGCAGTTGAAATTCATAAGGATAAACAAAAATTCATAATCATAAATATTTATGCACCATGTGGTTTTAACATAGACCAGATAAAAACATTTTTAGATAATCTTAACCACCCGACTTTCATTTTTGGAGATTTTAATCTGCACCATTCCCTTTGGGGTGGAAATTATCACTCACCACATAGTGAGGAATTTGTTGACTGGCTGAATAACTCCGACTTCACGATTCTAAATACCACAAACCCAACACATATCACTAACTCCAATAGTAATTCTATCATTGATCTAACACTATGCTCTAATTCTCTTTTTCATGAAATTGAATGTTATAATTTTGGATGCACTTTCGAAAGTGACCATGTACCCATAGTTGTATCATGGTCGAAAATGAAAATATCATATAAATCCCTTAAAAATATCAATTGGAACCTAATTATGAAAGAAACAAATAAAATATTCAATTCAAAAAGCCAACCAAACATAGAAGCTATTACTGATAAAATCTCCCATACAATTAACAACTATACAACAATCAAAACAATATCTAATGAATACCCACCATGGTGGAATGCCGCTTGCTATAATTTTAGTCGCTTAAAAAAACATGCATGGAAAAAAGCAAGACGCAATATTTCGACATCTGATTGGATCAATTATAAAAAATACAGAAGCAGATTAAAATTTCATATTAAAAAAGCAAAAGAAAATTACTGGAATAACCTGTGTAAAATATCACAAAACCCGAGAATTTTTTTTAAAATTTTAAACAAAATATCGAACCATACCAACCCCAATATTAAAGATAATGACATTATTTTCTATAATAATCGCTATATTTGTAATTCGAAAACCCAAAGTAATCTTTTTGCAAAGCACTTTTCAATGCAAACTCTGAAATTTCAACCTCTTCCAATTGACTATAATGATAACAACGAATTCCTGAATAAAACTATAGAAATGTGGGAACTTAAAAGAGCAATTCAGAAATCAAAAAATTCTACCCCAGGTGCAGACAAAATTACTGTAACATGGTTTAAAAAATTAGATGATACATCACTTGTTAAAATACTTCAAATGTTTCAACAACAACTTGATGGTTCCGCAATCCCAAAAAACTGGAAGCATGCAATTATCATTCCAATTCCCAAACCAAATAAAGATAAAACAAAAATAACTTCTTACAGACCAATAGCCCTTACTTCAGTATTCTGTAAAATGTTTGAACGCATCATATCGCAATGCATAGTTCATTATATTGCAACTAACAAAAAACTAAATCCAAACCAACACGGCTTTGTACCCTTTAGAAATAACCATACTGCAATTTATAAAATTTACACTGCAATTTCAGAAGCTCATAAAAACAACAAATTTTTCATTGGCATAAGTTTAGACATAAAGAGTGCATATGATTCGGTTCACATTGACGATTTAATGTACAAATGCATCCAACTTGGCATTACAGGAAATATTGCTAAATGGATGCATAATTTCCTTCAAGAACGGACATTCCAAATTAAATGGCGAAATGTTTATTCTGAAGTAAAAGTTCTTAATAAAGGACTGGCTCAGGGGAGCGTCATCTCACCAATTTTGTTCGCAATATTCATGAATGATTTTTTCGAGACCTTGGATTCAAACGTTGATTGTTCCATTTTTGCAGACGACATTTTCGTATACTGCTCTCATGACTCGATAAATTATATTAAAACGAAGTTACAAAATACAATGGAAAATATTTATACATGGTGTAATTACTGGAAACTATCCATTAGTGCAGAAAAAAGTGCTATAATAGATTTATCTAAAAAAAAAAAAATAAACCCCCTACCCTGTATAAAATATGCTGGTATTCCTTTAACATGGAGTGAAACTATTAAATATTTAGGAATCCAGTTTTCAAGAACTAAACAAAATAACAGAATATTACAAAATTTAAGAACCAAGGCTCTCAAAAAAATCTTCGGTCTCAAAATACTAGGTTCCAAAAGAAATGGTGCAAGAACGAAACACTTAATTACAATCGCTAACAACATATACTTAGCATATTCTTGTATAGTTGCCCCATAATTAATAAATTTTCTGAAACACAATTCAAATCTTGTAACACTATACAAACAATGGCACTTAGAGTTGCTCTCGGAGTACCAATTTGGACCCCCAACATCATCTTATTAAAATTAGCTGGCCAAGAAATACTTTCAGACAAGATCAAACGTCTAGCAATGCAATTTTTTATAAAACAAATGTCCAACCAGCCCTTTTCACCTTTGGTTGATAATCACAATGAGATGGATCGTTTTTTGAGCGACAAAGATAAAGAAATCATTAATAACATTTTCCAACAACTTGATTGCGTACCGGATCATATAATTACTATGCCACCCCATCTACAATATAACCCAAATTTATGTAATATTTTTTTAAATGAATTCAGGTTCCAGAACAAAGGCTTACCAATCCCGATTATTACTGCAGATTTCAATGAGTGTTTACAGAATCATTTTGAAAATCATTTCATTATAGCTACAGATGGCTCGAAATCTGAAAATTCCACCTCAATTGCAGGTGTCTCTAGCATCCAAAAATTTCTTTACAGAATTCATACATTAAATTCAATATTCACTGCCGAAGCCTTGGCAATCTGCCAAGCGGTGGACGATCTTACAATCCCAGAAAAGCCCAACCTTATTATTTCGGATAGCTATTCAGTTCTGTTAGCACTTAAAAATGTCACTTTTCACTCTCCTAAGGTCATCCAAAGACTCGCCTCAAAAATTTACATCAGGAAGAAACTAAATCAAGAAATAGTTCTTTTGTGGGTTCCTGGACATTCCGGAATTTCCTTTAACGAAGAGGCTGATCATCTGACGAAGAAGATCTCGGCATTTACACCTTTTCTAGAATGGATTTCTCCTGAAGACTTTTTTTCTACAATGAAAAAGATCTCTAAACAAAGTGCAAACGAAAACTACCTAAAAAGTAAATATCAACCATTAATGGGTGAATTTCCCGACATAATATCCATCTCAAAATGGATAGGGCACAGAATGCAAGATAAAATCATTGCCCGAATAATCAGCAAAACCATCATCACTCCAGGACTTCTTTATAAATACAATCTTACAGATAACCCTTTATGCAGCAAATGTGGTGAGATAAACGATATTTCTCATATTCTTCTCAAATGTCAAAAATATTCAACGTACAGAACGGTGTTATGGAACAAGCTACAAATAGATGATCCCGATATTTACTACGATGTCCTTTTACGCCATGTTTTCGCTAACAAAAAAAATATGCTCATCTTTCTGAATTCTCTCAAGTACTTTGATATTTCTTAAGTTGCAAAAACAGACTCTTTGTTTTTTTTTTCTCACTCAAGCATGTGATGTTTCCTCTGTGCATTTCGGAATACAAGAATGTTAATTTGGAGAACTTTTAGCCGCTGCTTTGTGGCAACCAGGGGATTATAGCCTTTGTTGCTCCATATCCCATAATATTTAAATTCAAGAATTCAAGAAGACTTTTAGGTAAGTTTATGCGCTTTTAAAATTTATTTTGTATTCTTTATGGTTTTCCTTAGTGTAATATGTAATCGTGGCATATTAATGTTTCAGATTATCTTTACTTATAATAAAGCACAATGTGTGTGTGTGTGTGTCTGTTGGCGATGTACAGGCCAGACCGTTCGACCTACAGCTACAAAATTTGGTATATGTATACCTTGGGTGCCGGGAATGTGCACCTCGGAGCCCTTTTTTTGAATTTTTAATTAAAATTTTAATTAATTAAAAAAATAAGCTAAATTTTGACGTTTTTCCGCTATAACTTCCGAAAATATTACAGCACAAAATTGATTTTTGCATCAAGTTAAAGCGCAAAAAATTACTTTTTCAATGATACTAATGTTTTGACCTACGAATTAAAACTCTATTTGTAATGAATTTTTAAACATTTAATTTAATCGTATTTTTTTCAACAATTTATTTCGCATAAAATAAAAATAAAATTTTATCTTCTCGAGGATCTCAAAAAAATCAGCTTTTAATAAAATGTTGCCATCACATTTTCAGAAGTTCTGATTTAAAAAAAGTTAATTACTACCAAAAATAAAACAGAAAAATATAATTTTCATCACGTGATTATATGAAATGAAATAAATGGGAAATGTGATATTTTTTAAACAATAAATGCAAGAGGAAATTTTTCTTGATCGTTTGCAATATCAAAATTATTTATTCCATTAAAGAATTAAAATAAATAAAAATACAAAGTAAAAATATATTACAAAAGTGAAAAGTTAAAACTGGAAAAGAATATTTAGAAAAGCACCAAACGATAATCTTCTGAGAGCGAAATTAATTATTTAAAAGCAAGAAATCTTAAACGAATTTTGAAAATGACGTCATTTCAAAGAAACGACGAACAAAAAGCAATTGATAATCAGTAGTAGTAAAATATTTTTTCATTCTTTTTTTTTTAATTTTTAAAACAATAAGACATGTTTTGAATTGTTACTTTTACTTATGTGAAGAAGATATTTTGAGCAAATTAATGAATTCGCCTTCGTGATTGTAACTTATCTTCGCATTTTAATGAATCGTGCGAAATGAAAACGCAACTGTTTTCAACGAAGCATATGTAATATTAAAGCCAGACTGGTAAAAGCAGGTCAGCTATTTGAAAATGCATCTTCTTTCAAACAAGCATACGTAATAATTAATAATGCAAAATTTGTCAAAGCATATAAAACTATTTTTACCCGCATATTTCGGAGACATCAAAACTTCCTAACCGAAACAATATCATGTTCTCAAATGAGAAAAAATAAATCAACTATCATTCCAAATTAAACATTTAAAAATGTCATTTTTGGCACGTGTCTGTATAAAATGAAACAAATATGAAACATGATATTTTTGGAAAATAAATGAATGGAAACGTTTTCTATTATATTTTACTATACATATATTACTAATCCATTTAAACAAACAACCTTCCAAACAAACAAGCAAATATAGCTTAACATTTACAAGGCATCTTCTGTAATCGGAGCCCAACATCTAATTTCTTAATTTTTGGGGGGAGAGGCATACATCTCTTAAAAAATGGTCTAAGTGAAATATATAATTAGTAGAATGAGGGAAAAAATGCTAATGAATTAAATTTTTAGCTACATCTTCTGCTCTGTGAATCATATTTATTAAAATATTCTTGAAACAATAAGTCCTTAAAATAAAAAAGTGGCACTCTAATGAACTAAATCAATCATCAAGTCTGATCAATCTATGAAAATTTCAATATAACTATTCGATAAAAACTGGCGATTTTAGATCACTTTATAAAGATATCAAAGAAGCCAATCAGAGTTACTCTAGAATAATTGGTCTAGATTATGAAAATGATGATTGTTCTGAACTTGCAATATTCAGAACTGAATAAATCAGCCAGATTTGAAGAAGATAGAAATGCTTATTTATTTATTTAGAAGTTAAAATATTAAGAATATTTTACAAATATGAATCTATAAGACCAAAGGAATTTAAACCATAATTTTTTATATGTTTATAAACCTAAAAAAATGTTATTATTGAGAGCATTTTCATACATCTAAAATAAAATTAAAAACTGAAGGTTTCAATTAACCTGTGAAATTTTTGCTGAATAATTCCTTGAGATCTTATAAATTATTTAAAAAAATTATAATATTTCAATTTTTGTAGTGAACATAAAACTTGAATGCCGGACTACTCTGCTTTCAGTTCTTAGTTTTATTTAAAGGCGTGCTTGAATTGAGTAAAAATTTCTTTATATTAAGTGCACTTCTGTTGCTCTATTATATTCAGTTCATAAAGATAAGTTATAAAAACATTATTATTATTTCAGAATGATTAATGCAGATTATATTCCATATTAAAAAGAAGCGAAGCTATATCATGTCAACATCATTTTTATTCCATCAACAAGCAACTAGTGTTGCCAATTCTTTAAGAACAAACTTGTGAAAACAAAGATAATAATAATACAAATATAGCTGCTACATATGCACAGATATAGCTGCTACATCACTCCTTCCCCAGTAACAATGGAGTTACGAAACAGTTTTCAACAAGAAATTTATACAGATGTGAGAGGAATATATATATATATACAAATGAAATAATATTTTGGTATTATTAAAATAATAATTATTTTTATATTATAATTGCCGTTACACTTCCATCATTTCCCCTTTAATTTAAAACTGAATCTTACGTGCACTGATAGAAAATCAGAGAGAGATGTAGAGTTCAAAGATAGGACTGCTTAAGGCCTATTTAATAGAATAAGTGAATTGCATGATTATCGAAATTTGAAGCTTAAAAATATTTTGCTGAAAAACTTATTATGAGACCAAGTTATATAAAAAAAATTGATTGAACCCTTTAGTCGTGTTAAGAAGTTGTAAAATATGTAACCAATAGGTGGCGCGCACGTAGTGTGTTGCCCCACCGAAAGCAAGCATAGCTTAGTAGTGTATGAGAAGCCGTGAATAAAGGTGTGAACTATTGGAAGATGCGAGTATCATTATTTCCCTTGAGTATTAATCCAATATCCGAGCCAGTTACTCTTGTGATAAAGTTCAGATGGTCCGTCGTAGCTGCAGGTGAGCGCATATTTCCAATAGTTATTCAAATTTGAGTTTAAGAGTTAAAAAATTCATTTAAAATGGAGTCTTTAAAAACGAAAAAGAAAGTTTTTAAAACTGCATTGACAAGGCTTGAAAATAAAGTGGCATCGTCAATAATTGATGATGTAGATTCAGCAACTGTGTTATTATATAACTCTAAAATCAGTGAATTACACAATGACTTTAAACTGTTATTTGACTCTATTTTCTTAACGTGCAAACCAGATGAATTAGAGGAATTCATCAATGAGAAAAATATCATAGACGATTCTATAGACGAATTAAGATTGAAAGTTAACCGGCAAATAAATAAGAAATCTGATCCTGAACATTCTTCAGACGTTGATCACGTTCTATCAGAAGTGAAATTGCCGACACTTTCTATCCCAAATTTCAACGATAAAATCGAAAACTGGATAATGTTTAAAGACATGTTTACTGCAAGCGTAATTCAAAACAAAGCAATCTCTAATTCTATGAAGTTACAGTATCTAAAAGCGAGTTGCAGAGATGAGGCTTTAAGAGTAATCAATTCCATATCTATTTCTGATGCTAATTTTAATATTGCCTGGAAACTTCTAGAAGATAGATATTCGAATAAAAGAGAACTATTAAACTCCATTATCAAAAAACTTCTACATCACCCTAGTATTAATGAATCATCGAGTGCTATCCTAAATTTAATCGATGTAACAAATGAATGTGTTCGATCTCTAGAAGTTCTAAATTATAAAGTTGAGAATTTATCAGAAATCATTATCGTGTTTTTAATTGTCGAAAAGTTGGATAAATCAACTCGTTATTGGTGGGAAAAAGAACTGACTAATTCCGAAGAATTTGGTACTTTAAATCAACTGCTTTCGTTTTTGCAAAACCAAGCTAGAACCCTTCAAAACAGTAAAATAAAAGAAAAGGAAATTAAAAAGAGTCATAACTTTCAAAATAAAGTTACGACTATGCTTTCTACATCTAATGCTAAAAACTTAAAATTTAAATGCGTAAAATGCCAGAGTCAAGATTTTCATGGACTTTATAGATGTCCTGAATTTCTAATTCTTTCCGTAAAAGATAGATGTGAATTCGTGAAAAAACATAATCTTTGTTTCAACTGTTTAAAATCTCATGCAGTACGAAATTGTACGTCTACTTTCCGGTGTCAAAAATGCTCGAAGAAGCATTCCACATTGCTTCATTTCGAGAACGAGAAACTAAACGTTAGCGAAATTAGGGATAGAAACGTTCAAGGCCACGGAGATGAGTCATCGAGTCTCAATCCAAACGCCGTGAGCTTTGATTTGTGCAATGATCGTAGTATATTTTCCGGTGCAGCAGTGAAAGTAAGAGATGAAAAAAAAATAAAAACGGTGATACTTTCAACTGCGATTATATTCGTTAAAGATCGTTACGGAAATCTGAAAAAGGCCAGATGTTTAATAGATTGTGGCAGTATGTGCTCGATGGTAACTATTGAGTTAGCAGATTTATTGCAAATAAAAAAAGAAAAAATATCCGTAGCAGTATCCGGTTTAAATAATGCCAAAATAAATGTGAACTCTAGAGTTAGCGCGGTAGTGTCTAACGGAAGTGACTTTGAGATAAAATTAGAGTTTTTATGCTTACCCAAAATTTGTAATATGATTCCAATTGATTCGTTACAAATTCCAAAAGAGAATTTACCGAGTAATATTAAACTCGCCGATCCTGAATTTTACCGCCCAGCTAACATAGATATGCTTTTAGGTGCAGAGATATTCTATCAACTCTTGAGATCCGGGCAAATTCAAATGCCCAATTCTGAGATAATATTTCATAATTCAGTGTTTGGCTTTATAGCCACCGGTAGTGCTTCAAATTCCAAACCTCAAAATATACAAGCTCATTGTGGGCTTATTTATGATTGTAGTGACATAAGAAATGAAATCCAAAAATTTTGGGAGCTCGAATCAGTAGGAATTAAAGATGATCCTAATTGCAATGAGGTTGATCAGTCTTTAGAGACATTTGAAAAAACCGTCTGCTACAAAAAAAATCGTTATGAGGTTGAACTACCATGGAAGAGGAATTGGAATGAACTTAATGATAATTACAGTGTTGCAAAAAAGAGGCTAGATTCCCTTGTGTGGAGATTTAAGAAAAATCCTGATCTACATTTGCAGTATCGTGAAGCCTTTCGTGATTATGAGGAAAAGGGCATAATAGAAAAGGTGAACAATCCTGAGAAGCTTACGAACAAACCGGTCTACTATTTACCTCATCAGCCAGTGTTTAGAGATGATAGTTCAACCACAAAAATGCGTATTGTTTACGACGCGAGTTCAAGTCAAAGCTTTCAACACTTGAGTTTAAATGACTGTCTTTGGCCTGGCCCAAACTTGAATTCCAATATATTAGACATTCTAATAAGTTTCAGACTGAACAAAATCGCAATCACATCTGATATCGAGAAAGCTTTCTTACAGTTATCGCTAGCTGAAAAAGGCAGAGATGCAGTGCGTTTCCTATGGACAGAAAATGATTCACTTCAAGTGTATATATTTAATCGTGTACTCTTCGGAGTAAGATCCAGCCCATTTCTCCTTTCTGCTACCATTAAGACGCATTTGAAAAAATTCCATGAGGAGTTCCCGACCACTACAGAATGTCTGGAGAGATCTTTCTATGTAGATGATTTTGTGTGCGGAGCTAGCAGATTGCAAGATGCATTGGAAATTTCTACTCAAGCTGTATCCATAATGTCCAAAGCTAGTATGGTGCTGAGAAAGTGGACAACAAATAGCGACGAACTGATACAGTTGTGGAAACGTGAAGGTTTAAAAACTCATCTGCAGGACAATCCAATTAGTCAGAGTAACGATTCAACCAAAGTTTTAGGGATGCTGTGGGATACTGTTAAAGATCACCTGCTCGTAGGAATGCAGAGTTTAATGGATAGTCTATCGAAAAACGAGAACACGAAACGTTACCTCCTACGTGCAATATCAAAGATATTTGATCCTCTTGGTTTTCTTACTCCATTTACTATTCGTGTGAAGTGCATCCTCCAGATCTTGTGGAAGAAGAAACTCTCTTGGGACGAAGAACTGCCCCTAGAGATTCAAAAGTTGTGGTGCCAATGGATGTCTGAGGTGCCTCGTCTTCCTGAGCTGCAGATTCCCTGGTGTGTACTAGGTTGTATTGAAGAACCCACGGATGCCGTCGAACTGCATTGTTTTTGTGATTCAAGTCAAAAGGCCTATGGTGTTGTCATATATACGAGAGTTGTGAAAGATTGCAGTGTTGAAGTTAATCTTCTAGTGTCCAAAAGCCGTGTTACTCCTCTTACCAAAATAACCTTGCCGAGACTGGAATTACTTGGTGCATTGCTCGCAGCTCGACTAGCAAGCAAAGTTAAGGCAATTGTCGATCTCAAAAGACCTTCCAAAGTTTTCTTTTGGACCGATTCAAAAATCACCCTCTTTTGGATTAAAGGATCCAGTAAGAAGTGGAAGTCCTTTGTAGCCAATCGAGTGACTGAAATCCAGAGTCTGTGTGATACAAGTGACTGGTTTCACTGTCCAAGCAAACAAAATCCTGCTGACCTCTTAAGCAGGGGTGTCAGTGTTGATGTTCTATTAAATAGTGACCTATGGTGGAGAGGACCTGAATTCTTGAGAGATGTTGACTTTCCAGCAAATACAGGTAATGGTGATACTTCAGTTTCACCGAGTGACATTTCGGATGAACTAAAGAAAAGTTGTGACGATTCTCTACTTATCTTTACTATCCTTAATCATAATACCTTGATTGATGATATTATTAAAATAAGTAATAACTATATGAGTATAATTCGTGTTATGTGCTATGTATTTAGATTTATACATAATGTTAAAAATAGTAAAAGACTTGCAGGTCATCTTACCATCAAAGAACTTCAACAAGCTAAAATGAGTGTAATTCAACTGGTTCAACAAAGTGAGTTTGCAGAAGAGATTAAAAATCTCAAAAAGGGTGTTTCAGTTTCCATTAATAGTAAGAAAAAATCTTTAAATTGTTTTTTAGATGAGAATGGTATTTTACGAGTTGGTGGCAGATTAACATATTCAGACCTGAGTTTAAATGAAAAACACCCAATTGTTCTGCCTGCCAAGCACCCTCTTACAGTAATTATAGTAAGATATTATCATTTAAAAAATTTGCATGTTGGTTCTAATGCTTTATTATATCACATTAGACGTAAATTTTGGATTTTAAATGGTAGAAGTGTATGTAGAAAAGTTGTATATCAATGTATTTCTTGTTTGAAAAGCAAACCTGTATTACAGAGTCAAATTATGGGAGATTTACCCAAGGAACGAGTTACAACTTCATTTCCCTTTTGTTATGTTGGGATTGATTTTTGTGGACCCTTCTATATAAAGTTCAAAAACCAACGGAAGGGAGTATTAAATAAAGTGTATGTTTGTATATTTGTATGCTTAGGTACAAAAGCTATCCATTTGGATTTTGTATCTGACCTTACATCAGATGCATTTATCGCATGTTTGAAACGTTTTTTTAGTCGTAGGGGAAAATCCTCAAAAATATTTTGTGATAATGCAAAGAATTTTGTTGGTGCCAGCACTGAACTGAAAACATTGCACAAAATGGTAAGTCACCCAGATGAAACTTTAGCTAATTTTCTTCTTAGTGAAAATATTGAATGGAAATTTATACCTCCCAAATCGCCGAATTTCGGTGGTCTCTGGGAGTCTGGGGTTAAATCTTTCAAATATCATCTGAAACGTGTTATTAGTAATGCTCATTTGACTCTTGAAGAATTTCTCACAATAATTCTTGAGATTGAAAGTGTTTTAAACTCAAGACCCCTCACCCCCCCCCCCCCCTGTCAACCGAATTCGACAATTTTGAGACCCTGTCACCAGGTCATTTCCTCATAGGTAGACCTTTAACTTCAATTATTGAGCCTAGTCTCATCAATATATCGGAGAATAGACTTTCCAAGTGGAAAAAGATAACAAAATATAGCCAACATATTTGGAAGTTATGGAAAAAGGATTATCTGAATACTCTACAGCAGCGCAGTAAATGGATGTTTCCCAAAAATAATGTAAAACTAGGTGAACTTGTGTTAATAAAAGATGAAAATATGCCAAGTGTAAAGTGGCTAACTGGTAGAATATCCGAATTATTTATCAGTAAAGATGCTAAAGTAAGAGTAGTGAATGTATTACTACCCACTGGTAAAATACTTAAGAGAAATGTAAGAGATATTTGTGTTCTACCCATAAATGATTGAATATTCTGTAGATAAAATATAGTTGTAGTGTTACTCAATGTTATTATATAATTCCTGTGTTTTTTGCATCAATATCATCATTTTAAAAACTATTGTATTCTTTAATATTGTATTTTGTAATAGAATATTTGTATTGAAACCTTTGAGGTTTCAAGGTCGGGAGTGTTAAGAAGTTGTAAAATATGTAACCAATAGGTGGCGCGCACGTAGTGTGTTGCCCCACCGAAAGCAAGCATAGCTTAGTAGTGTACGAGAAGCCGTGAATAAAGGTGTGAACTATTGGAAGATGCGAGTATCATTATTTCCCTTGAGTATTAATCCAATATCCGAGCCAGTTACTCTTGTGATAAAGTTCAAGTCGGAATTAATATTGGCGAACCGACTGGTCGCCAAAGGCGGCTAGTTTGAAATAAAAGGAAGAAAAAGGGTGTGGTGAATTCGCCCCTCTGGGCTGTTACGGCAATACAGCAACTGAAGTCAATAAATCGCCTCTGAAACCTGATTTATAATATTTTATAAATATACTTCATGATGTTGTCGTATTTATATAACTGAGAGTAAAGAGTAGTTAAATGGCTAGTTATAACATTTATACTTGGCATTGACAGATATAGTATTTGTACCCTATTGTCATTTCAGATAATGAATCCTGTTAATTTTTATGGGAAGAGGAGGGATGTTGTACGAAAAATAATTGCACCACCGGATGATAGTGATGATCCTCATACTGGTGAAAGCTCGAGCGATAAAGATGTTGAATCAGAGTCACCTGCTTCAGATAGTTTTTCTGAAGATGAAACAACGCCAGAACTTCACCCTGTCGAGTCTGTGGGCAGAAAGGGAATAAAAAGGTTACCAATCTAGAAGGCCACTCGTGGTGCTGACAGTCCAGAAACGTGTCCCCTATGGCTTGGACAAATAGATTCTGCAGAATCAGTTAGAATAAGTGTTTGATTACGATGTGTAACTCGCTCCAGACTTATTTCACTAAGCAATCAAATGTCATCAGACATATTATTATGGATACATTGTTGTTTACTTTTTGGAAAAAATATCTGTTTTCCTTCTTGCATATTACTTTTTATGCTGCCGGCTGATATTTGACTGTAATAAAGTTATTGATGATTTACATATCGTGCATTAAAATAAATTATGAAAGGTAAAATTTGACCCAGGATATTCCCATGTTTTGTTAGTAAGACTAACTATTGTAAAGAGGCAGTTAATAAGGAATTATTTCTTTTTGATCTAAAAATTGTGTGATGGTTTGCCTACCTTCTGATGAAACCAAACTGTTGCATGAATGCCCTGTCAAACTGTTACAGGAATGGCACATACCTTAATTTTTATCAATTTTGACAAAAAAAAAGTTTAAAAAATGGGTAGGTATGCTTCCTATGGTCCCCCTTGATTGAAATTTGGGAGGAATTTTTTTTTCCTTAGGCAAAAAAATTGTTGTCCAGAAAGGGTTAAAATATTCGTCATCCCTAAGATAATCAACTACAAAACTTTTAGGCGCATCATCTTTCAGTATGTATTATCATCTTTAAAATTGTACTTTTAATTTTTAGATAGGATGAACAATTGCAAAATTAATCTGCGTGGTTACTTTTTTTTTCTGCTACTATATATTATTTTAAGGTGTTGTATTTTTATAATATTGCTTTACTTGCATGGAAATGCAAAAACTAACAGAATTCAAGTGCAATTAATCTGTATAATTAACCGAAATATTCTTTCTCGATTACAAACACAAGAAAGATATTCTAGAATATCTGCCCGATGTTTGATGTTTTGAATGCTGGATAAATCGTGATATCTTAATGGTGTTAGACGTGGTGAGGTTAATAGAGTATAATATACATGTGCTGTACAGCGTAGCAGCCGTGGATGGTATAGATATCCAGGACAACTTTTGCATGAGGAAAACACATTAGTGCGTATACGTAGCTTTTTGAAGTGACATATCTAAACAGGGAGAAAAATTCCTTTTTTCAAGAACTATTTACTCTTACAAAATACAGAAAGAGAAAAATCATGATATCACCAGATACCGATTACTTTCTTGTAGTATATGGATTATGGAGAAGGCTAACAGATCTCATGCGCTTGGTACAGTTTGTTTCATTCATATCGTAATCAAACCTTTAAACATTTCACTCTCAGTAAGTTGGGATTAATGACATTTTGTGATGAAATTCGACCTAAAAAATGTTTAATTATCAAGTTGTCATATCATTTTACAGACTTTAAAGCGGTTTAATTAAATGTTATACAATTTCGGAGAGTGATTTGTCAACTTTAACTCTCCAAGTGGCAAGTCCGGAAAAACACAGAACCTTTTCTCACTTCAAAATGGTAGGCCTGCGAACTAAATTCCCTTAAAGCTGTTACTGCTCGTATTTTTACGGATTCCAGTTTTTCTCTTCCCCCAAATTCAAGCTGCGAGATAGTGAGAAAGGAATTTGAAATAAAAAGTCAATTTTTATCAGTGGACGATATGATTGATGTCTTCCTGATCTCATTCTTTTAAACATTTTAAAATTTTGTTTACATTCTGGGCAGTTACTTTTGGGATTTTGAGAAGAAATACGTATCCAAAAGGAGTTTTAAATAACTGAAATAAAATTAATCATATGAAAATATATACCTAGATAGCACATGTGCAATATAGGCTACATGTACAATCTAGGTATCATGTATATACATATTATTATTAATAAGTTGATTCTTAAGACTTTAAAGCTTTCTAGTATCAGAAAAATGTTAGTCTAAAAATAAATAAAAAATATAAATTTAAAAGTTGACAAGTTTTTGTTTAGCAGCTTGCTTTCATTTAAGAATTTTTGAATTGGAATTGTTTATGCAACTGATTTTTTGAAAACAAGGCACTAAACTATGTAAAAAATTTATCTAACAAATAAGACTTTTTAACTTTAAATGAAATAATGTTTTTAGTTTTTATCAATAAGTACATTTAAAGGTGAGCAGGTATTTTTGCATACAATCAACATATTAAAGTGGGTTATTTTGGAAAGGTGGACATTACTTATGTCATGTGAATCCGTGATCTTTGAATAAGCCAGTAACACCTCAACTCGGTTTTGGAATTAAGATTTTTCAGAAATGTGAGAAGCATTGGAAAACAACAGCTAAAATGATTCAGATCTGGCTCATATCGTAAATGCAGTCACTTAAATTTAATTTGTAAATAGAATAACTTGCCTTGTCGTAGAAATAAATGTTATGTTTGTTTTCAAGGAGAGTAGTTTTTTTCAGTCACAGTAAAAGAACACGTGTATCATTGGCGAGTACACGACATGGCGTCCGCGACAGGATTGTGATTTGAAATCAACGATTTGGAAAAAAAGTTAATTATTTTGACGATAAATAGTTTGTTATTAGAAATTTATCGATATTTCGAAGTAATAATAACTGTTTTAGAAAAATAATGGAAGCTTTAAAGCTTAAACGGTAAACTGTTAGATCTGCATTTACTAGATTATATAATAAATTGCATGAGTCAGCGAAAGCGGAAGTGAACATTGCAGAAGATTTAGAATGTTTGGCGATCTTCCAACTGCTTAGCGAGAAAAATAATGATCTTTTACAGTTGAATGAAGGTATTCTGAATTTTTTTCTGACGTCTGAAGATATAACGGAAGACGATATCTAAAGGGAATATCTTTCAGCAGATGAGTATTCTCTCAATTTTAAAAGGATGAGTTTATTAATCGATCGGAAAACTTATCCTGTTATTAACGCTGATATATTATCTTCAGTTGGTGGTGAAAAGAGGAAATTCAAGCTGCCTCGTTTGGAATTAAAGAAATTTGGAGGTGAAATTAAAGATTGGCTGCCGTTTTGGGGCCAATTCAAGAAAATTGACGAAGACGACGGTGTAGATGAAACCGACAAGTTCCAATACTTAGTCCAAGCAACTATCCCGAATTCCAGACCGAGGGAATTAGTTGAAAGTTTTCCCCCAACATCCGGAAATTATTGCAAGGTGATTGACTGTCTAAAATCCAGATTCGGCAGAGATGATTTATTGGTTGAGTATTATGTTCGGGAATTACTAAAATTGACACTCGCCTTTAATATAATTTTAAGAGAAACACGTTAAATTGCCAACTGTCTATGACCACCTCGAAACCCAACTGAGATCATTGGAAACTCTTGGTGTCACTACAGCCAAGAATGCGGCCATGTTATTTCCCCTGGTCGAGTCTTGTTTAAGTAAAAAATTTTTAAGAGCCTGTTGGGAAAATGATAGAAGGGCGGATGGAGCAGATGACGCGAAAGAATCTCGGTTGGAAAGTTTGATGAAATTCTTGAAGAATGAAGTTGAAAATGAAGACAGGATAGCCCTTGCTATGCAAGGCTTCTCTTTAAAGGAAAGTCACAAAAATATCAAACTCAAAAGAGACTTGCCGACAGCTGCGGGTCTTTTTTACAGAAAATCAAAACTCTATTTTGAAGTGTGTATTTTGTGACAAGAACAATCATGAATCCAAAGAATGTCATACTGCCCGAAATTTGGATTTTAATGAAAAAATGCAGCGATTGAAGAAACGAGGTTGCTGTCTCAGATGTTTTAGTAATGGACATGTGTCAAAGCGACGCAGGGTTCAAGCGCATTGCAGGAATTGTAGTCAAAGACTTCATGCTGTGATGCGCCCTGATAGAAAGACCATTGAGTCTTCTAACACTCAAGAAGCAGCGGGCAGCTCAATTAATTCTGGACAGTTCAACACATCGACAAACCCACATGTTCTACAAATGTTTTTCTACAAACCCTACTCGTGATTCTACGGAGAGAAAAACAGGATTTTGCTGTGAGGGTTCTCATAGACACGGGGAGTCAGAAATCTTATATTACGAAAGAAGCTTCTAAGAAAATGAAGCATCCTGCATTGAAAGAGACTACTCTTATTCATACTTTGTTTGGAGGGGTTCAAAATCTACAGAAACATTCAGAATATAAGATTTTTGTAAGTGATTTTTAAAAGAACTATCATTGCACTTTTAACGCATTTGATCAAGAGAAAATATGAGCCGAAATTTGCCAGATATCCTCCGGATTCTGGTCAAAGAAACTAGAGGATAACAGAATTCATCTAACGGATCAAGAATGTTTATCATCTTGTTCTTCATCCACAATCCATTTGCTAATTGGTGCTGATATAGCAGGGAAATTGATGACTGGAAAAATCCTCATTTTAACTTGTGGATTAACTGTTATTGAGACTTTGCTTGGTTGGACACTTCCGGGAAAAGTACCAAACACTTCAAATTCTATAAGCATGACAGTGACAAACTTACTTATAAAAGAATGTAATATAAGTGACTTATGGAAGTTAGAAACCATTGGAATTACTGATCTTGCTGAATCGAAAAAGAAGAATGAAATGCATCAAGATACTTTAGAGTATTTTAGAAACACTTTGACGATTAATGAAGAAGGAAGGTACGAAGTCGCCTTACCTTGGGTGTTAGAATCCTCCCTGCTCCCTGACAACAGACAAATGGCTGAGAAACGACTTTCATATGTTTATAAAAAACTTGTAGAATCCGAGAAGGTTGGAATATATGCAGATGTTTTTAGAAAATGGATCGCTGACAGTGTTATTGAAGAAACAGAAGATAAAAAAGAATTAAATGTACTCTATCTCCCACACAGGCCTGTATTTAAAGAGAACAGTAGTACTACAAAAGTGATGTCAGTTTTCGATGCATCCGCACGTATAAAGGGTGTACCCTCACTGAATACCTGCTTAGAAAGTGGTCCTAATTTAACTAAGCTTGTTCCTTCCCTACTAAATCGTTTCCGAAAATTTCCTGTTGTTATAACATCAGACATTGAGAAAGCATTTATTCAGATCGGAATCAGGGAAAGGGACAGGAATTACCTGCGATTTTTATGGAAAACTGAAGACAACGGAATGAAAATCTACAGACATCGTAGAGTTGTTTTTGGTGTCACCTGCAGTCCATTTCTTTTAGCGGCAACTTTGAATTATCATATGGAAAAAGCCCCTGATGAGCTTTTGAATACTGCCGAAATTTTGAAGAATTCATTTTATGTGGATAATTGTGTCTGTAGTTTGAAGAATACAGATAAAGCTAATAAATTAATTGTTGAAACTCAAGCATTGATGTCTTTAGGAAAATTCAATCTACGGGGCTGACAGTCAAATTCTTCATGTGAAATTATCGATGAACCCGACAAACACCAAACTGTACCTTTATTGGGCCTAAACTGGGACCTAAAGCAAGATACTCGGTCTTGCATCATAAACTGTCCGAAAGATGAAAACCTGGCTCTTACTAAAAGAAGTCTACTTTCTTTGACTCAGAGTATATTTGACCCTTTAGGTATAACTTCTCCCGTAACCATCATTCCAAAGTTTATACTTCAAGAATCCTGGAATCTTGGACTTAAATGGGATGATGCCCTTCCAGAAGGCCTATCAAAGGGATTTTGGAAATGGCTGAAGGCCATAAAGAATCTTTCAGAGGTCAGAATACCTCGGTGGATGAAACTAAGTAAAGGTGATGAAGAAACCGCTAGTCTTCATGTCTTCTGTGATGCAATTGCTAAAACGTATGCCACCTGCATTTTCCTAAGAGTGATGAAGTGTTTGTTAGTTTTGTTCAGTCTCGAGCTAGAGTCTCGCCTTTAAAGAAGTTAACAATACCACGTCTTGAACTGCTGGCGTGTTGTATTGGTGCTAGGTTGAGTGCAAGAATTACAGAAGATCTAAAAATACCAAATCTGAAGATATTTTATTGGAGCGATTCATTGACAGCACTTACCTGGATAAAAAGAAATGCGCCCTGGGGAACATTTGTGTGGAACCGAGTCCAAGAAATACGCACCATTACAAATGTTGAAAATTGGAGACATATTCCCGGCACACAAAATCCGGTAGAACTTCCCAGCAGAGGTTGTTCATTGGAGCAATTTTTTAATTTAAAATGGTGGAAGGGACCTATGTGGCTTTATGAAAATGAAGAAAATTGGACAAGTAGTACAGAAGAAGCAGATGAAGAACTGATAAATACTGAAAAACGGAAAACCATATTGTCAGTTCATAACCAAACCCATAGCCCAGATGATTGGTATTACAGATCATTCTCTTCTCATTTGAAAACTGTTCGCATGCTTGCATGGATTTGTAGATTCTGCAATAATGCCAGGAAAAGAAATGAATCGAATTCAACAACTCTTACTTGTTTTGAGATAAAAGAAGCCGAACATCTATTCATGCTGTTGATCCAGAGAGACGTGTTCAATGGACCTTCAGATCCAAGGTTGCTTTCTTTAAATGTCCTAGCTGACAGTTCAGACCCGCACTATTTACCGTCAAGATACAGAAGACTTCAAGTACCCGGTGATTTTGCCAGGGGAACATCCAGCTGTGGGGAAGTTGATCATGTACAAACATAGAACTCCGCTGCATTGTGGAATTCAAATCCTGATGGCCCTTCTCTGCGAGAAATACTGGATTCTGAAAGGAAGGATGTCCATTTGAAACATTTTAAACAGCTGCGTCCGCTGTAAGCGCTTCTACGCTAAACCCGTGGAAACGAATTTACCTCCTTTACCAGAAGACCATGTGAAAAATGCAGGTGTGTTTGAGGTTACTGGAGTGGATATGGCTGGTCCACTATTTTTAAAAGACGGTACCAAAACATGGGTCGCACTCTTCACATGCGCTGTATATCGAGCGATCGACCTCGAACTTCTTTCCTCGCTGTCAACAGAAAACTTCATACTAGCCTTGAGACGTTTTATTGCATGACGTGGACGACCTTCTGTAATATACTCGGATAATGGAATAAACTTTGTTGGAACAAGTCGACTATTCCATTGCATTGACTGGCAACAAATAGAAGAAGAAGAGAAAAAGAACGAAATCCTTTGGAAATTTATACCACCCTCAGCTCCATGGTGGGGAGGATGGTGGGAGTGCCTCATTGCCTTAGTAAAAGAACTTCTGAAGAAAGTTCTAGGCCGAGCATGCCTGAATTACGAAGAATTGAATACGATTCTTTGCGACTGCGAAGACATCGTGAATTCACGAGCTCTTACCTATGTTTCTGATCACGATGGTTTGGAACCTATAACACCATTGTCATTCCTTAGAGAGCGGAGATAAATGGAATTTCAGATCATGACCGCTTGGGATTATCATCCTAGTATGTTCGCAAGCTACGGCTGTATAGGTGTAAACTGCAAGAAGATCTTAGAAGCCGATTCCGACTGGAATATTTGGGGCAGTTGAGGCAACAAACCAAGAAAATGATGAAAACTCATGATTTCAAGGTGGGAGAAGTAATTTTTGTCGAAATATCCAATCAAAAACGTCTGAATTGGCCTCTGGGGAAAATAACAGAAATATTCCCTGGTTAAGATGGCTCGATTCGCCTTGTGAAAGTAAAAACGAAGAACGGCGATTTTCTGAGACCTGTACAACGTCTCTATGTCATTGAGGTTCAAACGCATTCAGTAGAGAATCTACACGAAAAGAGAGCATCTGAAATTGAAAAAGAGGAAAAAGAAGCTGTACAACAGCAAAATGTGGAGCATCTTGAGAAGCTACCTGAATCGGACAAAACCTCTCCACCAAATCTAAATACCATGAAAACCCGTTTCGGCCGTAAGATTCAAGCTCCCAAAAGACTGGACCTGTGAACTTTTCATTTTGAATTAAAGAATATTTTGAGTTTTCTTGAAAAGAAAAACCCAAAAGGCGGGAGTGCCACGTGAATCCGCGATCTTTGAATAAGCCACTAACAACTCAACTCGGTTCTGGAATTAAGATTTTTTCGGAAATGTGAGAAGCGTTGGAAAACAACAGCTAAAAAATGATTCAGATCTGGCTCATATCGTAAGTGCAGTTACTTTAATTTAATTTGTGAATAGACTAACTTGTCTTGTCGTAGAAATAAATGTTATGTTTGTTTTCAAGGAGAGTAGTTT